>VXAU01005349.1:281150-363125 GCA_013399695.1 Formicarius rufipectus
TCTGATGTATTGGAAAACATGCTAATTAAATGCATGTTTTGTGGGTTTTAAAAAAATTTCCCTTAAGCAGGAGATGGCTGAGCTTGTGCACTGCTGTGAGCTCACTTAAACACGAGTTCCCCAGTCCAAACCCTGCCCACCCTCCCTCCCCATTATGAGCCGTCCCCTCCCTGTGACACCCCAACCCCCCCCAAACTTTGGGGCTGGGGCCGTGGGGTGAGGGTGCTGTGTGTGCTTGCAGGGCTGGACCTGCCCTTCATGATGATGCCGCACCCGCTGCTGCCCGTGAGCCTCCCCCCCGCCTCCGTGGCCATGGCCATGAACCAGATGAACCACCTCAACACCATCGCCAGCATGGCAGCAGCTGCCCAGATGCACAGCCCCCTCTCCAGGGCGGGGGCCTCGGTCATCAAGGTGAGTGGGTCACGGGGTTGGGGGTTCCTCCTTGGGGACAGCCAAGAGAAGGGAGGTCGTGGTGCCTCCGGCTCATCCGGGAGCGTTTTGGGTCGAGGAGAGACCCACCACCCCAGCCATGAAGGTTGGCTGGTCTCCTCTGTGGATGGATCTGTAATGCAAGGGAAATGGGTGTCTACGTGTGTAAGTTAGGCTTGGCTCCCCACCAAGCACAGCTGTGAGCTGGGCAGCTCTTCCAACCCCCCCCTCCTGAAAAAGGGGGGAAAAGTATCAAAAAGGAAATGTATGTTTACAGATATGTCATGTAGATATAACTGTCATGTATGTAGGATATGAGGATTCTGAGCAGTCCCAAACAACCCCAAAAGGGGAAAAGAGGAAGGGGAGAAGGACCAAAAAGGGTGAAAACAAACCCACACAATCAAATCCCAGGAATTAACTCAGTAGAACAACTAATAGTAAGATCTCACCAACTTCCCTTAGGAGAAGTGAGTTCCTCCCCTCCTCTGCAGGCAACAGCCCTCAGCTAGACCTTAACTCATAGAGATAAGCCAGACCTAAACACCGAGAGCTGCTGTCTCTGTGCTCACCCAACAAGGGAGAGAAGAGAAAAGAGAGAAAAAGGAACCTCCCTCTCTGTCTTTATACACCTGCTTATGTAAGGGAATGATACAGAATGCTTCCTTAGTTTTGCCCCCAGTTTTTAGGGAAGGCCTGCAGACAAACCACAACACTGTGAAAGCTCAAAAACTATTCTAGAATGTTGTTTAAAATCAGACTCAGTGTTTTGCCTCTCATCATCAGTTCACCTGCACAGCTCTTGGCTGGGTGGGGAGAAGGTGCTGTCTCTGATGCTCAGCTGTCCATTAGTTAATGCCAGTCACTGAATTGTTGGAAGTTCCTTGATGTCCTGCTCGTTTCACTCTCTAACCTTGTATTTACCTGTTCAGACACCTCACGAGGAAAACATAACTGCAGTCCAGCAGGGGTGGATTTGTAGCAGCAAGTAGCCTGCAGAAGCTCTGATTGTGTTTTAAATGCTATCAGTATAAAATGAGGATTAAATAGGTATTTGTAAACAATGCCAGTTAGTAATTTCAGCTGCAGGTTTTGCAAGCTGTGGGGTTTCGGGGTGTTCCTTTGCAGGTCTTTGCTGATGTGAGTCGCTCATTACAGCTGTTTTCCCCCAACATCTGCACTGGAGGATGCACAACTTCTCCACAGCAGCAGCAGGTCCTGCCAGCACTGGTGGGAATTATTTCCTCTCTGTGCTACAGGGGCAAATAACCTCAGTAGGCGGCATGACAGAGGTGGAGTGTGGACCCATCGCTGTGTTCCTGTCACCTCCCAAGTGATGCTGCATCCTCTCTCGTTTGTTCTGAGTGCTGAACCTGTAGGTGATTTTTGTTACAGAGTGTGAGGCTCCTTTTGTCCTTTCCTTCCCCCATGTACAGTCATCCAGCACTGAATGATGGCCAACTAACTCGAATTCCTTGTACAAAATGAAACATGTCAAAGAAAAGCATTGCTGCTGCTGTCAGCAGTATTACTTTCATTGGAGGATATTATTTAAGTGCATTTAATGAGTACAAAAAAAATGACTGGTTCTCAACAGAATGCAATCCCAGTATCATGTTGTTACTTCAAATGGGAGAGATGAATCGAGTATATTGAGTGTGTATCTGTTTCCACACCCTGATGACTAAAATACCACTTGGCCTGTTTTCTCTAGGTGTGAGAATCAGCTGCTTTATAAAGGTTTTGAATGAAGTCATTATGCTTTTTATATCACGTTTGCCATTTAGAAATAAGCTGTTCCACCAAGACATGCATGATCAGCAAAGTTAACATTTAGTGCTCCAGAAAGAAATGTCATAACTATGAAACTTGATTTCTTCCTGACAGGAACACCATAAATTAGGGAGGCACAATGGCCAGGCTCACAAAGCCTTCGTAGCCATCCATTATATGATCAGGCAGCCCCCACCACTGCAGCTGCAGTTCTGGCAGTGTCTCTGGGATCAGGCCAGTCTTTCAGGGGTTCACTCTGCACCTGAAGGAGCTTGCTCTGTTTGAAGTTTGTCTCAGAAGAATCTGTTTTTTTGCGGGTCTCACGTGGCAAGAGCAGAATCTAACAGGGACATTGACTTCACTACCCTCTCTCTCCCCCCTCTTGTCCCATTAGATCCTTTCTTTCCGGAGCTGCTCTTCAGCTGGATGTTCTCTGCAGTCCAGGGACTGGCCTGGGTGTCAAACGAGGACCAGTCTGGGATGGAAGTCAGCTGAACTAGACTTGAATCCTGGTTTAGGCTCAGAAGAATGTTGCATGTTCAAGGCCAGGTTGGGTGAGGCCCTGAGCAACCTGATGTCGTGGGTGGCATCCCTGCCCTTGGGATCCTTTCCAGCCCAAACCAGTCAGTGATTCTGTGAGTGAATGTAGCAGTTTACTGTCATCCAGTAATTTTGGTCCTGGAACTCAGAAGAATCTGCTCAATAACAATATTATCAAGTCTTCAGAAGCAAAGTTCAGAGAGAAAAGAGGATTTTTCTCCCAAGTTTGTTAAACAGTTCAGTTCCAGAGAGCAGCCACTTGCCATGGGCATTGCTGTTTTATGGGGGTCTGAAATGAATGGTTGTGTAGCGCATTAATACAACTTCACAGCATCTGTAGCATGTATGATTTGCATTCTCAGCATATTGCACAGTTTATCTTAAAGGAGCTGTGCAGGATGCTGAGAACACCCCTGAATGGGAGCAGATCATCCAAATTAAGCTGGTCCAAAGGAACTGGGACCTCCCAGCACACACTGTGGGTGTCAGGGAGGTGCAGGGGGCACCAACAGCACTTCTGACCCCCAGGGTAAGACCTTCAGAACGACCCTCTCCATGGGAATGAGGTCCCAGGATGTGCAGGGAAAGCACCAGGAGAGGTCAGGCAGTGTCACCAAGCTCTGGATTTCTACAGCCTCTGACTGAAAACATCCTGGTCCACACAATTTCAGCCAAAAAGCAGGGAGGTGTTTGGGGTTAGGAGGGTGCAGGGAGGTGACAAGGCAGGTTTCTGGAGCTGTGACTATGAGAAGATTTGTGTATTCACTGAAAGGCCACTTTCCCAGATTTCCTTGGAAACTGGCTGGTGGGAGATACTCTGCTTAGGCAGCGCTTGAGGTTGAGGGGACTAAACCCAAACCAGGAGCCCTTAAGCTGCTCCTTTTTGTGTTAGATATGAAAAGAATCCTGAGAGTAATGAGGCAAAATTCTGTCTCAAAGATTGAAGACTCCTTTACTCTTTTCTCCAGAATTGCCTTGCTTTTTGCTTTGTCCGCCCCACGTATCCTGGACATTTCTTCTTCACATCTCCCTCTCCTCCTCCATCTCTGCTCCTGCTCTTTCCCTTCCTTCCTGGCCAACAACCTCTTTGGTGCTGCTGAGGGATGTGCTGCTCCAGAGCAGGAGTCATTCTGAAAATTGGTTTCCTGCTGTGCATTTTTCTTCTGTTGTCATCCTCTCATGCTTTCTCTAGTCCTGCTTTTTCCTTCTGCTCTTATCCAGGTCCCACTTAGGAATGAATGGCACTTTTATTGAATGCAGCTAGAAAACCCAGAGGAAAAAAATTAAATGTAGTTGAAATGCTTTGTTTCAAAAAACTCCCGCAAAATAAAATGTTTTTATTTTAGTTATTTCAGAATTCTTCCAGCATTTCACCCCAGTGTACCTTAGAAACTGCTGTGATAAACAGAACATGGTACAGTGGGATCTCAACATGCAGTAGAGATGTTTGAGTTTCCTTCCCTTTGAGCTTTGTTTTTCTCCTGATTTTTGTGGGATTGTTTAGGCAGTTCGAAAGGATGTATATGACGTGATTTTAAATTCTCTAAAGAGAATACAGATGGGCTGTGTAATTATTGCTGAGAGCTGCTATTTTCTGTGTGCTGTACCACTCACACTCACAGCATTTACCTGACAGCCAGAAAAATGTGGCCATCTCAGGATACTCCAAAACAATTTTTCTCAGGATAGAAACATTTCTCCTTAGAGAATTTATAACATATTTAATTTCACATCCCTCTGTGCATTCAGTCCATTATGAATAGTTTTCAGACTATTACAACATTTCTAAAATTAAACTTCTGTAGGATGTATGTTCTTTTTCTCATTATTAGATTTATTCTGTCCTGTTTTGCAGCACGTGCTCATTGCTGGCAGCTTACTGCTGGAGTGGGACAGGCATGTGTTGGAGCAATGAGGTGCTGGGGACAGAGGCCTTTGCCTGCTTTTACAAAGTTAATTTTTGTGGCTCCGTTTGAGGTGATGGAGAAAAGAGTGTGCAGGTTTGTGCCTTGTATTCACTGATTCAGAGAAACTGCTCTGTTGGGAGGTGCTCAGTTCCCTTCAAATGGTATTAAATGCCCTTCTCATCTCCTCCTTTGGAGGGAGGCATTTCCCTCTCCCTGCAGTGCCAGCAGTACATGTCTCCTTCCACACCTCATTGACAGGTTTGAACATTAAACACCTATTTTGAATTTCCAAGTGAAAAAAAAAAAGAAATCTGGTAAGAAATCTCTTTTTGCCGAGCTTGCAAGGGGAAATTGTTAGGCCAAGCACATATCAGCTCTTAGTTCTGGCTCAGATCTTTTTAGTATTGGCTTAGTCATTTGCATTTGCCCTTAATAACTAATAGAAGCTCTAAGGTAGATGAGAGGCAGCATTATCATCATTAGTGCTGGGAGTGCCTTTCCTCCCTTCCTTAGCAGCACTGGGTCAAAGGATCCATAGGAGGGGCAGAAGCACAGAGTTCCCCCTGGGAGATCCTCTCCAGTTTTAGTCCCAGTTGTTCTTTTCAGGCTCAAAGGGAGATGCAAAGGTGAGATCTGAATATAGGAGTGAAGGTTGTCCCAGTGAGTGCTAATTTAAGAAGTGGGGAAGAAGGCAGCTCCTGTTTGGCTGTTTCCCAACACCATCTGATTACTGCAGCTCCCTGTTTGGCTGAGCAGCTGGCAATTAATGGATTGATAGGAAGTAGTCACGAGGTAATGGAATTAGTGAGGGAACATCTGGTATTAAAATCAGTAAACGTAGGAGAGTTTTTATGATTTCTTAAATTCGGTGGGAAAATAATTGCCAGTTGCCTACAACTGCAGCAGCTCTACATGGTGCAGAAAAATCACATTTTAAATGGCAGAGTACGTATTTTAAGAGAATGACTTCCCCATACACTGCAAAAGATGAATGGGATCCAGCTGGCTTTCAGACACACAGATCCTATCTTAGCTTTCAGACCAGCTGTTTACCTTGTTCATCTCCAGCTCCTGCAACAGTCACAGGTACTATAAGTAGCTCAGAAGACCAACAAGTCACCCCCAGTTTGTGTGTGCTCGTTTCCAGGCTGAACTGATGGAAATTACAAACCAAGCCACCCTCCTCTAGCCCAGAAACAGAGGCTGACCGTCCTGCCTCTAGTTGGCCACTGCCCAGCATCAGTCTGGGTGTAGCACAGCTCCTGCTCACTGTGGCAGGGTTGGCCTTGGAAAAGCCTAAATCCCAGTGATGTGCTGCTTTTTTCCATAGTGCCTCAGCTGTAAACTTCAGAACATCATTAAAAATGTACTTGTTATTAGAATTCAAACAGCATTAGTATCAACCAAGGTCAATTGCAAGGGAATATGTGTTAGTGTTAACTTAAAAAAACATTTTAAAAAGTGTTAGCAATTCAGTTCTTTGCTGACTGAAATTGTGAGTTAATTTTTCTTCTGAGTTAACTTTTATTCTTCTCACTTGGTGAGGATGAAGCAGAGCCAGGGGGCTGGGAAGAGCCTGGTTTTGTGGCTAGAGGTAAGGGGGGCTGCAACCACTGTGCTGCTCCTGCTCCACAGACCCCTCCAGAGAAACCTCGTGGTGGCCAGGATTTGTCTCCAGCTGTGCAGTCCACTTGGGGAGGATGGAGTGGTGCTTTGGCAGGCACTGGGAGGTGGAGGTTTGGCACAGCAAACACCCCTCTGGGGAACTGCTGTGTGAATTAATGTTGGGATTTTTGCTGCCAGAGCCCCTGAACTCTGTTTTTCCAGTGTGGCCATCAACTCAAAATCTTTCTTACCATACTTGAAAACTCCAATCTAGGCCTAAAATCAGTAGAATTCCCATTTTTCCTTCCATTTCTTTAGCAAGGGTGAATTGCAGCTCTCCTGCAACTGCAGAGTAGAGCAGCAGCACCTCAATTAAATATGAAATATCAAGATAAATGGCTGAATAAAATAGCCAGGATTCAGACAAACTTCCCAAACCTGCTTGTCAGCAGTGAAATGCCATTAAGTCCTCTAGGAACTCATTAATAGATTAACATTTGGAAGAGTAATTACAGCTACATTAGAAGTAAGAATAAAGAAAAATAAAGGAAAATCCAGCGGCACCATTTCTCTAAACCCTTGACATAAAAGGAAGATCAATACTAGAAAAAAAATCAGAGGTAAGGAATTAAGGTCAAGATGATTATGTCAGAAACAGGTAAGCTGTTCATATATATTTCAAATAAAACCAGTGTGGATGCAAGTGTTAGGTTGTGTTTCATATTGTTTGTGTGGAATGTGACCTCACAGGGGATAGAAAAGGGGATATTGAGGTGAAGTCAAGGATGGACCTGGAAATTGGGTGAGTTGATGACTCCAGAGCTGTTAACCTAAATCACAACTAAAATTAACAATGTCAGGCTTTGGAGCTACATTTTCTGAGGCAGAGCAAGACACTGATCTTTAGTGAGACAAATATATTACCCTTCAAGAGGATTAAATACTGCAAAAGTCCTTCTTGAGAATTTATGTTGCAGCTCTGTAAAGGAAAGAAAAAAGATAAAGTGGGTACTGTAGGTAGATAAAGAGGTGAGATCTTGAGAAATGTTTTCATTTTTCATAAAATTCTCATAATCTGTACATTTTTAATGTATAATTCATGAAATTATAACCTGGAATATGAATCTTGCAAATGTATGAATAGGAAGAAATACAAATGGAGAAAATATTACTTTATTTAGGAATTCTTCTCTATTAGTGAGAGTTTAGCTGCTGTGGAACCAGACTGCCCAGCAGTGTGCTGGGGAGAACAGAGCCATTTTCAAGAGGGAAAAGAACAAAGTATAAGAAAAGTAACGAGGTTGTAAAATACATAGATGACAAATCAAATGAAGTCATCAATGTGTTAAAAAAAAATGCTAAGGTTTGAGATTTGCAATTTTCCTATTTAAATGCCCTCATTGATTTGTTACAAATACTGTTAACCCTGTGTTTGGAAAATGGTGAGGACATTATCACTTGTGTTCTCATTTGTAATAAAATAGATTAACTTGCTGTGAAATTTTAACTAGGCTGAGACACAACAGTAGCTACCTAATGAACCAGAGCACATTGCTGTTAAGTAGCTAAATAGATGCATGCTGATTACAGGACTGAAAAATGGAGCTGTTTACCAGCAAAAGAAGGGTCTGTTCATGCTGCTGTTCATTATAGTGGGGGGAATTCAGCACCACATTTCCACCCAAGGGTTTAGGAATAGGCAGTTTCTTGATCCATGTGCAATCTCACGTGGGGATTTGTTGGTGGTTCGTACCATACAGAGAGAATTTCAGCTCCTTGGGTATTCATTGGGACAACTCTGTCTTCCCTGGCTGTGTGGATTTGTGTCACTGCTAAGACACTGGGTGACATAATCAACCAGTTGTCTTAGAAGGTGATTCACTGTCTGATTAAGAATTACATTATTATTTGACACTTTTATTTCTGCCTGACCGTTTCAAACCCAGACCCTGAGTGTGAAGGCAGATTACTCGAAGCAGAGGTTATTTTATAGCAAGAGACAATGGGAAATGCAGTTACCAGAAGGAGCTCCAATACTTCGCTTTTCCAAATCATCAGCTTTTGAATTACTCAAATAACTCCCATTTAAGATGACATATATGGCTGTTTGTGTGATATCTGAGTGTTAATTCATAGTCATATTTGTTCATAGGGTTTTTTAACAGAACAGTTGGCATGTCCTCTCCTTGGCTATTCATTTTCATGGTTGCAGGAGACAATGAAATTTACTTAAACTATGCACTCTTCTGTAAAATTAATCATTTCAAAATGATACCTTAATTGGAAATGGAGTGCTCTTTGCGGTAAAAGGAGAGGAAATAGTGCCAAAGAGGACTGTTAAACTGAAATCCAGGCAAATGAAATTACAGGCAGAGCTGCAGCCTGATAGCAGGAACCTCTTTGGAAGGTATTATTTCCATGAAGCCAAAAGGATGCTCGGGCTTGTGTGTGTGTGTGATTCTCCAGTGTTTGGGCAGCGCTTCGTGGGGTAAGAATGTGACTTTTAAAAGCAACTTCATAAGCAGCCCATCCACAGAGTAAGTCCTGTCCCTCTTTTACCCTCCCATTTATCCCAGCAGCCTTCCAAACCCTTTGGAAACTGAGATGAGGAAAGCACAGGAGACTTTCAGACCAGTGACTTTGGCTTTTGCCCCACAGAACATGAAAATTTGTTTGTGTAAAACCATTTCAGAGTCTTAAAAACTTCTGACTCAACATAATGGAGTCATATCTGTTGAATCTTAGCATTCAAAAACATTGCAATTAAGTGTCTCCCTGTAAGATCTACTAGTTATTGTATGTTCATTAAATAACAGGTAATTAGTGGAACTGATCCCTTGAGGATTAGGAGCTATGTAAGAGATACACATCTGTTACATGCTTGTGAGGCTCAGTTGTTATTTAATGTACAATAACTATCCAATTAAACCCACACCCAGTGCCCTGTTCTCAGCTGCTGCTGGTGGAAGAGGGAGGTGCCACCCCATGTCCTGAGAGGGATCCAGTCTCATGTTCCCTTTGTGGCACTCCCAAATCCCTCTGTAAACCCAAGGTGAGTGTGGCCTGGAGAGGTGGTTTTAATGGGTAACAAGATCCTGTTGATCTTGCTGCCAGTGTAATTAATGAATTGCCCCAGTACATTCCAAACAGCAGCTTTGGTATCAGCAATTTATAGTGGAAAAACTATTAGAAACCACCCTTCTCTTCCCAAAGCTACATTTTTGCTGGAGAGGACTGTCTAATAAACTGCATACAGAGTTCAGATGCTACTGGGTTTGTTTCCAAAAGCCCACAGTAAATCAGAACCAGGCAGCCAGTTTGCACCTTCCTGATGAAACATCTCTAGAGCAGATTAGAAAGGAGGAAGAATTGCAAAGTTCCCAGATTACATGGAAATTCTGATTTTTTTTTTTTTTTAATGAGGTAGAAGCATGAAAATCTCTCTTTCTTAAAGTAATAATTCTGAGTTTGCACAGGGAGCAGTTGATTGCCAGGGATGAGGACAACTCCAATCAGTTTTTGGAGTTCTGTAATTTCAGCCATCTCCTCGTTCATGTCTTTCCCTTGGGACTGCACCTCCAAGGGACTTGTAACAGAGGTTTGAAAACATGGAATGGATTTTGAGATCAAAATATCCAGTGTATCCCAGGCCATGATCTGTCCATTTCAGAAGATTCTCAGTTTTTGTTGGCCCTGGGAACACGAATGAAGGGCACTGCAGTTTTTAACTACTGCAGAAAAAGGGTATGTGTGGAAACACTGGGCTGGAGGGGATCTCAAGTGCTCTTGCAATCTCCTGCCATAAGACAGGGTGAATTATTCTACCACGGTTGCCTTACCTGTTCCTAAAGATCTTTCCTGATGAAAATTCCATGGCATCTTTAGACAATTTGCCAGTATACACAGAACTGCAGAATTTAATTTCACTAATTTTTTTTTCAGTTTCTTATCCTTTTCTTTCTCCTTACCTCAAGTGCTGTGTGTATTTAAATTAGAGGTTAATGCCAAAGGTTCATGTGCAAATTGTACACACAGGGATTTGCAATCACACTCTTATCTTGGTAACCCGGCGGTGCTTTGCATCCAAAACTGAAATCCTTGCCAGTGCCACAGCTTGTATCACTTGTCTGAGTGCTACCCTGAGAAGGTATTGATGGGATTTATTTACCTACAGACTCTGGTGAGTTCACAGATTTGCCTGCATTTGGTGACTGTTCAGCCCAGCCTTGAACCGTTTGTTGGAAGTGTCACTGATAACACGCTGATTTTTCTACCTGTAGATCAAAAGTAGTGTGCGAAGGCAACACGAAAAGAGCATTTGTATGTGTGAAAAAGCTGGGAACTAAAAAGTTGCCAGCAACAAAAAGGTGGCAGAAGACCCTTTGCACGTGGAGGGCTGCGCTCTCCTTGGCCACGATGACCCGAGACGCTCCTTCCGTGCGCGGCCCATCTCGGAAAGACCATTTGTCGTTGCTTGTTGTGTTAAAGCCCCCTCGTTTCCCCCCCTGAGCCTCGGGGAGGGGCAGGTGGCACAACGTCTGCTTTGCTGGTGTTTGCAGGAGAGGATCCAGGAGAGCCCGTCGCCGGCGCCGTCGTTGGAGGACAGCCAGCGCCCCGCCAGCCACGCGTCGTCCCACCCCAGCAGCAGCGTGTCCAGCTCCCCGTCCCAGCTGGACAACACCCCCGACAGAATCGGTCAGTGCCCCTCCTGGAGAGGCTGATGGGGCTTTGTTGTGCTGCTCAGGGCACCACTCACTTCTTAAACTATCCCTGAGGATGTGTTGGTGGCTGTGGGGTTTGTGTCACCAAGCCATGGTCATGGGGTTTGTGTGACCAAGTCCCTTGGCCGTGGGGTTTGTGTCACCAATCCATGGCCATGGGGTTTGTGTCACCAATCCATGGCCATGGGGTTTGGTTTGTGTCACCTAGTCAAGTCCTTGGCCGTGGGATGCTCTGGGTTTTGGTGTCTCCAGCAAGGCTTTCACAGCCTCTGCACTGTTGGCCTGCAGTTTAAAATGCTAATTCAGTCTCAGGGAAGTTCAGATCCTATTCTTGGTGCTTCCAAGAGGGATCTGGGGCAAGTCAGTTGACATCTCGGCACGTCGCTGTGTGTCAACACAGTTGTCTTCTCAGGGCCTGGAGCCCATGCAGGCATTGCTGAGCTAGGTTGAAACTGCAAAAGCAGTGCAGTAAAATCTAAAATAAGGTTTAAACTGCAAAAACTGTGCAGGAAGATCTAAAGTAAGGTTGATACTGCAAAAGCAGTGCAGGAGGATTTAAAAGTAAGGTTTAAGCAGCAGAAGCAGTGCAGGGAGATCTAAAGTAAGGTTTAAGCTGCAAAAGCAGTGCAGAAGGATCTAAAATAAGGTTTAAGCTGCAGAAGCAGTGCAGAAGGATCTAAAATAAGTTTTAAGCTGCAGAAGCAGTGCAGGCAGGCAGTGCAGACTCCACTCACTCAGCTGCTCCCTGGGATTTTGCAGGTTTCACTCCGGTCCTGCAGCTGCCCCTGCACGGAGGGGTCAGTGGAACCTGAATTCTTTGCCTAAATGTGTGCACTCACAGGGCAGAGATGAGAAAGTGAAAACTCTCAGCTTTTCCAAATGTAAAAGAGGGCTGGGAACACACAGGACAAGATGCAACATCCTGTTAGCAGCAGGGGAAAAGGGACTGCTGATATCTCTCTGTTGAGGTCTAGTGCTTGCTGTTGTAAAGATGTGTATATATAATTTCTATTGATAGAAATACCTAAGTTTTTACTTTTGCAACTGAAAAAAACCCTCCCCTAAAACTTGGTGATGAAGTTTGTAACAAGTGTCCTCATTGGAGTAAGTTTGGATTGCAGAGAAGGAAATGTTTCAGTCAAAGAAGAACAAAGGCAATAGGTACCCAGAAATCATAAACTTCACACCTCTCACTGATCTTGCAGGTGTTAAGTACAGAATTTCCTTGAGCATTTTGCTGTCACCAGTCAGTTTAGGTTCAATCTGCCAGTTGGTGGGTTTTATTGGTCTTGCTGCTTTATAAGTAATTACTTAAATCCTTAAATGTGTTTTTCCCCCCAAAATGGTTTCTGCAAAGTACTTTTAAAATGAGTTAATTTGAGCATTCCATAAGAAATCACATTCCTAATTTGGGTTCTGTCTTGGTATCTTTGTTCAGTCAACTAGAGCAGATTTGCTTCTGTTGCATATTTTACTTGGCTCTAAGTGTTAAAATACCGAAACACTGCCCATGAGGAAATACAGCTTAATATTTTCCTTTCTCCTAACATGTTTCTACTGACAGTCTTATGTGACTCTGCCCTCTGATTCTTGTAGCTATGCTGACCAACAACAGGGAAGGAGAACTCATTGACCAAGAAACTGGGACCAGCCTAAAAAAAGTACAAAAGGAGAAAGGTAAAATTACAGACTGTTTTCCATCTCAGGCGTTTAATTACACTTATTATGTGTTTTATTCTTTTTTCTAGTGTTCTGCATCTGCAATGACATTATATTATTAATTTAAGGGAACGAAGTGCCTAATTGCAATGAATAATGTATCCAGTGAATTTACATGAAAGTGTGAGCAATCAGAACTTCTCTGTTTATTCAGTATGAGGGTAATATTTTGCTGGTCTTTTGGCTCAATTATTTAAGAAGTTCCTAGCAAATATTTGATTACATGGTATTTTGTCTGCTTCGAGGAGGGGTGTGTGCAGAGTGCTGTAATGATAACAGATGAGGAAAATAAGACATTTTTTAATGTCTAATAATATGTTACCTCACAAGTGAGAGGCAGTGAGGGAAGGGGTGGTGTTTGCCCTGTAGGGATTGTCTGGAGCCAGGAAAGTGCCTCCTCCTCTGGTTCTCCCTGCAGTGGTTGTTGGCTTCTGGAGAAGGTGGATATTCAGGTGTGAGCAGAAGAAGCTGCTGTTTTGTTTCCTTACAAATACAACAATAAATCCCATTAATAGGTGGGAGGTTCGTTGTGGCAGCATGTGCAGAAAGCACCAGGTGAAATGAGTGCCTGCAAAGTCAAAGGAGGAGATGGGATATAGTTAAATAAAAGAGAGCTGAAGGTAAGTGAATTTTGGAAAAATACTGCAGTGAGTTACACTGAGGGAGGTATTGAGGCTTTGGAGTGGAAAAGGTGTGAAGGAAAAGAAAGGGAAGAAAGAAGAGACCAAATAAGCTGAATGTACATGTAAATACTGCAAATATTCATATTTATCATTTTATCATAAGAGAAAACACTAACTGATTTATATTATGGTTGAGGTGATTTTCCTGTATTTTCAGAGAAAAATAAAAAGGTATTCACAATTTTAAGAGCCACTCAGAAGAGAATTTGAAGACTCCAGTGCCCTGTGGTTCCAGAGTTATATAGAACTATTTGAGCAGTTTCATGGTTTTGTACAATCAGCTCTGTTCCTTAGTGATCTGTGTGTGACCCAGTCATGGGTAGGAAGAGCCTGAAGCTTCCTCCTTAGATTTGGTATTTTTGTACTCAATTCTCCTTGAAGGCAGGAGAAGCTGTTTTCTATTCACTGGTTTCTCTGGGCGTTTAAACACTTCCCTTATGACCCCCCAAAGAGCCCTTTTGTGCCATTCTGAGAGAATTTTCTCTGAATCATCATGCTCAAATCCTTCCCTCTTGACTCCCCTTGACATTTATGGACCAGCACCAGGGGCTGCAGTTGGCAGCCATACCTTCACTCCCAAGGCTTCAAAATTACATTGCTGGGGTAATGACATAGTGAGCATTTAATCTCGGTCTGAAAATGTAGTTGATTTTAATTCTCTTGAACTGTGCCTGGTTTTATGCCACGTGTTCAGTCGTTTTTCAGGGAAACAATTCAATATCCTGTGAGGTTCAGAGATGCAAATCGTGTAGTTGGTGTTAGTGGCAGTTCTGTCACTGAAGGAAGGTACAGGTTTAGAATCTGAAAGGACAATTCAGAAATCCCCAAAAGTGTGAAGATTTTTGAAGCCAATTCCCAGGCTCCTGAGGTCACTGAGGGTCCCTGTAATGTGGGCAGAACCACCCAGAGCTGGTGGCTGACAGTTTCTGTGCCATAATGCACCCTGAAATTAATAGTTTATTCTTTCCCAAGTCTGCATTTTTGCACAGTGTTACCTCTCTGTAGTTGATTATATCCTGGGAAATGTGTCTTTATCCATGTGTTAGTTCTGCATGTACTTAGGGCGTATTTTCAGGATTGAGTGTTCAGAGTTTTGCATCACAAAAAAAGTCCCTCAAAGTCATGAGATGTTCTAAAGTGCCATTTTAAAGACAGAATAAAGTTCCTGCTTTTCTGCTTGGTCTGCACAGGTCAAGAATGAGAAATATTTCTTCTTGTCAAGTAAAGATGTGATTTCCAAGTAATCCCATGGCTCCAGAACCTGAACGTTTTCTTGGCATTATAGTGGGACAAAAGCTGAAATTCTAAAGGCACCAGTGTTGTGTATCCAGCATTCCCCACTGGTTTGTCTCACTCCTGTACGGATGCTTTGATCTCAATACTGTTATTATCCTCTTGGGTGTAATTATTTTGGGCTCGGGTGCAGCTCAGCGATGAGTTTTGGTGTCAGGTGTGGACAGTCACTGAAGAGTGTGGTCTGTGCTGCCTTGCTCTGCAGAAAACACACCTGGAATTTGTATACAGAGCAAGCTTTGTTTCTCCAAACGTGCCATTACTTTTACTAAGGCAAAATATATTTACCATGGAAAAGATTTTCAAAGTTATTAAGAAGGAATGTAGTTAAAATAAAAGTATCAACATTTATTAAGTATGACAAGTAAGCGGTTTATACAACCGTGGCAAACATATGTTTTCACATCTGTTTTGAGTAATATCATCATGATTTTAAAAATGATTTATAGCTCTGCAGGCCATAAAATGCCAGCTTTGCTGTAAGTTGGAAGTTTTCAAACAACAAAGAAATTATTGAAGGCATCTCTTGAACGTGTTTTTGTGTTACACACCTTGACACAGCTTTAGAAATCTCAGCTCTCTGTAACAAGTAAGATAGCAACAATTGAAAACTAAGTAACTAAAATTTATTAGCAGCACTGCTCATGTGAAGTCTTAGCATAAAACAGTGATAAAAGTCATTGTGATGATTCTAGGCAAATACTGTGATAGCCCTCAGGATACACAGATTTTGTTTCCCATGCCCCAGTTGGAGTGATTGCAGCACCAGACAAAAAATGTGCCACTTTGTTCCCATCCGAGGAATTTCAGGGCAATTAGGGCTGAAGAGAACATGCCTTTACACCAGTTCTTCTCCAGCAGAAGGTCGGGGTGAGGTTGTTCAGCTGCACTGGTCTGGTGGCAGGTGCTGGAGGGGCAGGATTTCCACAACTGGTGGCTGTCCCAGTGCAGAGCCCAGTGACTGCCCACACCATTAAGCTTTTGGAAGGAGAAAATGCCTTTAAATCTCAATTACTCTGCCTCCTTTCACCAGCTCTTTAGGAAGTATGGTCAGCCTTAACATTAGAAAGCAGTGAAGTCAAACATTTTTGTCAGTCTGCAGTTGGTTTGTTTGGTGGAGTTTTTCATATAAAAATGACTACAATCCATATTGTAGTTTTGTCAAAAGTCTTTGACCATTGTGTCGTATCAGCATTTTGGCTGCGCATCCCTGTCAGGGTGTGAGTGAAAACCATATCCAGAGTAATCTTCACTTGATTTTTCACTTTATTTTGTGAGGAAACAGTTACACCCCCTCCCCAGAATACATCCCCACATTTTACCTGCACAATTACTCACAGAGCCTGCATTTTAAATTCATCTGCCTCAGTGTATATCCTGGGAAAAGTCTCAGTTGAATGGGAAAGGATTGTGTTTGACACAGCCGTGTGCAGGCTCTACAGAAACCTCCATGTGAATTCTGGCATTGGGAAGGTGAAATGAGCCAGAAAAGAATTTGGCCGTGCCTTCCAGCCGCATTTAGATGCTGCTACAATGATTCTGTTTGACTGCATGACAAGAACTATTCCAGACTCCTCACGTAGGCTGGGGCAGTAAAAAACCCTGGCCCAGCTCTTGCCACAGTGAAATCCCTGGGGATGTCTGTGGTGTCTCCCATGGGAACAGTTTGGCCAAAGCCTGGTCCCTTGGAAGGTCACTCCCCAGAAACCAGTGCTGGTTAAGCAAACCTGGACAGATGTGGGTGCTTGGGGTGCAAACCACGGGGAAACCTCCTGGGAGGACTTCACTAATGACTTGTACTGTTGGACTTGCCCACTGTTCAGGCAGTGTTGGAGTAGAAATAAGGATGATGTTTGCTGAGGAAGTGACCTGTTGTGCATTTCCCAGCGATGCTGCTCCCTCCTTTAGCCCAGTTGTCTGCAACTCCAGAGCACAAGCCCAACCTTTGGGGCTGTGTCCCTTGTTCCAGTTGTTCCCAAACCCTGCATCTGGCAGCTCTCCCTCCTCTGTTTATTGCAGAACACCTTTCCCTTTATTGCTTCAAGGAGAGGGGAGTTCTGCATCGTTTCTGTCAGCTGAGTGACACGTTTTCAGCTGGCCACAGACCGCAGTAATGAAAGAATAACAATACTTATTTATTGGATTTCATTAGCGGAAAAGAGGTTTTATGCTGTTGAAATGAAGCCTTGCCAGAGGACTGGGTTTGCTGAGGGGAGGGGGCTGAGCAGGTGCAGAACACCTGAAACAGCAACAGGCCCTGTGGGGAGGCTGTGCTCCAGAGAGAGGGCTTTCCCAACCATTAATCCCAAAGCATCCCGATGGAGAGCGGAAGGAGCGAGGCAGAGAGCGAGGAGCTCCAGGCTGTGCCCTGCAGCTCTGTGCAGAGCGTACCATAGGTGCCAGCACTTCAAATGCTCCCCGTGCTCTTCCTTTGACATACCAAGACTTGCATGTTAAAGATGTAAAATGAGAAAAAAAGCGTTTGTTTTCCCAAATGTCTCCGTGAATCTCCTCTTGAGATCCACGAAACGGTCCCCAAATGAGAAGTGAAGTTCTGGTTTGTTCTGGTTTCCAAGTGGGGGTCTTGGAGACCCCGGGGTTGTTTCATCAGCAGTGGATTGAATAATGCACAAGGATTTCTTTTCTTTTTTCCTAAAACCTTGTGGCATACACAGTGCGGATGTTCCCTGGATAATTCAGAGATATTTCTATGTTTTCTATCCTCTGACAATAGTGAAAGATAAGCACAGTGCTCTATTTGGGGTAAAGGCATTAAATGTAACCTGATAATTGTTAAACTGGTGGCCTAAGAGTAATTTGATCTTTGTTGGTCAGTCAATCAAAAAAACCCCCAAGCCCATGAAACCAAGGCTAACTCTATCATCACATAGGTGTACAAAATGTAAATAGACAGAGTAAATTTATTATGACTATGTTTATGTTATATATATTTGTGTATTTATTTTTGTAGTGTCTGGACTCATGTAATTATGATCATATGCTTAACCATTGCTGAAAGGTTGATAAATATAAGGGCAGTTAGGCAAGAGATACTAGTGAAGTCACACCTTTTATCTTAAGGTTATATTAGATGTTCTTTTGCAGAATGATGTTTAAGAATGCATCTTTTCTGAAGATTAAAATACCTACTTTGTAGTTACTCTGGCAGATGGAGCAAGACAGTTTCTTACATTGATACATAATTTATTAATATGCTTTATTTAGTGGATTTCAGTGGTGTATTGCTGTCTAAACACTACAAATTGTGAGTCTGTATAAACATGGTGAAATAACGACATTTTCTTCACTGAAAAGGCTTTGGACCAAACTTTTTAGTAAGATATTGATGTGAGTGTGTGCAATAACATGGGCAGATGAGAGGGAAATCAGGCAGGTACTCTCCAAAGTGAGGTGGTCTCTTCAGGGTTTCTTTTTCCACTTCTCCTCCAATACTGTGCATTGTTTCATGCAAGTCCACCTTATTGAGCTGTATCAGATTTGAAAAGCATAGAAAGGGGAGAAAAATTGCTGCTTGGCACCCGGTGACCTGAGGAAACTTTTGGGTTAGGCCCAGCAACCTTTCCTGGTGTTGAAGCTGACCCTTTGAATTCTGAGCGTGGTGATGCCTCTGGTGCAGAGCCCTTAACCTGAGCCCTGCAGCTGGTGACATTCATCATACCTGTGAGTTATTTAATAGCTTTGCCTTCAGTCCTCATTATGAGCAGTAAGATCTGAAAAATATTCATCCTGAGAGGCTGCTGAATGTTGTTCTCACGTTTCAGAGGTCCTGGAGGATGCTCAGCCTCCCCTGCCTGTGCTCTGAGCTGGCTCTGAGCACCAGACCTGTGTGCCCAGCCCATGCCTGCCCAGAGGGAAGGGGCAGGTCCTTCTCTGTTTGAACTCACCCAGTGAGCACAGACTGTTACCCCTCCAAGTGTTGGTTTGTACAGACAGTGAGTTATTACTGGAAGGCCACATCATTTCTAGCAAGGACACCAGAACTGCCAGCAGGCATTTCTTCACTAGGAAACTGCTTGGGAGCCAGCAATTTCTGCTTTCCAGACAGGTGTTTGTTATAGAAAATGACATTTCTGGCCTATTTTCATGCATTTGGTTTAAGCCGAAGCGAGTGAACAGATAAAAATTTCAGTGAGTAACAAAAACTCTGAATTGGTTGTTTGGAAAGCTTTGTGCTATTTGTGACCAAGGAAGACCCTCAAGAAAGTCACAGAAGCTGCACTTCATAAGGCACAGTTGTCTTTTCCAAGGGTTGCTAACAGTGAGCTGGGCTCTGGGTTTGCCCTGCTGCTCACAGCTGGATTTCCAGCTCAGTGGAGTCCAGTGCTCATGGTTGTGACAGCAGTGTGTGCTCCTGCTGTCAAAGAGCAGATCCAGCACTGCTGGCTGGTGGTTTGTGGAGCATCTTTTTGGTGTTCAGGGTGTTTTTCTAATTTGATCTTGAACATCCAGGATCACTCTGTGGATTGTGTCTGGCTTCCGTGGAATAGTCACTCTTGAGGAGAACTTCCTGCCCAGAGCCTTCTGGGGACTGGAAGGTTGAGGCAAAACCATGTCTTCATGTGCCTTTCCAATGTGAGTGTGTATGTGCTGTATTAGAACAGAGTCCTGATAATAAAAAGGAAACAATCCTTAGTGGATGTAGAAGGTAATGAGCTGACCTCAAACTGG
This sequence comes from Formicarius rufipectus, assembly GCA_013399695.1. Classification (NCBI taxonomy): domain Eukaryota; kingdom Metazoa; phylum Chordata; class Aves; order Passeriformes; family Formicariidae; genus Formicarius; species Formicarius rufipectus. The sequence continues at coordinate 300,513 of VXAU01005349.1, forward strand.
AAGTAGAAAATTGTTACCCCCTTGAAATAGATCTGTAGTCATGAAACCAGAAAAGTGTGTTCTTCATTACCTTTCAGACATTGTGTTGAATTCAGCTGATAAGGTGACATGATTTCTTGTTTGCAGAGCTGATAAGACCCATGTGCTGATCTCAGGAGGGGCTGCAGAACAGGGAAATCAGGTTCCATGTTTGATTGTTGGGGCAGAGGACACCACTGCAGCTCTTTGTGTGGTGTTTGTGTGTTACAGCCACAGTTGTTTGTGGGGATGGACAGTTCTGTCAGCAGCCTTTTTGTGTTATCAACTGTACTTTGGAAATTCATCCTCATGTGGGAGCCCACAGTTGTTATCAATCAATATCACTTCAACTGTTTGAAACCCAGCACTTTCTTTTGAAGAAAAATGTCCCATTTTCAGTTATCTTCATGATTTGTTTTTTGTTCCAGACTCTGTTTGTTTTTCTAGACTGTGTTCAGTGTGGTTTTATATTTATGTTATTGGTGACAAGACGAGGTGGAATGGCTTTAAACTGACAAAATGCAGGGTTAGGTTGGGTATTAGGAAGGAATCCTTCCCTGTGAGGGTGGGCAGGCCCTGGCACAGGGTGCCCAGAGAAGCTGTGGCTGCCCCTGGATCCCTGGGAGTGCCCAAGGCCAGGTTGGACGGGGCTTGGAGCACCCTGGGCTGGTGGGAGGTGGGACTGCCCATGGCAGGGAGTGGGTCTGGGTGGTGGTTAAGGTCCCTTCCCACCCAAACCAATCCACGGTTCTGTGAAATAAGAGAATGAGAATAACGAGGGGGACATGATCCTTTTGCACCAGTGGGAGTATTTTGTCAGTGCCTGTGTGAGCAAGTGGTCAGTGCTGGGAGGGGCTGCCCAGGTCACCCTGTCACCAGCCTGGGAGCAGAGTGCTTGTGTCTGCTGAAGGCTCCCAGCTGTGAACATCCTTCTTGTGTCAGGTACTCCAGGAGTGATAAAAAAGATGGAAGCAGAGACACCTGTGTATGCTGAAATTCGAGGTGAATGAGTACAAAGGTATACAGACGGTGATTATTCCAGCCCAGAATTCCCCAGCACACTTCTCTGGTCATGCTTGGCCATTCCATGTTGGTCTCAAAATACCAACTGATTTCTTTGCTGCTTTTATTTCGTAGTCAGCTTGACAGCAGTTTCCAAAGCAGATTTTTCTTCTAGTTGACAGAATATGACAGCCTATAACAAGTAGTTTAATAAATAAACCTCTGCTTCCAGGTGTAGTCTCAGATGTTATCATCTATAAAACATGGTATGGTTTTGGATCTGTCTCTCTCTCACCCATCACTGGCACTGCTGTGTGATATTTTGATCTCTACACTGGGCTTGTGTGAATTTGCTGACATATCCTGTGGCTTATTCAGGTGTGTGTTGTCAGGGAGGGGATACCGAGCAGTGAAAATTGTCATGACAGTTCAGTGCAGAGCCTCTTCTGGTGTGGTGGAAGGTGCCTTTTTGATGTAGAACATGTTGGATGATGGAGCATCTCTGGTAGATGGCTGAGCTGGAGCAGAAAATGGAATATGTGTGTGCACGTGCCCACGCAGAGGTGAGGATATGGGCACTGTTCAGAAAATAACCTGCTGTTTACACATCTCTCACCTCTGGAGACTTTTTAGCTGCTGTCAATTAGGAGACTGGCCTGTATGTGTTGGTGTTGTCTTGGTTTTTGCTGGCTTTAAGATCCAGAAAGGGACTGTAATGAAGGTGCCCTCCAGGCAAAAGTGTGGAGAAATCCACATATGAAAGGAGGAGTTGCCAGAGCTGCTGTTTGACTTTTGACATTCTTGTCGTCTCGCCTGCGGCGTGACAGGCAGGAGGGACTCGGGGAGGAAGGAGAGCTTGAAATTGCTCTATAAAACCAATATATTTATATAGACTGGATTTTCTTTCAACCCATATATTACAAGGAAAGCATAATATTTTTTATAAACCCCCCAGGAATAGTAATAACAATAATAACGATTCTATCATGTTGTAATTTCTCCCTTTCTAAGAAGCTTTTGATATTTAAAAAATAAAAATCCACCAATATACAAAAACTATTCAATGAGTTCCTGAGAGGCAGTTTTAGTGTTTCAGGAGCATTCATTATTAATTTCTCTCCATGCACACATTTGGAAATCTCAGCAGAAAATGAGTCAGGCACTTCTAGATTATAGTCTGATTTGTAGTAAGAGTTCTCTCTAATATACAAGATAACTTTTCGGCACCCTCTTTTTTGGGATTGGTGTTTTGTAAACACCACTGCCTGTATTAAATACAGCATAAATCAGGCTGGGGTTTTAATTTTACACAACTAGCAGCCCATGTATCATCAGTCACAGAAAACCTGAAGCTGAATGGTCCCAGTTATCTGCAAAGAGTGGTTGTCGTTCTGGGGGAGTTGTAGCTAAATTGGCAGGATTTCTGTGGGTTTTTTTCAGCAGTGAGGGCTGACTTACATGGACCAGGGTTTTAATCAATTGCAGTGGTAGGACTGAGGTCTCTGAGCTGGTAATTCCTGGTTTTCCTGGGTTTTCCCTGTCGGTGCTGCTGTTGGCAGCAGCAGAGAGGCTGGTTGGGGCATTTTTATATCATTGTGGACTCCAGTGTGTTCTGCTGTTCAGACGTGGAAAAAGCAGTTCAGGAAGGGGTTTCTCCTCTTCAAACAGCTTCAAGGACTGCCATTTATCCCCAAATCTTCCTTCTCATCTGAAAAGGAAGATCTCAACTCTCTGTGCACAAAACTGCCTGTTTTTCCTTTTTCCTGGAAGGTTAAACTTGGAAATAAGGCTCCAGGGAAGCTCCTGCTGGCCCAGGACCCTCAGCAGTGCCCCCAGTGTGCCCACACTGAGCTCTGCTGGAGGAGGCACCACGAGGAGTAGCTGCAGTGTACATTGAGAGAGTTTTCATCACTGAAATGAGACTGTTTATCTAAAAAGGGAGATTAGAACAGAGGAAGTCCAGAAGGCATGATAATACCTATCCTACCTTGTTTTCCAGGCTGTTGAATCAATTTATAGGACTATGTGAGTGAGCAGGAAGGCAACGGCATCTGGTAGCAATAAAGGTTTCCTTTCCCGAGTTGCAGAATTAGCTATGGGAAGGTGATTAGAAATAAAATATAATGATTTCTGATAGAAACAGGTAACACTGCATGGGCTTTGAGATAAGAACTTGACAAATGTGTAAAATAAATGGAAAACTGGTTTGGAAAAAGGGAGAGATTACCATTTTCTGTGTCGCGTGCCAAGGTTTGTGCATTTCAAATGTTGGCAGTTGGCTTCTTTTCAAAACTGATAAATAATGATGTTTGTTGTGGAAACAATTATCCTAAAAATAATTTAAAAGAACTGTATCCCCTTTTTGTTTGTCCATAAAGACCACATTTGATTTATATATAGACAGAAAGAGCTCCACTTGCATCTATAAAACAGTCCTTAAATCACTCTAAATTATTGATGTGCACAAAGAACTCCTTCCGCTTTTGTTTGAAGTTCCATTTCTGCGGCGTTGTGCTTTCTAATTGTACTTTCAACTGCTATGACATCTGTTAGAGTTGTTTCAAAAACTTTCAATACCCTGCTTTTTTAATGATAGACAGCCTTTTCAAAGGCAAACTGTCTTCGTTTTGAGCGAGAGAAATAATTAGTTGAGAAGAGATCACTGATTTGGCCGGGGAACTCACCATTTTGCTGTTGTTTTTTTTTCCACAAGTTGCTGTTTTATATGATTCCAGCACCTATTCAACAGAAAGCTGGCCAAGAAGAATTCATCTCTGCAGCGAGCAGAGAGCATCAGCATATGTCCCTTGCTTCCCCGAGGAAATCCAGGACTTTATTCTAACAGAGTACCGAGAAAGTACTTCACAAACTGAGGGTCTCTATATGTCTAACAGATGGAAAAGTAAGCTACTATTCCAAGCTGTTATGCCCAACAATACAGGAATAAAGCTCAGCAAATGGAGAAGAGATTAATGCTTAAAAGTCTGCTCAGAAATCCTTTTTAACAAAACAACTGGTGATGTGAGTATGTGGTGCAGCAGTAAAAGGGTTCTAATGATCTATGCCATAATGCAGTCTTATCTCTGGCATAAAATCCAGGAGACATTTAAGTATCCCAGATTAGGAAAGCACAGTGTAAAGACATTTCCTGGCCTCTTCTCCAAAAGAGAGTGGTTTTGCCCTGCAGGCAGAATAGGATTTTGGAGAAATTTAAGCCCTGGAACTCTGGTCCAGTTGTGGTCCACCATAACTAAGCTTTAAATTAGAAGTTGCCTGGAATTCGTATAATAATTAATACAACGCTCGGGGATTTAATTGACCACAAGATTAAACTATTAAGGATAAAATTTCATCCTAATTGAGAATTGAACCCCTACCCTTTATTCCTCGAGTGCCGGCTCTGCCACTTGAGTCGTGAATTGGGGGTTAATTGACTGTCTAGAATCTCCCAAGGAGCAATTATTTCCTGTAATGGTGCTAACACTGCTGTCAGGAGGCAGTTCCCGTGGCACCCCTTCTTCCCCTGGATCTAGAGGGATGTCGGGAGGACAGCAGGAGAAGATGCTGGGCGTGAGGGAGGGAAGAAGGATGCAAACCTAAAAAGGATTTGGGGTTTCCTGCTGAGAACGTTCAATACCCAGGAGAGGTTGGTGGGTTTGCAGTTACAGTGGCACCTCAGCAGTTGTGTTGGGACGCCCCTGATCTCGTCCTGGGGTCACACTGGGCTCCCAGCACTCCTCGTGGTCCTGCTCAGATCCAGCTGTGGGGTGTTGCTGCCTGGTTAGGCATCCTCTCTTCTTCAGTGCTTGGGAACTGCTGCAATTCCCAGCTCAGGTTGTTAGAAAGACTTAGAAGTGAGCAGCCTGGGCTAGTGGAAGGTGTCCCTGCAGGGGTGGAACGAGGTGGATCCATCTTGAAGATCCATCCCAAACCTTCTGTGAAATAACCTGTAAGTGATTTTACATAAACTAATATAAAAAGCATAAAAAGGGGCTAGGTATACTTAGATTTGTAACATTTTTTTTACCTATTTGGTTGCATGGTGATTAATGAATTTTATTCATAGTAGATTTTTCTGCTTCATTAGTGCAAATTTGCAGAACTTTTCTAATTACTGTTCTCCTTTGAAGAATAAATAATAGGAGATAATATCAAAACTTTTTAACTAAATGAAGACCTAGTTATGGATACAGTTAGGCATTTTTATATTTAGGTATATTCTGGTTTTTAAATGCTCTCTCTTTGCAGGAGAAACCGTCAGAATTTAGGAGGAACCATTTTTGGGTAGAATTATCAAAGATAAAAGGAAACACAGAAAAGTTTGGCTTCGTTAAACTTTGATTTTGAAAATTAGTCTTAAATCCTTTGGGCAAGAAGGACGAGGTGTAGGTGATTGGTGCTTAAAACTATGAAAAATCAGTGTATGCTGAGCAAAGTCTGACAGGCAGTCTGGGAAGGGGCACCTCGAGGTGCTGTTTGGAACGATGTGCTGGTTGGTTTTGGTGTTTTGTTTTGTTGTTTTTGTGTGGTTTTGTGTGTGTTTTTTTGTTTGTTTGTTTGTTTTTTTTTGTTTTGTTTTGTTTGTTTGTTTGTTTTTGTTGTTGTTGTTGTTGTTTTTGTTTGGTTTTTTTTTTGTTTGGTTGGTTTTTTCTTTTAGTTTTTTTTTTTTTTGTTGTTGTTGTTCTTTTTTTAAAATTTATTCTTTTTAAACAAGTACCACACGCCAAGAAGATTTTAACACCGTGAGTGCACTGGGTCAGGGTCGGTGGTGCTCTGCAGTGTCACTGGTGCAGCTGGTTCAGCTCAGGATGCTCAGCAGCAGAAGCAGTTCAGAGGTGTTCTGTGAGCAGGTGATGAGAGCTCTTGGACCACTGTGATCTCCAAGAGGGGCCTTGGCAACGTTGCCCTGGTCCAGGGTGCATCACTCCTTAGCTGTGTGTGCCTCTGGGCTCTGGAGGAAGGTGTGTGGACCTTCTGACAGGACCCCTGAGCTGTGACAGGGGGCTCAGCTGAGGTGACAGGACTCCCCCCTCCCACAGCAGATGTCTGCAGGGTGATGCTTTGGGTTCCCAGCTTGACTTGGGTTTCACATGCAGACATGGGTGCTCCTGCACCTCGTGCCCACGTTGCTGCCACCCAGACCAGCCACGTATGGTGCCAACCCCTGGGGATGTGCTGGGTGTGCTGAGGCAGGGCACACAGTGGCACAGGGGGCACCAGAGCAGTGTTGGAGCATCCAGGAGACTCATCACACAGTTGTTGTTCTAAAGGTGACTCGCTGATGGGCACACACCATCCATACCCTGCTTTATCTGCAGAGGAGATTGGAAAGATCTTGTGCTTGTTCAGTGGTGCAGAAATACCAGCAACATAATCTCTCAGGCTTTCTGGGGTTTGATGGACGTGGTTTAGAGAGCTGAAGTGTGGAGAGCTGCCATGGCACAGTTTCTTCAGCTGGAGAAATATTGTTTGAGGCTAAAAAATCACTATTTTGTCTTGCTTGAAAACATGAGAGGTGACCAGGGAAAGGAGGTCTAACAAACATGAAAGAAAGAGGGGTTTACAGTGTTACTTGAATTTGAGTTGGATTTTACAGTTTTACAGTTACTCTTTTTCTTCTGGTCAGTAAAATCCAGGAGTAAAGACAGAGGAAAGAGGATCTGCTACTTCTAACATGAAAAATCAGCGTAGTGTTTTCTGCAGTGTGAGGAAATAGATGTCCCAGGTCCCATAACAACACTCCAGGCTCCCAAAAGCTGCCACCATCTGTGGAGAATGATACCCTGGTGAAGAAGCAGAGTAAGAAAGGCCAGCCTTTCCCATTGCTGCTGCCTTGGAAGGCAAAACCTGGCCATGTTCACAGCGTGAATGAAGTGACAAAGCAGTATTTGACACTCCAAGTGTGATTCCCTCACTGTTCTCACCTGGTTCCAACTTCTAATTCTGTTGCACAGTGTCGTCCACCTGCTGTTTCCTAAACCTCTCACGTGTCCTCAGTCCAGATACACCATCATTCTTCAGTTCCATTCTGCAGCCACGTTTTACCCTGCCAGTCCAAGCTCCCTCCAGCACTCTGCTTGCCTGCCCACCCGTCTGCTTTCACTTTTTTTTTTTCCAATGCCTTCTTTTTTTCTGTAGGAAACAAGTCCGTATATTGATGGAGAAATCTCCAAGGTCCAGGAACCTCTTTGGTTTTGATGTTTTGCTTTTTTCCCTAATTTATTTATTCCTTTTAAGTAAGTACCGCACTGCAATAAGATTGTAATGCTGTTAATGACTTCTAAATAGTGTAGGTACCTCCTGCAGTGTTGATGTTTGCAGTTGGTTCAGCTCAACCAGAAATCCAAAAGGCATCCCATAGATGGGCTACATCAGGAACAGAAATTGCTGCTCTCAGAAATTCCTGCTGGTTTCCTATCCGGCCTTGTGGTTCCCAGCCTGCCTTCTCCTGGTTGTTCACATGCCCTGGCTCTGTAGCTGTGATTTTTCATGCAAGTCTGGTGTGTAACCAGAGGGGTTGCGTTGTCCCTGCCCTTGAGGAGCTGGTCCTGGTCTTCCAAGCCAGGAGAGGTCAATCTGTGCTGTCCGTCCCTTTCTAAATAGTTTATTTGTAATGGCATTGCCAGACCACATCTTGTGTGACCCCCCCCAGGGAGCTCTTAAGGCCGGTTGGCACTGAATTGTTTGGATTGACCCTGAGTGAAGGTTTCTTACGTCATGGTAGAAACCATGGATCAGCTTTTCTTGTGGTGGAAACGTGAGGTACCTGCTTGGAGTAAGTTAAGCCCTCTGTCCTGCTCCCCAGCCGGATCCAAAACATTGCAGGGACTCAGCGTTGCTCGAGGAGTATTTTAAGTTGTGGTTGAGGTCAATTCTCTTCCCTTCGGAAGCTTTCCTGTAGGTGGGCATGGCCTGGTGAGCTTCTCACTGAACAACCAGGTGAAAACGCCAACAAGCCCTCCCTGTGCTGCCATAAAGGGACTTCTGAACGTCCTGAGCTGTGGGAAGCAGTGCCCTTGGTGCAGCATTGGCCTTCACCTTCCCTTCACTGTCACTGGAGAAGCACCTGATAGAGATCAACACCATTTCCTGGGCAGAGCACATTCAGATTTTTATTACAATATCACCAGGACATATGTTTGTGGGAAGGAGATATATATGTATATATCTCTGTGTTTAGCCTGAGAATATAAACTGTGTAGAAATAGTATATTACCAGCATGAAACTGAAAATATGGGTGCCATAGTGTGCAGGAACTGGGCCCAGCTCTGCTTACAAATCAGCTTGATGATGAGGCTGCAAAAGTTATATTTTCACTGCTTTCACATACTGAATTTATTAGCTTCTTGAAATTGATTTTGGATGCCTTTCATTTGCCATTGGGCTGAAGTCAAAGGCAAAACGATGATAAACCACATTTTGCTCACTCATCTTTTTATTGCCCAACTATTGTTATTGAGGGAAAGACATTCGCCGTGTTCCTCAAAGGAGGCAGAAAGCACATTTCATTTGCTTTTAATTGATGGAAGTTTAACTCGGTGCAAGTCCTGCAGTGCTCACCTTCGGTATCCAGGAGGAGCTGTGAGGGGTGGAGGGGATGGCAGTGGGATTCAGTTTGGATCAGGGCTGAGGGCAGGAGCCAGCAGGGCTGTCAAACTTGGTCTTGGTTGATTTGCTTGGAAGGAACGGAGCAAAGTTAATATCGATGCGGCGCTAGGAAAGCGCTCAAGTGGTTATCTCTGGGAAGGTAATGTGAACTCAGCAGTATCATTGCTTTGATCTTTGGTTAAAGTCTCACAAAACTAGATTGCTGTTTGACTGACAGCCTTGTCAGAGAGTGAATGAAGACTGACACTCTAATATTGAAAACGCAGCGTTCACAAAACTTGCAGCCCGAGTTTTCTCATGACACTGCTGCTTTTGTGGAAGACTGAATCCCACGTTTATTTTTAAATCAGTGTGTACCTTGCTGCGTGCAGCTCAAACTTACGGTTTCAGGCTGCTGGCTCACAAATACTCCTTCCCCTAATAATTGATGCAGATATGTTTTAGCAACAGCTAAAACATATGGTGGATTTGAAGGAGTTGCTGCTTGAAGGAGTGACCACGGTGGTGTTCATCACACCCAAACAGTGATTGACCCAACACGTGGGTCGTGGCTGCAGGGGTGGCAGCATACAGCTTGCCTTGGCTAGTGGATCGGGCAGTTCCTGGGTGGGTTTGATAGCAAAGGTTAAAGGTTTTCCAGGTGAAATTCTACCTTGAAGGGTTGCTTGTTCCTTCAGTTGTTCCATTATTACCCTCAAATGAGCAGAGGCTACTAAAGGGAGAGTCAGTTTGTGGAGTAACCTTCTTCTTCCATGTGGGTACTTTTCCACACTTCCCTTAGTTTCTTCTTTAGATTAGATAAAATAATACATTTTGCTCATTTAGCAGAAAAAAAAAGGGAGAGGGGCCTTAAACAATTCTCACTTCTAGTTTTAAGTGATACGACATTGACTGCCATGGTTTAAATAATGTGTGAGAATGAGCCAGATTGTGCCAGTTTCCACATCAAAATACCTTAAGCAAGAACATGTCTCCCCAAAATAATACTCCTACGTCATCCAGAGGTGTTAGTGAAGAGACTCTTTACATGCTGCAATTTAAAAATAGGCATCAGAAGGATGTTCACAGGAGGGGCTGCTGAGCTGTGCTGGAGGGCGTGGGAACTGCTTAAATTGGTTTTCCTGTCAAAGGCAGCGTTTGCTGAGGTGACATCGTCAGTTTTTCCCGACCTTCTGGCTCCCAGTTTACTTCACTGTGGCTGAATTCTGTGTGCACTTCTATCCTTACCTCTTCGGTCCCGTATGTCTTCTGTGAAAGTGTGTGTTTGTAGCATTTAGTACCTGTAGAAATCTCCATAAAGCCTTGCAGACTGATAGGTGTGCAATACAATATCATATCTTCACTAAAGTACCCTTTATGAAAAACTATTAATTAAAAGCCCAGATTAAAGCCGCTTTCATCAGCAATGCAGCTTTGCTGGAGAAACTCTACATTTGACCATATTTTCAAAGTGGACATGTAAAAGTCAGGAGAGTAATTACCATTTCATCATTTGAGGTCTGCAAATGAGTGATTTCAGAATGAAAAGCATATGTAGCCATGCTGATTATGCAGAATAAATTATTTTCAACCCCCACATTTCCGTCAGTGCATTTTTTCATTGCGTGGAAAATGCATGGCCACCAAGAACCCACTAATGATCACTAATGACCAGCACTAAATTTTGCTGTAAACCTTTTTAAAATGTATATCTGCAATTCCTTTGGAAATGTCCACAATCTGCTTCCATATTGCAACACATATGGTAAGAAAATCTTGCTTGCAAGCCAGTGACTGTTTTTAAACAGCTTTCAGAATCGCACCGAGTAGCAGCTCATGTACAAAAACTGGTGTGGCTTGTATTTATAACAAGTAGCTTAACATCTTCTAAACTATGACAAATTTCTCCCTGGATATTTTTTTAATGTAATAACAGGATTAGTTTAGCTGTCCCTGTGGTTTTTTAAGTACGTAGGCACTTTTGGTATATTAGGAATTTACTTCTGAGTCATTCTGGTGCCGTCTTTCTCCTTTCTTTAGTCTTCAGAGGCCTCTGTGGCCATAAAAGTTGCTGCTGTTGATGGCTTTGTCCTGTTCTGTCCTTTGACTTTCCCTGCGTGGCTGTGTGTACATGGCACGTAATGTGGATGTGCAGGAGCCAGTTCAAATGCTGTGATTTTGATAAAGCCTTTCTGGAACTTGTTGCATTTCAATTAAAGATTTACAGCTCCCCTTTTGCCTCAGACCTCGTTTTTAAAGGTCAGAAGAGAAAAGAAACCCCAAACCATAAACATGTTAAGTGAAATACCCATGGTACCCTCCTGTTAATGGTATTTCCTTAAAGCAGATAAGTTACTGAGACCCCTTTTAAAACAAGAGTGTTAATTTACTGTTTCCTTTCATCTGTTGAAATAATTACTTTTCTTCTTTGCCTTCAGTAGTTTGTTCTGGTCGTTAACATTTCTGTAAAATTAGGTTTGAAAGGTGCTTTTAATGTTCACATAGACTGCAGTGCACATTTGACTGTTAAAATCAACCTACTTAAGGCAGAACTAATGTTTAACACTCGCAGCTATTTGAAGTAGTTCACTGCCCAGTTTAATGGTGCTGCCAAGGGCAATGGTCACATTACTCGCTGCTGTATTTGGGGGGGGGATTGTTATGCTGGCAATAAAGACAGTCCATGATACTTCTGAAAACACTGGCTTAGATCTTAAAGACATGGGGTTTCTACTAACAAAGCTGTAAACCGTAATTTCTTGGGCAGCAGTGGACAAGAAACACTAACCCCTGCCTTGGCCATGTGCTCTGCTCAGGAGTCGTAGTGACTGCTCTTAAATGACTTTTCCTGCAAGCTCTGGTTAAAAAAGTCATGATCAAACCATACCAAAACCCCACTGATGGTCAGCCCCGGTGGGAGAAGTGATCTTGTATAATGGGAATTGGGGTTTGTGGTATCAGGAGGGTTCTAGGACAGCAGCAGCAGCAGGTGAGGAGCCACCCTGGGCAGCTCAGCCTCGCCTGACGTGAACTTGGTGCAGGAGGTGGGAGGGACACACGTGGGGATGTGAACCAGCCCAGCTGTGGTCACAGCCCAGGCAACACCTTCTCTCTCATTCCACTTCTGTGGGTTTTGCTGGTTTCCTTTCTGCAGATCTGAAAATGCTCCTCCAGCCTCCCATTGAGAACAGCCCTTCCCAGTGGCCAAATCCAGTCCAAACCATTCCCCTGCTAACACTGCCTCAGCCTGAGCATTTCAGAATGTAGGTCAAATAAGGTTATTTATGGGAATCTTCAGGCAAACAGTACAGAAGAAAATGTAACGAGTTCTTTGTGTGGTGGAGTCGATGGAAACTTTGGTTGGGTCTTGGGCAGGTCCTCTGGGAGATGCTCCGGGTAGGATTGTCCCAGGTAACCCACACCCAGCCTGTTCATCACACCTGCTCTGCCTGTGCTCACAAATTCATAACCAAACTGCTGCTTTTTCTCCTTTGATAAGCAGGAGCAGGCAGAGGATTTAAAGATTAAACAATACATCTTCTCAACCAGAAAAAAAAAATTACATATATTTACTAAATAGTGAGTAAAATTTTCCCCTTGGCTGGTCTACTGCAATTTTACAAGCTTCAACAATGCTGAATGGATGTTATTGAGAAGTGAATTTGGCTCATTCTTTTTATGCTTTTAATAAATACCCGAGGGAAAGGCAGTTGTTCAAGGAAAATGAAATACAAATAAACATAGAATTTATTCTCAGTAGGCGTTCTGGGGAGCTTGGGGCTTGAGTTTTATGCTGTGGGTTTTTTTCCTGTTACTTGCAAGCAAAACTAAAATATTCATATAAGCTGTCAGCTCTCTAAAGCAAATTCATCCTTTTTAAAAAACAAAATACAGATTCAGTGGAGAGAACAGAAACAATGTGAAACATAAAAAATGACATTTCTACTCCAGAGTACATCATTGTAATGGACCATATTGTTCTGGACTCTGGATACAAATGATTTTTTTTTTTTCCACAGCATCCTGTAACAATTCTTGAGACACAGTCAGGCACAAAACATCATTTGTAATTATAACAGTTTGCCATTTTCAGCTGCTCCAGGATTATTTCTCCTTTGATTGATAATTCAGGCACTTCAGGCTAATGAAGGTTCTTCATGCCACCAGTTAAGAGACGTTATCACTTTTTACAACCTAAATTTCAGGACAATGTTGGTTGGGGTTTTTTTGGAAGGAAAAAAAAAAGAAAAAACAGGCAAACCTTCACTATGCTATGGATTTTCCCCCCTAAATTCCTGGGGTGCCACAGAGAAATGCAGTCCATGGAGAAACTGGAATAAAGAAAAATTCAGACTATGGATTTCATTTCACATTAATCATTGCCCAGACTTGCGTGTAGCCCTTCAGAAATCTGTGGTTCTCCAGGTGTGGTGTCCCGTGGAAGATCAGAGGCACCTTTTTCTGGTGCACGAATATTTTGATTGCCAGTTAATTGCTTTTCATTTGGAAAAAAATTGTAGTTGCATGGTCTGATAGATGTCAGTTTAAAATAATATAAAATCATATAAAGAGACCTTTTATGGTTCTAGATGGCACATCCAGGTTAGAAACCTTTATCAGATGCAGTACAAGTTGATTTGAAGTCAGTGTTTACTACTGGAATGTAAATCCAAACCCTGTGGATCCTCAAACCCAACTTATTTTACTGTTTGACAACAGCTGAGCTGCAGAGGTTCCCCAGCACCTGAGCAGACTCTTGAAAGACATGAACTGTATTTAATGTCCTGGAAGCTCTGTGGGAAGAGCACCTTCCCAGGTGAGACTCATGGTCAGTGGTATTTTAACCTAGTGCTTGCTTCCCATCACGTTCAGAGCACCCAGAAACAGCTTCACCCCTTGCAGGGACCTTTGTGAGAACCTCAGGGCTCGAACGGCAGCGTGTGCAGCATCACCACCTTTCAGGATTGGACAAAACCAGCTGATTAAATCTGATTTTAAATACTGCTTTCAACCCAGAACCCTGCCTTTTTAGTAATCAATTAAAACCTTGCTTCAGTGTGTTTATTCAGCACGTATAAAGCACTGCTTGACATGGATTAGACCTTACATAGCAGTACACAGCTGTAGCCCATCCAGCATTTTCCAAATGAGTTTGCACAAGGAATAAAAGATTGCCATCTGAGCAACACTGGAGGGAGACAAGAGCAGACAAAAGGCAGCTAAACGCTACAAAGAGAGAAAAGACCCTGTTGAGAGAGAAATTTCTGAGCAAATGCCTCCATTTCACAGGGAGAAACTGTAGCAGGCAATGTACATTGATTTTAGCACGTGAAGTACATTGCTTTGGGGATTCATTAAGCTGCATTTTGTGCACTCCCATGAATGGGGACGTCAGCCACTCTCTCAAGCAAGGCAGGGTTTCAAAGCGAGGAGGTAGAATAAGCCACAGAGAAAATAGAAATGTGCCCTGCAAAGAGAGAGAGGCAGCTTGGAAAGGAAAATGCTTGGCTTGCTAAAAACCACACATGGGAGCAGTAATCAAAACCTGAACGTTTTTAAACCGTTTGATTCTTCTGGAGTTTGCAGTGTGACTTCAGCAGTAGGTTCTTGCTCCTGGCTGGCTTGGTGGGAGTCCCACTGGAAGGGGAGATGCACTGATGGAGTGCAGACCCACGTTCCTGTCCTTTGGAGGAAAACTCACACACAACTCTTTGAAGCTCTTTAGTTACTCACTTTTTAACTGCATATGGCAAGGTTTTGGTCAGGGCTGGTGTCTCACCTTGTGTTGGCCGTGGGAGGGTGCTTGAGGAGGTGCTGTTTCCCTCCCCTCTGCTTTTCCTTGGGATCCAGCTGCCCAGCTCTCCGTGGCCCTGCACCCTCTCTCTGGCTGCCAGATGGAGAAGCCACAGAGAGTGGCAGGTCCATGCAGTTGGATTTTTCAGCCACCGACTGGATTCAAGGCTGGGTTGCAACCTGTGCATGCACCAGAGGTCTGGAGGACCTGGTTTGTGTGTCATTTGTTTTGCTTGTACCTTGTTTGAATTGAGAAGGGATTATATAAAGGGATTTATTCCAAAATCTGCTTGGTAGGTTTTATTTAATAAGGATGACACCACTGGCACTTGTTTGTTTGTCTGAAAGTCTGATATAAACTCTTGTGATTTGGAGGCAAAACGTTCACGAGATTTCTCAGAACTTCCCTAGTGTTGATTTGCAGTGAAAGAATGAGATTGTACCTACACATGGCTTTGAGGGACAGAAACCTTCCCTGCTTCATTCCCCAGCCTGTCTGCATTGCCTTCAGCAGGTATGGGGTGGTCTGTGAGGAGACCTGCCCAAGCAGCAGGGCTTTGCTGCCAGGCTTTGCTTGGCAGTCCATAGCAGAGCATGACTTCATGACTTCTGCTGTTCCGGGCTGGTGGCACGAGTGGCAGGGAGGAGAGGACACCTGCTGACCAGGTACTGGGACTTGCAGTCCTGCTCTGTACTGGGAACCAGTTAGAGGGACACAGAGGGTCGTGGGGAGCACGGTGGTGCTGCTGGGTTGGCAGCTGGACTTGGTGGTCTTAGAGGTCTTTTCCAACCTTAATTATTCTTTGACACTGTGAGAGGGCTCACAGCGTTTTCACAAGTGAAGTTTTGTCTCAGGCATGTGGTGGGAGCTACTGGAGGTGAGGTGGTCCCAAATTCTGGCTGTTTCTTAGCTCAAGAGAGGCTTGGTTGTGTTGGGGTTCAGCTGCAGTGCCTGCAGGAGGTAGTGGCACCGTGTAACTGGTGGCACTGGGGAGTGCTGGCCACGCTGGTGGGACCAGGGACATGCTCTGGAGCTGGGGCAAGGTTAAAGATTCCTGGAGAGGCCCAGAGCAGGGCTGTCAGGAATTGGACTGGTCACAGCTGCTCCTCACCTGTAGGAGCCTGGCGAATTTAAAAGGGATAGGACCTCTCGTGCTTCTTGGTAATCAGGGTTTGTGGAATGAAACTGAACTGAGTTCTGGGGGGTGTGAGCAGAGCCCTTCTTTCCTGCCATCTGCAGAATTCATAATTCCTTCAGAGGGAGGCTCTTCAGGTGATCATCCCTCTGGGTGTATTTTCTTGCTAATCGTATTTCTCCCAACGATCAGGTTTGAAAGTTGTCTTATTTGTGCAGTGCAGAAAATCCTGCCTGGGAACATCCCCCCGTTGCACTCGTAATTATTTCTGATTAAAAGTGCCCTGGCCTGACAGCACCGGGGAAATTAATAGGAGAAGCTTTCTACAAGTTTTAGAAGACGAGCAAAGACATACTCACTCCCTCTTAAAATTATTTAAGCAGGTGCTGTGGGAAGCCATCGCTTTTATAATGCTCTTCAGATGTTTACAGCAAAACATTTTTTTCCCAGTGATTGAATTTTTCGAAGTACTAAAATACCACGGAGAAATATGTTTCTCCCCAGCTTTATGGCTCCCTGGATGCATTCTCTACAAACCTTGTATCTGCCTGGACACAAACACTCTATTGCAAAAAGATATCTTGCCGTTTTAACAAGGTGCACACTGCTTTGAAAGGATACACTGCATCACCAGTGGGAATGTCAGGGCCTTAAGAGTAATACTGCTTTAAGGGTACTATTTTATTAAAGCAGACCTCAGTAATTTGTTCCTGACTGTTATACACCCTTATTTTATTAAAGGTATTTTACATCTGTGGAGGAGATTACTACCACTCCTATTTTCTCCACTGCTTGGCTTTAATGGATGGTGTGGAATATAATATTTATTAAGCCTAAGCAGGGGAGGACATAATAGCAGAATTGTCCTTTATAACCTATTTTACACAGCTGTAAAATAAACCTTAATAAAGCAAGAATAATTATCAGGAATATCCAGGAAATGGAGTATTCCTCCTGCTTCAAATATTTGGAGGCTTAACTGCCGGTTATATGTGTGCTTTAAGAAATGGAGCTGAACAGGAATAATACTCATACGAGTTTGATACTATTTCAAAATATATAAGAGGTTAAGTATCTTGTCATAATTAGTATATTAGCATATGTTGTGCAAGTGTTGTGTCATAATTACTCTGCTGGCATAAATCACTGTAAGCTCTATATGGTGTTGACTGTGTATAATCCTACAGGATTATGCTGCTTCTTGGCTAGCTTTGGTTTTCTGTTCCTTGTATGATTTCTCTTCCTGGTGTCAGTCACTGGAATCTGTCCCAGAGGGAGAGATTTTGTCATTTAGGACCTAATGCAGCTTTGCAAACTGATTCCTGATCAGCTATTCCAGAAGAACTGCTACAGCAATTCCTCTCTTCCCGTTGCCTTCTTGATTTCTTCCTCCTGTTGTCCTGTTTATATATTTTTTTTTCATAAGTGAATATTGTGGAAATGATTTGGACTGCAGTTATTACATTAATTATCCAAACTGACATTTTTGCAGTGTGTGAAAGGACAGGGTGGTATGTAAAATAGATGCACTAAGAACACCTACAGTATGACAACAAGTAGCAGGGTAATTGCTGAAAATGAAGTCTTTTCTGCTATCCCTTCTCTTCAACATCTGTTGTTCCATATGGAGTCATAAATATTTGCAACAAAATAGTTGAAGAAATAATCTCAACATTAATAGGGAAAAGCTGAATCGGCCAAGAAAATCGAAGAACCTTTTTTTTTTTTTTTTCCTTGGCAAGTTCCTCCTACCCATCCTCATCTGACACTTTGAAATCTCAGTAGAAGCACAGGCAGACTACAGTGATGCTTAAAAATCACCATGAAAAAAAACCTTTGTGAATGTTAATAGGAAAGTTAGCAGAGAAAAATTTATAACCTCCCGGTAACTACCATGAGGAGGATTTTGTTTATTTTATTTTCCTCTTTTCTTCCATGCCACAGTAATTTTATTATTTACTTTTTTTTGAGTAGTTCACATTTTCACTTCTCTCCGTTGTCAGTAGAAATAATCCTTGTGAGGAATGGAAAGATGCTGTTCCTGGCTGAACATGAACGGTTACTTTAAATTGCCATATGGAAAATGCAGATCAATAGTATTTAAGCTTCTCTGTAGGATAAGAAACATCTTAAAGCACAGCACAACTTTAAATATTTTGTAATCCAGCTTACCAAAACCTGCCTGAGGAACAGCTCATAGGACAAAGCAGGGGTAATAATAATACAGACAAACTACAAATAATTGTTATGAATATAAAACAGAGCATTTTGAAGGCTCTTTTTGTATTTATTAGGAGTTTTAATGGGAATACTTCTCCTTCATAATAGATGACATCAGTTCTATTTGTTTTTCTTGGTCTGTACATACTGAACTTCAGACTGAAGTGATGTGAAGTGAAACACTTCAGTTCTCATGTCAAGCCACTGAATGGCTGCTCTTCTTCATTTCCTTTTTTATTATTGCAGGCCAAGTATCTCATCTAACTCAGGTCCTTGTCTTTAAGGCTCGAATTAATAAAATATTTTCAGGTGTTTTTACTGGCAGTGCCATGTGAACATCAGAGTATATTGTAAATATGTGGGAGTTATAAATAGATATAATTTTCTGGGTTATTAATGAGAGTACACTGATGAAAATGTCAAAGCTGTATAATTACACACCTCTTGATAAAGACTACGCAGATAAAGGCAATTTGGAAACTGTAATTTCAGCCTTTCCTAGTGAAATTCTCATTTCTCTGCCTTTTGCCTCTTCCTCCTATTCAGACACCAAGTGGCTGCTTTTGTGACGTCCTCCAGGAGAACATCCCCTCCCCATTCCTGGGAGCAGGGCGGTGGGAAGGCACCTGGATTGGGGCAGGAATGAGGTGGGCAGGGACTGTCCCCCCGTGCTGGGGCACCTCCAGCGCTGGGACCCTCTGGACAAGAAGGGCATGGAGGGGCTGGAGTGCGTCCAGGGAAGGGAACGGAGCTGGGAAGGGGCTGGAGAACTCCTGAGGGAGCTGGAGGAGGGAAGAGGAGGCTCAGGGGGATGTTCTGGCTCTCTGAACACCCTGACAGGAGAGGGTACCTGGGGTGGGTTGGACTCCGCTCCAGGGAACAGGGACAGGAGGAGAGGGAATGGCCTGAAATAAACAATGCTTTAGATGACTGGGCTTCATACTTGGCTTGCTGTAAAAGAAAAATATGTACTGGTTTCTAGTTGAGAATACAGATGTTTCCAAAGTTTAAAATTAAATAAGTCTCACTTTTTTAGACGGCTGCTTTTTGCAGTCAAACCTTAGAATTTGAGCCCTGATTCTGTCTGACCACCCATGTTTGGACACTGCTGCCTATCCCTGTTGAAGTAGATGTACAGCTGGAAATCAAGGTTCCTCTTGCCACTATAAAGATACATTTTTATATATTTTTATATCATTTTGGATGAATCTGTAAGCAAATAATGCTGTTTCAAATATGTACATTACTTTCAGAAGTGAGTCACAAAGGTTGGGACAGGGTAGGGGCTGGTGGCATTCTGAGGGAAATTCCTTCATGGAAAGGGCTGTCCAGCGCTTGTGGAGTCCATCCCTGGAGGGATTTAAAAGCCATGGGGACGTGGGCACAAGGACAGCAGTGGCCTTAGCAGTGCTGGGGGGGTGGTGGGAACTGATCCTAAAGGTCTTTTCCAGCCTCAGTAATTCTGTGGTTCTTTGGTCTCCATTTCCCTGCTGTGTTGAAAACAGTGGAGAAGTTTTATGGATCTCTTGTTGAGGAGGAGGTCGGTGACCTCAGAGCACCCCGCTGAGAACCTGCCTGGGCACAGGATCCGAGAGGCAGAGCAGAGCTGGTGTTATGCTTTGTCACAGTTCCTACAAGCTTCTGAGGCAGTGTAGAAATGTATAGAAAATGTGTCTATAATGATTAGATACTATTCTTGGAGTGGAGGGTTTTTATGGCAAAGCTCGGGAGTGAATTACGCTGTGTGTGCTGTCGAGTTGTATCAGTCACCTGGAAATGAGCTGAAGTCTGATTTAAAGCCAGTGACTGGATTAGTCAGCTACTCCTCAATTGCATTCATTGACCCCCTTCATTCAGGGACTGTAATTAAGAAAAACAGCAGTGACTTGAAGTTGGGCACCTGAATCACAAGGTTAAAGCAGTAAATTTCCAGGTGTGATGGTGGAGGAGGCAGCTCTGCTCTCACTCGTGGTCGGGGGTCTCAGCACCTGGCAGAGGTGAGGGAGGGACAGAAGGCAGGCAGAGGGTTGTGAGGGATTTACAGAGTGATTAAGATGTGGAAGACAGATAATCCTGTCCTTGCAGACTCAGAAATACAAAATACCTGAAATAAACAATGCTTTAAATTACTGGGCTTCATACTTAGCTTGCTGTAAAAGAAAAATATGTACTGGTTTCTAGTTGAGAATACAGATGTTTCCAAAGTTTAAAATTAAATAAGTCTCACTTTTTTAGAAGGCTGCTTTTTGCAGTCAAACCTTAGAATTTGAGCCCTGATTCTGTCTGACCACCCATGTTTGGACACTGCTGCCTATCCCTGTTGAAGTAGATGTACAGCTGGAAATCAAGGTTCCTCTTGCCACTATAAAGATACATTTTTATATATCTTTATATCATTTTGGATGAATCTGTAAGCAAATAATGCTGTTTCAAATATGTACATTACTTTCAGAAGTGAGTCACACAGGCAGCTCAGCTGATGCTGCAGATCCTCTGCTTTATTTTATTAAAAGTCCGAGAAGTCCATTAGAGTATCCAGGCTATTCTGTAACTATGGACCATTAAATGTAATCCTCATCACTCAAGTATGAAGCTCAAAGAATTATAATGGCAATAAAGCATTTTAGTCCTTAGGTTTCTAAATATTATGCCCCATCCAGGGAAAAGGAGTGACCCAGCTGCCATCTGTGTCCAAAACCATCTTCTTAACCCTGGCTGAAGGCGTTCTGAGATCAAATGTCTTGGTTAGTAACTAACAGTTTAATACCTATTTGTGTAAATTGTTTCTGTCTTCTCCATATGCCACATTTAATGCATGAGTTATATCTGTGAGCTGTTGGAGGTGAATAATGCCTGTACAGCCCCAGGGAGATAAGGCTCTGAAGGGAATGTGAAGATCCAACCAGTGGCAATTGTGGCTTTAATATTTCCACCTTGTTTAGAGAGGGACGTGGCGTGTTGAGTGTCTCAGGGAAGTGACTGATGGATTTAAAAACAGGCCTTGTGAAAGAACAGAAAGCAGCTGGTGAGTAGAGTTGGTGTGGGCCATGCTCTGTTGGGGCAGCAGTTCGTGCTTTCCTGTTCCCAGAGCTCACTCTGTAGGTTGGTGCTTCATTTGCCAATCTCTGTGTCTGCAGCTTAGGCAGAAGATGAAATACTTGAGCAGATTGAATCAAGAACAAGAAACTTCCTGGCAGATCCCTGTGCTTTCCCAGGATGATATTCCACCCACTGTTAGTGTTTGCTGTGTATTTCTCTGCTCTGTGATACTGCTCTTGCTTTTGTCTGTTCATCTGGATGTCAGCTAGAAATGAAAATAAAAAGACTGCCTTCTAAATGGGTTCCTGACTGCTTTTATAAAGCATGGCAGGTGTAACAAACAGGCTCGATAAAAGTAGTTCCCCCTTTGCCTCGAGAATCAAAAGGTTGGTTGTGTCCTTGGTCAGACTGTAGCTGTCTTGGCTTTATTGCTTGCTTATTCTCTTGGATTGTATGTGTGAGTGCAGCTTTTAGCATTTATATTTTTAGTGGTCTTTAAAATGAAAATCCTTGACATTATTTTTTTTCCATTAAGGAGATGTATTTGATACAATCCACAAGAAATGCTTCCAGCACGTGCCCTTTTTAATTGCTTCACCACTTATGATTCCTCAAGTCTGGCTAATAAATTCCTGCCTAACTGTGCTCTTACTCCGACTATGAGTGAGATGTAGACACCGTTCAGATGTGAAGACCTGCTACAAGATTGAAATAGATTTCTAATGCATTTATCATTCATCTTTGCAGAGTGTGATTTCAATCAGGGGAAAAAAAAAAAAAAGAAAAAGAGATGAATGGTTTGACAGTTTCCACCCATATAGGCTAAAACATAATATGCTGCTTCTCGTTTCAGCTATTACAGGCTTTAACATGCAATGTGACCTTGGTCTGCAAAGCATGTTTGGTTAGCACAAAAACTTAATCATAAGAAGTCATAAGTAGAATCCTTCTTCTTTACTGCCCTTTTTCTGGGACTTGGAAATTTATTGCTTCTGGGACAGGTAGGATATGAACAATGGGCCAAATAGAGTCCAGGGTTATCTCATCTGTGTGAAAACTGCTGCTGAAAATCGATGTGACCTCTGCTACACTGTCATCCCAATTCCCACCCTCTGTGTCCTATTTGTCTTTTGGTAGAAGCTTAGATCTGTGTGCTGTCTCTATGTGTCTCTCTTGGGCCAGATTATCAAAATGAATCATTGCCTGCATACCTCTTATATTTCTATTTATTTTCCTGGTGTTGACTAGGTCTGATGAAATATGATTCTTTTTGCATTTGATCCTCACTGCAGCAAGCAGCACCTAATTTAGCTGTGTCTATCTCTTTAAAGAAGAGTAATACTATTTTGAAACTTCAATCTGCTGTACAGTAGCATTACAAACCATAGACCATGCAACCTGTCTGCACAGTCAATAGTAATTTTCCTTTCGGCCAATTTAATGGTATTACTTTCATCTCCAAATAGTGGAGCTTTCTAGAGGTGTTAAGGCAGCTCCAGTTTTTTTATGCATACTTCATGTGCTCCCCTCTTTTTCAAATGCCACTCCTGTTTAGTTTTTTGTGACTCCGTGGCTTAGGTGTTACCTCTGTGCAGCATCATATGCGACAACTAATCAGTTTGTTTTAAAGACTCTGCCACTGATATGTTTAAATATGAGAAATGCCGTGTCTGAATCAGCAGAAACTCCATGGTCTGAGCATGTTACCCAAGCGGGGATTTTTTTTTAATGGATCATTTAAATTCCATCTAAGATGTTTGCTCTGAGGATGTGTAGAGGTTACTGGCTTTTGTTATTAGTCCTGGAGAATCATTATGAAGATGTTCCATTTAATGAACTCACACAGCAAAACCAAAATACTCCCTTAGCAGAGATTTCAAAGAATACTTGGAAATTGCTAATGGTCCTGGTTTGTTGTCGGGTGGGTGTTTCAGGCACACGGCACAAAGTGCTGCTCGATGGAAGCTCCTCGGGTGTTCTGCACGAGGAAACAGCGCTGCTGGGTTCTGTCAGATTCTTCCTGAGCTGTTTCTTCCTTAAAAACAGGGGGGGGGAGAAGGAGACCTTTTGAATATGATTTGGTCTGATTGTAAATCTGGGCTCTAACATGACCACAACACTCTCAGGACTGGCCGTGCAGCTGCCCTGAGCCAACACAGGCTCTGTGAACTCACGGTCGGTGCAGGAGGCACAGGCTCTGCTAAAAGGCTGTTGCTGAGGAGATGCTCATCATGATTTCTGCAAGTGCAGGATCATAATAGGTAGAGACTGGATTTTCATGGGATGTTACACAGAAATATTCTCTTAACATTTCAGAGTAAAAGAAACCGAGTTTGGCTTCAGACATTGCCAGATTTTAATTGTGCAGTTTTCAGCAATTAACTCTGTGTTTAGAATGAATCCGTGGGAAGCAGCTCTCACAGGGATCTGAGAGAAGGAGACACATTTACTGGTTAAATTATTCTATTCAAAAATGCAAGTTCATTGGTGATGGTACTGGTTGCTCACCAAATTCAGAGGATTTTTGAAAACTAATTACTAATGTTGCTGCTTCTTCCTGGACTCACATTTCTGCTGTCTGAGCACGGCTCGGTGTGTGCCAACACGATGTGTCTGAGAGAAGGGGTGAAGGGGGAGCTAAAATCACTGGCTCTACTCTGGGGGAGAGGGTGGGAGTGCCTGTCCACCCCTGTGACCCCCCACCACCTGCAAGGAGCTCAGCGAAGGCTGAGAGCAGCCAGGGACGCGCTCAGGAGCCCCTGTGACTGCGCTGCCACCACGGGGAGGCAGGGGATAGATGGCCCAGGGGAGATGATTTACTGCTGAGCATGGGAAGGGGAAAGGTAAAGGAGTAAAGAGATGTCATACGTTCCTTGATTAGAATTTTGCCAAGGTTATAGCAACAGAAAAAAGCACGTCCCAGAAAGGCCAACATGATAGAGTGAAGAAAGGTCATTCAGGTTTAATGAAGTGCGTAATGCTGTTATAATTCTGTAGTATAATTCTGTAGAATTTGAGCTATAATAGTCTGTACTCTATTACAGCTGTGTTACAGTCTCAGTATATTGATTATTGTTCTGTATTATTTTGCAAACTTACCTTGGCAGCAGTCCCAGCTGCCCAAAGACTGAAACAGTGTTCGATTTTCTAATGCACTTGTATTTTGGCTTCCAGGTAAAGAGAATGCTGGTTTCTAGAAATGACATTCACCTCTATTTCCAGCGCTTTCTGATGTTGCTTTTAAACCTGTCTTTGCAGAAGAGGTCCAGATTGCCATTCCAATAATGAAACCAACCCTAGATAAAGTCCAACTGGCTGGACAGGCCTTGCCTCCTGGATTTCCAGCGCCGTTCCTTTTTGCTGATGGTCTTTCATCAGTAGAAACACTATTAACCAACATTCAGGTAAGTTATTGTCTACAGGGACAGACTATGTCATAGATGACATGTGTTTCTTTTTCACTCTTAAAAAAGTTGTAAAAGCTATTTTGTACCTGCAATTCTCATTTCTGTTATTTCATGTAATGCTTAGATTTCCACTGGAATTACTGAGTGTGAAAGGGTTTCGTGCATTGTCTATTTGACTTAACAACTGGCAATAATGGTCATACTAAAATTCACCAGTCTCATCATTCCTCCAGTGTGTTCCCCTGCAGCTGAACAAGGCCAGCACTGACGTGGCACTATGTTTGTAGCAAAGCACAGCAGCAGGAGGAATTAGCCAAACCCACCCTGAAAGGTCCCATGCCACGAAATTCCTCCTGTATAACATTTAGCTCCTTCAAATGCCCAGCTGCAATTCCAGGTCTGCAGGTTCCTTATTTCACTTTCTCTGTTTCCCTGGAGGGTGCGGAAGAAACAGAAGGATGAATTTTGTCCCTGCTGAAGCAAAGGGGTGTTCTCAGACCTTGCCACGTGTGTGTTTTTCAGGGTCTGCTCAAAGTGGCTGTGGACAACGCGAGAGTCCAGGAGAAGCAGATCCAGCAGGAAAAGAAGGAGCTAAAGATGGAGCTCTGTCGAGAGCGAGAACTGCGAGAGAGCTTGGAGAGGCAACTCACAGCTGAGCTGCAGAGCAGAGGTGAGTGAAGGAGGACTGCAGCTGGGGTGTCCGTGAAGTGTGGACCCCTTTGGCATTGCCAGCCGGAGCTGCCGAGGGCTCGGAGCCAGCTGGGACCATCCCGTGTGCTCAGCAGTGGGCTGGCACTGGGGGTGGGAGATTTTGGTGGAGTAAAGCCAGGAAGAAGCACACTCTGCTGCAGGCAGGCAGGGCAGGGGCTGAAGGATTGGGTCCTGGAGGGCAGGTGGCTGCAGAGCATCCTGGTGGGTTCTGGGGAGGGAAGCTGGAGCACTTCCATGGCCTTCAGGTTGTGCTGGTTTAGAGTTAAACCGGCAGGAGAAGTCAGTCCAACTCAGAATGGGATTGCAAGGCAGAATAACTATTTGATAAGAGATCACAGAATACACTGACACAGAAGGAAAAAATTCGTTTGTGCCACAAAAACACCAGCTGTGCAGCCCAGCCCAGTGGGGCACGAGCAGGATGGAGCTCACCAACCCCTGTGCTGAGCACCACGTGAGCCCCCTGAGTTCAGAGTAAGAAGAAAGGAAGAAACCTGCTGGTGACAATGATGGTGGCAGTCCAGTGACGATCTCAGTATGGTCAAGGCTCTGCTCCTCCTCTGGATTTGATGAGAGAGATCCCAGTCCCAAACCCCCAAACTTATCTCTGCTTGGGCTCAGATGGGAACGCCCAGTCCCTCCCCCAGGGTGGGGAGTTTCCCAAGGGGTGATTTACTCTGGGAGGTCAATCCTGGCATATTTTTGGCATCCCTGATGGCCCCTGAGCAGACATGACCCCTCAGGTGGGTGTGAAGGTGCTGGTGGCTCCTGGAGGGGAGTTCTCACAGCTGAGTCATTGGTGTGAAGGCAGGGAAACTTCCTCATCCCACAGGAGTTCCTAAACACCCCCCCTGTGCCCTGAGGGGTGGGGTGTGCCCTGGGCAGCTGCTGCCAATGGGCCATGGCGAGCAGTTCATGAGAAAAATGACACGGAGGGTTTAGAATCCACACCCACCCAGTGCCAAACTGCTCCTGGCTACTCTACCCAGGGCACAGGTGTATTAGCATCACTCTGCCCAGGCATCCTCAGCCCCATTCTTGCCCTTGACAGCTTTAATTTCTTTTGGTTTCTGCTTTTACCTTCCAAGCGCTGAGAACTGGTCTTACTGTGAGGAAGGTACGGCTGTAATTTGGATTTTTAGGTGATTTTTTTCCATCACCTTGC
The DNA here is from genome assembly GCA_013399695.1 of Formicarius rufipectus. Lineage (NCBI taxonomy): Eukaryota > Metazoa > Chordata > Aves > Passeriformes > Formicariidae > Formicarius > Formicarius rufipectus. The sequence goes on from VXAU01005349.1 coordinate 326,592, forward strand.
TACTTCCTTACCCACATTTCTGCAGTTTCAGTGCTAGTCAGTGTGTCTTGTAGATAACTTCAGTGCAATAAAATGACAGAACTATGAGAAGTGTCTCCCCAGGTGCAAGATCTGAAGCAAATAACCCTAGATAATTTCTTTTTCCATCAGGAGAGTGAGGTATAATAGCACACCCCAAATGGGACCTTCTAAGCCAAAACCATGACTCTTTGGAAGCTTTTGATAATAATAAGCAATTAAATTGGTAAATCTGAATTTCTCGCTGTGCTGTTGCGAAGAAGGCAGCATTCCTTTTAAGATTCAGATCTGCATCTGAAGGAAAGGAACAGCACTTCATGTGCCAAAAGCTGCTTCTAGATGACATCCGTGAAATCAGAAAGATAAAACCAGATAAGACCAAGAATGCAGGTGCCAAGTGCTGTCTTCCTGTGCATTCTGACTGGAAATCAGGTGTGTGGGGCAGAGCTGTCTGCAAACCACGTCTGACTCAGAGACACCCAAGGGCACTTCTCAGTCGAGTAGTGAAGGGTCAGGAGATACTGTTGAAGTTGTGAAATTGCTGTGGGTGTCCAGAAATGTTGGCACCACCCCAGTGTAAGTGTGGATGGCACTGTGTCTTTCTGTAAACCAAAACTTGAACCTTCTGAGTCACATTTAAATGGCCAAAACCCTTAAGCTGTTCACAGATTTTATTGGCTTCTGACTTGAAATACAAGTGCACCAATAATCAACGAGCAATCCTCAGAATTGTTTGTCTGTCAGATTGTCACCACATGCACATCTTCATTGCTACAGAGTATGTCAGAGAGAGGCTTTTTTGTGTGGGGTGGTCAATTTTCCAGCGTTAGGTTCTATAGGTCACATTAAGACATTCATAATTTATGAAGTCCTTCAGAGGTTTCTGAAGTAATGACATCCTTTCAGTTTCCCCCCAGACTGGAGCATTCACAAATCCAGAAAGGGCAGTTAAGAATTCAGTGGTCTTTGACCCCTTCCAGACCTTGCTAAAAGTGTTCTCCTGGTAGCTCTGAGAAGATCTGTGGACATCAGCCTCTGGTCCAGCTCATTGTCCTCGTGCCAGTGCAGCGTTCCAGCTGATCCAGACCCTTGGAACATGGGCTGCTCCCACGCGGGGAGTGTCTCCTGAGCACAGGACACACTCAGCAGAGCTGTGGAGATCTGCCAGGCAGTTCAAACCAGAGAAGGGAGGTGCAGGTTGTACAAAGAAGAGACACAAGAGAGTGTTCTCACCCCACTGGTGAAAAAACAAGAGTAAGAGCCCAATAAAGAGAGATTAGTAGGGTAATAAGGGCAGTCCATTAGCCACAGGAGCACAGGAAGGGGGGCTGTTGGCAGTAATGGTAACCGGGGGCTGGTGAAAAATAAGCTTAAATATGAGATTAAGATTCAGGGTTTGAAAAGGCGTGAAAGGTGCGTTTTATTGCTTGAGTTTATACAGTGAGGGAATGCAGTCACAGCCAAAGTCAGCAGTTCCCCATGAAGGTGTTGATCATCTGGCTAACATTAACACTGTACAATTCTCTAGTTAGGGTTTCAGCTTTGTAGTTGGGCTTAAGACTGAGATTAGTCAGGAGTCCTGTTTTCTGTCACATGTCCCATGGCAGTACCAGGGGCCAGAGCATGATCTTTCTGCTTTCCATGTGTGATAGAGAGATGAGATGACACCCCCGTTCTCCATGCATCTGATCTTTCATATTTACCCACTAAATTCAGCTGCTCAGTAGCCTTACCCGTGGCTTGTCTCTTGGGCAGAGGTTCCTCATATTTCGGTTATTCTGCTTCAAAATTAACCCAACTGCTGCTCCATTTTTACCCCCAAAATGACCACCTTATTCCCTGGGATTTCACTCTGTACACCCTCAGTACTGACAGTTCAGATTCTCTTCTGCACACGGAGGCAGTTCACCTACAGAAATAAAATCAGAATTGAATTCTGATTGAATTTTTTTTTAATGTTAGAAAAGGTAATTAAAACTGAATCTCTGGCACATTGAGGAGACTTGCTTCATCCATGAGGAGAGTCACGGTCTTGAGCTAGAACTGGGCCTTTGATATTGAAAATAAACATGTTTTTATTGTCTCCATCATCTGTTAATTGTGCCCTAACAGCCCTTCTTACAATATCTTTGCATTTCAGCAACAATTCAGAAACGCTTGAAGAAAGAAAAGAAGGCAAAGAGAAAATTGCAGGAAGCTTTGGAATTTGAATCCAAGAGAAGAGAACAAGTGGAACAGGCACTTAAACAAGCCACATCAGGTGACGGTCTCAGGATGTTAAATGGTAATGTCTTAGTTGGCCTTTCACAGTCAGCTTAAAATGATGTTTAATTGAGTGGAAAAAGAAAGAAAAAGATGATGCACAGAGCAAATTCCAGAACAGAAACTCCCAATTCTATCCTGAAATAATAAAAATTCTATTTCAGGCCATGTGCTCTGGGTCATGAATTTAAAAAATGAGTAAGTCTTCAAGTAGAGAATCAGAGAGAGCAGTTTACACAGAGATGACAGGAAATGCTGAATATATTACAGAGAAATCTGTTACAGTGCCAGCTAAGACAATGTGAAATTTGGTTCCTCTGAGGTTCTCTGAACTCTTCTCTCCCAGCAGATTCATTTTTAGAACTGCTGAGCTTCATTTTAAAAGCCATTTGGCTGAAGTTTGCTCAGCCTCGGGACCTCTTAAGTTTGTGTAGCAGCTTTCAGAGCTGACTGGGCTTTGAATACCCCAAATACTCTTGTGAAACAAAGCAGTTCATCTCCTGAACTGTGATGATGTTCTGGATACTGGGAGCATTCGCCTCTCCTGCTTAAGATGGTTCTGGCCAAAGTTCAGGGCTTTGGGTTGAATGTTTTAGACTTGTTTTAATTCATTTCAAGTTCTGTAGCAGAGGTTTAGTCAGTGCATCCCATCAGGGCTGGATTTGCAGCTGCAGTGATGGGGGGCAGGGACCCAGGGCAGAGTTGGGGGGTCAGAGCCAACAGAAACCTTTCCCTGCACTGGATCAGACAGATGCCCAACTCAAATCCCCCAGAACCAGCACCTTGAGATGCATGTCAGAACACCCCCAAATCCTGCTGTGCTGCAGGGCCATTCACCCGGGCTGTGCCACTGCAGGGCAGCACCTGCTGCTCACCCAGCAGCCAGGAGCACCCAGGAAGCCACAAATCCAGGGATGCCGACGTGCCCTGGGTGTGATGAACGCACCTTTGCAGCTGCTGGTGTGGGCCTGGCTGTGCCAGCTGCATTTGCAGCACACTCAGGTAGTCCTGCATGTGGCAGTGCCTGCAAGGAGCTGATATTTACATGCTAATCTGATTGCGCATGCAAATCAGGTAGCTCATTAGCATCTTAATCCACAATTTAATTGCAGGTACGATTTTATGACAACAAAATGTGAAGGGCTATTCTGAGTATTTTTAATTTAACTCTGACAGTCTGTCTCAATTAACAGATGCTGTTATTAGTTGCAGATGACTTTGTCATTTTTTGTATATACAACGTGTACTCTGAAGGGTTTGAAAAGAAAGAACCTTTTCAGGCTGATAGATCAGTGCCCTGGTCTTGCCTTTCAAAACAGGAATCTGAGTAAGGGAAACCCTATGGAATAGCAGTCACTTGCAATTTCATGAGAAAATACTGTGTATCTGTGAAAAAATGACTTTCTTGTACTATATAGAGCTGTATATGCATACATGACCTATACTTCATTTACACACACTTTACTAAGGTGTGTAAGTGTTACTCCTGTGTGTGAGGACTTTGCAGGGTTGCCCTGCTTGGCACAGAGCTCAGGTACTGGGCGGTGACCAGCAGCACGTCATTTGTGCCAGACACTGACACTCCCAACTGCTGGGATGTGCAAAAGCACCAGTGCCATTCTTCTCAATTTGAGGGAGTCCAGAAGAGGCTTTTGCACAGAGAAACCCCCAAAGTGTGCACACAGCTCCCTTTCAGGTGGGGCTTTTTCCTTGCTGCAGTTCCTAAGTGCTGTGTTCTAAGGGAAGCAGATGTTTCTCCAGGATTTGAGGTGCCACGGATTCAAATCACATCCCCTTCATGCTAATCCTGGCTGGCACAAGGTGGATAATGGCATCTGTTATCCTAACACCCTGGGGTGTTGGAGCCCCCCCTCCCCGAGGACTGTGCATATATTCATATTATCAATATGAAATTACATAGTTCCAAAGCGAGTATCATGGGGGGACTCCTTCTCAACTTGGCAAAAAGAGCACAGTGCTCCTTGGAAAGCTCTTCTCAGAGATCTGGAAATATTCTCCATAAAATGACAGCTGTAATTTTGGTTTGGGTGGTAACATGTGCTTAGACATCCTGAGCTGAGGTTTGAAGTGCACTTTCACAGCCCTTACCTGGACGGTGCACTCGTACAAATGATACCCACACAGAACTTGCCTGGCACCAGATATATTCTGAAATTCTTTCATTTGAAAGTATTTGGCTGTCTAGGAGAGTCAATATAGTTTAATATTACCTCAGTTTGACTTTTATATTTTGCATATTAGAGGCCCTTGTTGTCCAGGAGGGTTTTACAGACGTATTTATGCCACGTGTTGGTTATTAGCTGATCATCAGACAAATGTGAAGCACGTTAAAAATAATTCACTGAGAGACCAGTAATGTTGGCACATTTTGGAAACAATTTACTACTGAAAATGCTATGGGCCCAAATGTTTTATTGTGAGACCGTGTTACTTGGAGATGGCCCTGGTTTGCTATAAATATTTTCCTAAAGATGCATGAGAGAGGGACAAAGGGGAGTGCATTAATCTTGAGTCTCACATCTTGCAGATGCTGGAATCCCAGATATGGAGATAGAACACAACGGAACCCAGCATGACAGTGCAGCAATGCAAGGTGCAGTATGTGCCACAGCCCCTCCCTCTCCTGCATGCTTGGTGTGAGCCACAGGGAAAATTCAGTGGGGTGCAGAATAGTTTTTGTATTTGTTTTCCTGCTTTAACATAAATGCTAATTACACAGCTTCAGTTTGCTTTCCTGTTTGATACAGAAAACCTTTGTAAGATCAGTGCTTTACAATACCAGAAATTTTGTTGAAGTACAGGTGTAGGAACCCTGATATTTATCTCTTAGATATCTGCTCTTAGTTCAAAAGGGGGTTTACATTTGATTTATCACGTTACATTTTACCTCTGCTCCCTATCTCCTATCCAGACTGCAGGTGTTCTCAAAAAACACATGAACTGTAGGTGAGAAAGGAAAGCCATGGTCATGTTTGCTGACTGTTGAGTGCCTGTGTGCAACCAGAGCACCTCCATGCCCTGTCTGAGTGCTTCCCAAAGAGAAGGAGATGCCCTGTGGCCATAGGGATGTGATGGAAGGAGTTGTGTCATCATCCTTTGGAGGAGCTGAGATAACAGAGTCCCAAGGGATATTCCCATTGCCATTGGCAGCCTGTTGGAGCCACACAGTCACCTGTGATAAAATTTGGTCGGAACAATTACTGAATTCTGTGACTTTGCAGAAAGTCCAGTTTGTAGAGTTGGTTTTCTATAAACCCAACCCTTTTCTCCCTTCAGTTCTGTGCCATAGTCACTCCAGACCATTCAGTTGTGTGCTGGCTGCTGCCTCTTTCTATATAACTGGTTGTTCTTAGAGCAATTCCACCCTTTCCACTGCATTGTGCCAAAACCCCGTGTGCTGAGGAAACTAAAGACAGTCCCTCCTGTGCAGGCAGAGAAGGGGCTGCAGTGCAGTTACAAACCTCACTTGAGCATTTCTCCACTCGTGGAGGCCTGACTTCACATACCTCTGGTGTGCATCTGTCATCCATCTGTCATCCATACAGGAAGGCTTTCAAATATTTCTACTGCTGTCTCCTTTTTTTGTGATTTTAGGTTCATATGCTCTGATTTACAGAGAAGGAGAATCACAGCTTTATTGTAATGCATATATATATACATATAACATATGTGTGTGTGTATATATATATATGTACACATATGATTAGTGCTCTAAATATTGCAATTGGAAAATTGCTGCTGCCAGAAATAGGCTGAATGTTGGATAAGCAGTTGGGACACGTGTTTAAATTTGACAAGCAGAATGTTCCTCACATTTCTGCTCTCTTCATGATACCTGCTGAGTTGAGTGCTCAGTGTTCTGCCAACATGATTCTGAGTCAGAGGTCCATATGGGCAGGCAATAGTAAAGAAAAGAAAGGTCATTTCAGTTTGCAGCTGAAGAAAAGAGGTTACACTTGGCTCAAGTGTGTCTTCACGTCAAACATGGTTACAGATACTGTAAGGAAAGTGCTGCATAGCCAATTCCAACAACCATTCACTTGGAGGAATTAAGAGAACTTTCTTACATTGCCTGTAGTTTATTAATATGCAGGAAAACATTGTGATTTTACCATTTTTATTTCAGATTGGTTAGGTTGTTTTTTTTTTTTCCTTTTAATCTCATCCAGACAACATCATTCTTTAGTTGTACCAGGCTTTGGCTCATGAAGTTTTTGTTGAGGTGAAGAGCCTTGGCTTGAGGGCAAGCTGTGTATGCAGAGTGTTCAGTGTCTGTGGCCCCAGTGCATGACCTGTGCAGTCCTTCCCTTCCCTCCCCCTTTTCCTTCCATTTTCCCTCCCCTTCCAGCAGGGACTGGCAGCTCCACTGGCTCTGACCTCTCTGTCCACATGGAAATCTGGGAGCAGCTGAGCCAGTTGGTCACTAAAATCTCAGCTGATAAAAAGGTTTCTCGAGAGCTCTCGGTTAGAGCTTGTTCAGATTTCAAAGTGTTTCTGTCCTGTAGCACCATCTCTTTCACTTCTGTTTATGCTGATGCTGTGATAACTTTTTCTTCTCTTCCCTTTGATTACCATCCGTGTTCCTGACAGCTCCTCTTGCACTGCCAGCTCTAACGATTTGAGCACACTCCCTCCTTGCCCCCATCATTTGCTGCCTTTGTTTTTTGGGCCCTGGGAGGAGGAAGGGTCAAAGCACATGTCCCTATTGCAAGGCTGTTTCCAAGCTTCCAAAATTACACAGAAAGAAGCTTTACCATCAATGCAGACCTTTCTTTTTCTGTTGTCAATAGCTCTGCTGGACAGAAATCTATCATTCACACGGTGCCTTTCCTTTGAAATTCAATTAGTTCCACTGCCAGTATCTCCTTAAGACACTTTAAAGGAAAATTACAGAAGTACTGCACAGGCACCTTTCACAGTGATTAAGTCATATCATATTTTATGCTCATTTCTTAAAATGATTTTATTAACACAAGCTGTTCATGTACTGCGTTTCTGATCTGCATTATAAATCTTTGCCATTTAGTTGACTCATTTTCTCTCTGTGTATTAATTGAAGGGAAATTTCACGCAGACGAGACTTAAAACTTTTGTGTGCTTTACAGTCTAGTACCTCCATCCTCCACGTACCAAATCTTCCAGTTCAGAGCTTGATCTGGGGGGGGTTTCAGCTGACAGAAAATACTTCCAGTGGTCATGAAACTCCTGAGGAGCAGGAGCAGGTGATGAGCACAGACACCCTCCTGCTCCCCGGCCCTCGCTCGCTCGTGGGCCAACACCGCAGTGCATCAACCATTTTATCAACCAGTCTCCCTCACACATAAAATAAACATACTGGCTGTCATTAAGTGCACCTTCAGATCAATGATTTTTGCAAATGACATTCAAGTACCATTCGAGTAGTGCATTTTTGCTGATAAAAGCAAATTAAATTAGCACAACTACAAGTGTGCTGATAAAAACTCAAACCGAACAGCAGCACCATTAGCTAACAAAGTAATATTTTCTCTTTACTGCTTTCTGCCATTTAGTTATTATCCTATTGGAAATCTAATTATAATCCTTTTACTCCCTAGTCAAACTTCACAGTTTTTGCAAGCTTAGCACTGACAAGTGATTTCATTACATTTGATTGCCCGCGCCCAGATTGACTTAACTTCACTCCGAGACCTAAAAGCCCTCTCAGTTTCTCAGATTCCCTGTTTGCACATTACAGCAACAGCTCCTTTAATTAATTAGCATGAACAGCAGTAACATGAACTGCTGAACAGAAAATAACATCATTTTATGATCGCAGGGAGACTTCTCCTTTTGCATGTTGATACCTTAGTTAACTTTTGTATTACGATATTTCATTGTTAGGGGATATTGGAACAATCAGCAAAGCAATGTTAGCTTAAAAGCTTAAAAAGTAGATGTTACTGTAATGCTAGATGATAACAGTTTACAAAAAATTAAAATACTCTGACTTTCAAGAAGGAGGCAGCAGCAGCAGAGGCAGACAGGCTTTGCTCTGCCTGCACCAGGAGGTGACCCGGGGCTGCTGCTGCTGCTTTTGTCTCTGAGATAATCTGGCAGAGATTTGGCACAAAAACTCTCGCTCACTAAAATGTGAACAACTTCTAATTTTTTTCCTGTTTTCCAAAGATGAAGGACTGCTGGGTGTTTGGAACTCATTTTGGGTTTTGTAAGTCAGAAAACTGGGCCATATTTTTTTCAGCATTCTGATCTGAGCAGTCCGTTTCCAAATCCAGCCTTCTTCATTTGAGTCCCTTTCTTCTTCCTCCTGCCCAAGCCAGGCTCTGTCCCTCCTGCACTTCCTGCTCTGGATGCTCTGAATTACTAACCCCTTAGTAGTTACCTTGTGCAGTGTTTCTAGAAAACTCTTTTAAAGTTCTTCTGCCACCACCAGCCTGTCCTACCCATGCACACACTGACCACATGTGGCTCAGAGCTGCTCCCCAGGATCCCTGGTGAGTGAGGAGCAGGAGGTGCCTGCCCTGCCTGACTCCTTTTAGTCTCACTCCTATTTCTGCTTTTGGCACACAGTGTCTCTCTGGGTGTCTCTCTGTGTCAGCCCCTGCACACACAGGTGAGGGAGGATGCTGAGATTTTGTGTTTTACAGGTTTCCCCAGGAGACTGTGGAGCAGGAAGATCTCTCCTGTCTGTCCTTACCAAGGGCTGAAACATTTAGTCAATAATTCAGTGTGTGAAGGCTTGAATGCTTCCTAAGCAGGAAGCACTGTGTTCCCTCCCTGTCTGCTCAAGCTGACCGTGGCCATCCAGCATCTGCAGGGGCTCAGTGAGCACACGCTGTCCTTGCCTCGTGTTACTCACTGGAAATCCTGGGTCTAGTCCACATCTTTTTAGCTCTGCCAACGTGGATGTGGCAGTCTTTGACAGGGCAGTCCTGAGCACAGAATGAGTGGGGAAGAAAGTTTTCACAGCACCCCTGTGAGTGAGCAGCACTGCAGGTGCAGGCAGCCCCATCCTGCCTGCAGGGTGATGTCCAGGCAGCCTTGCACATCAGAGGGTGCACACCTGCAGTGGTGGAAATTACTGGGGATAAAAGCAAATAAAGCAACCTTGGCTGGTACTGCTGCTCACAGAAGCAGCATTTATTGTCCAGGTTCTTCCCTGGGTGTGGAGGAAGCTGTGCCCTGCTCAACCTGTGCTGCTTTCTCTCTTCGATGCTCAGTTTGGGCAATACTTGCAGGTGAAGGGAGAAGTTTTGCTGGACAATTAATAGGCAGGCAAAGAAGTCAGTTTTCCTGTTGTCATTCAGCTGAGTGGCCAGCCCAAACTCTTGAGAGCTGGCTGCCAGCCACATCCTTTTGTTATCATGGTAGTGAGGCATCCTTTGCTGTGTTTTGGTAATTGCTGTGGTCCTTACAGGTCCTTACTGGCAGGGGCCTGGGTGCAGCCGGGCAGGCAGCACTCCTGTCTGCTAGCAGGGTTTGGGAAAGGGGGCTTTCTGAGGGCTGTGATCCACAGCAGAACCAAACTGTTCTCTGGTTTCTTCTTTTCCTTCCTGCAAAACGAGAGACTGGTTCAAACTAATTAGCCTCAGATTTGCAAGTTAATTTATTGTTATAGCATTGCAGTTCCCATGTGTTGCTGCATTCAGGGCTGGGCTTGGCTGTGCTCTGAGCTGCTGGGAAGGGTGGAGGGATCAGCTCCTGCCCTGTCCCGTGCTTGTGGTGTCCTGCAGGACTCGGGGGTGCAGCCCCTCTGGCAGGAGCTGTGCTGAGGCTCTGGCAGGGCAGGGGCTGGCACAGGGCTGCCCTTTCCCTGCCCTCCTCTGGCTGCAGACACGGGCAGCTCCCAGCTCCACCTGCCCTGTGTCCCAGCTGCTCTCCTCCTCCAGCTCATTGGCCAAGTGGCATTTCCAGCTTTTGGTTCCCTCACTCTGCAGCCTGCAGGGCTGGGGTGTATCTTATAATTGCATATCTCATTTACAGTTACTGATACAACGTGTGTATCCTGGTTTTCTCATTGTTAAACAGATCCCAGATTTCCTTCCTGCCTCCAGCAGCTGGAGGAAGAGCCACAGTTACCTGGTGATCCCAAGGTGGAGCTTTGGTGCATTGGTCCCCTGCGTGGACTGGGTTTGCACACCAGCATTGCCAGGGCACATCGTGAGGGTACACAGAGTTGGTTTCAAGGCAGTTTCATGGAAGTACAGCCAAATTCCCAACTTAAAACAGAGATCTGACAAAGAGAGCCTCTCAAAGGATTCAGAAAGTTAGAAGGCTGGAAAAAGACAACAAAACAAATGTGGATTAATATGCTGCTGATGATTATTGCCTTTGGATTTGGCCTTTCTACACATTAAAACCTTGAGTGAAGATACCGTGGCTGAAAGGGGTGCAAGAGATGAATGTACCCTGGGCTAAGAACTCAGGGAAGAGAATGTCATCCTGAGGTATTCCAGGTATTCTTTATTCCAGGTATTATTGACACAGGCTGTGGCTCACCGAGGAACTCTGGGATCTTTACTTTTCTTACACATTGTGAAGGGGAAAAGAATCCTTTCTAAATGTCTTGCTTATTAAGCCAGTCATGCATTGCTCTGTAGGCTGTAAAGCAGCATAACACGCACAGGGGGCTCATAAGCATATTTAGTGTTAGGGAATATCATTTATACAGTTTTTATATTGTCAGTATTACCCCTAGAGAATGAGATTAGGCTTTAAACTACTGTAAATCTACGCTTTTGCTCACCTTTGTATAATTTCGGGTTTTAATAGAATGAAGCCCACATAAATGAATATTTGATTAAGGGATAAACCTTATAAAAGAATACATTTATTGCACACAGATTTATTCAAATCTTTGCTCTATAATACAGTAAAAGGCTATAAAATGGTCTGCAGCTTGTAGTCAGCTGCACTGAGGAGAGAGATGGTGAATATTCCCCAGCAAAGATTAATTTGCCAACATCACATTGTCTCTGCCGTGTAAGTGGGGGCACAGCTGCTCCCAGCACGTTAATTCCTCCGAGGTGGTTGCTGTGTGACGTGGAGTTCACTTTATTGCACAGCAACAGAGAAGGGGCTTAATTTCTGCAGAATAATTGGGAGCCTTGTAAAAGAAAAGGAAATATTTAACTCTGCACTTTCTGTTCACTCATCAGTGAACAGAACAACAGTGAACAACTGTCCCCTGGGTGGCTGCACTGGGCTTGAGCATTTACTTTCCTACAGGTATTCCAGGTACTTCCACTGAACTTTCTTAGAGAAATAAAGGGAGTTGAATGGAAATATGGAAACCTGTTCTAAAGTTCAGTCAGTCCATCAGCCTCAGTGTCTGCCTCTTACCTTAGTTAGAAAAATGTCCATGTCTTACCCGAGTTAGAAAAAGATTTTTTAACATACAATAAAAACAACAAGGACAGGCTGCACTGGGAGGGTGTCAAGTGCAGCTTCCTAATGATCATAAGGAGAAAAATTAAAACTAACCCCAAACAAACCCACAGGATTCAGGACTTGCATTTCTGCTCACCCTCTCCCCACCCTTATTTCCCCCCCCCCCGAGTTGAGGACAAGAATTTTCATCAGCCACAGGCTGAGACTAATCTGAGTCACTTCTCTGGAGGTTCCCATGCTCCCAAACATTCCTCCAGAGTTGTTGTGTCCCTGGCTTTTCCCATCTTTATTTGTGCTTACATCCCAAATACGTATTAAATCATCTTGGTTTGGAGAGTCTGAGCCTCCTTAAAACCATGAAACATTCAATTACTAATTAGCTGTTTCCTGTTCCTAATGAAGTGAACATGTCGGATTTGGATTAAAATTCAGCTACTGCTCTCCTCTGTTTATGGTTCCAGATGTTTTTGTTTTATCTAGGAGGTTACTTTGACAGCTACTGCTAAATGATAAATCACTCATATTATAGCTGAAATGCATTTTGAAATTGAAATGTGGCAAACTTGGAGATTGCTCCAAGGATCAGTGTCAGTTGGCAGGTCAATACTTGCTCGTTCCTTAGGAGTGTTCAGTATTGGCATATGTAAAACAGTAATGGGAGAGATGTCAACATTATACAAAATGCTTCTCCATATTATCATTTTGCTATCATCTTCCAGATCAGTACTTGCAGATTTAGCTGGGTGGATTCATGATTCATTGTATAATGAACAGGGATATGGATTCTTGTTAGCTTCTGTTTCTGTGGGCATTTCAATATTTATTTTTTTCTCTGGGCTTAAAGTTGCTTAATGTGAAAAATCACAGTTGATAGGTACTATAACTAGGAATATTTTTATGGAGGAAAAAAGTGGTTTTTGACTTCATTTCCTAAATAAAGAAACAGAATTTTAAACAAAATGTGGTGGTTTGTGAATGAAAGAACAGTTTTCTAAGAACAGATCTCGATTTACATTTTTTTTTAAAGCACTGCAGCTTTGGTTTAACACCCAGTTCCCTGGCAGGTTTTGTGCATGTGATAAGGGTCTGTTGTGAAGCTGGTGCCGTGGTCTTGTCCTAGGGAGGAAGGCAATCCAACATGGGCTGCCTTCTGGAAAGAAAGGAGGAAAATGAGTGCTCAGTTAAAAGCAAATGCCACAAAGGAAGAAAATCCAAACCACGGTATTTGGAGCTGCTGGCTGGAAAACGCTGTGACAAACAGGGCTGGGGGTCCTGGACCCAGCTCAGTGCCCACCCTACACCAGGGCTGGGAGGTGAGCAGTGCCCTGAGACCGCTCATTTCTCTGCCAAACACCCATTTCTGGAGGGCTGGTCTGGGTTGTGTCACCCAGGGCCTCCTTCCCCTCCAACACGCTCCCATGAGGAGGGAGGGTGTCGTTTAGATCACTTGTAGATCTGATCATCTGGCTGGAGCAGAATGCGGCCCATAAAAAAAAGTGAGGAAACCACCTGTCAGTTCATTATAAAATGCTGACCTGTGTCGTTTCTCTTCTTCCCCTCCAGAAAACAGGACATACATCAAACCGACCATCATGTACTGAAGGAACCACCTCTTGTTGAAACATGTCTCATGACCACTGTTTGAAGACTGTAGTTGCTGAGAAACGTCCCTCCCAACCTTCGATGCCTTCAGTGCTGTGTGAGGAACAGGATTTGTAGCATGAAACTTGAAGGACAATTCCAGGCAATTTCCTGTTGCTGCATTGAAAACTGCCGTGTTAAGACATCCTGAGACTTTTTACAAGCTTTCCATACCAAACCAAGCCTGTTACAACAGATCATTTTTAGGTTCCCCGGAGATAGAAAGGAGTTTTAGGATTTTTAAGCACATACAGGAATTATTCCCCCTCCCCACCCCATCCCCAAAAGAACTTTTTTTTGTTCTTTAGAAGGTGGCTATTACTGGATAGCAAAGGCACAATGATTTTAAGCCACAATGATCTGCACTGGCTGTACATCAAACAAGTCCAGTTTATCACTGAAACTGTTCAACATGGAGCTGTTTCGATTGTGTTTATAAATTAAGCTTTGTTTACTGAAGCAGATACTCGATATATATTACGTTTTAAAAAGAAATGTGTGTACATTTTTTAAAAGAACGATGTAAAAATTGTCCTTTCACTAGATGACCAATTCAGACGTGTGAGCTAAACCCTAATAGCTGACGTAATATGAGGATTATAATTGATGCTTTTTTTTTAATGCTCAGTTCAACTTGGCTTTTGGTCTTTTAAGATGGAAAAATGAATATGCAGTAGAGTGTTAGATAATGGAAACTTTTAAGTATGGTTTCTCTGTTGTACCATATTAAGTTAAAGTACACATTCTTTGTTAAAAATGTTCTTGCTAAAAATACAGTATTAAAAAGTTTTTTGTTTGACTTTGGAAATCTTTTAAGATGTTTTTTTTTTTTGGACTGTGAATTCCAATAGTAACTGTACTAATGCAAACCAGTATTTTGCACTATTAAAAATACTTGAAGAAATGACTTAATAAAGAGGGTGGGTTGGTATTAAACATTTTCCTAATTATTGTATGTTCCAAATTGAACTCTGCAACGGAAACGTTCCCTTCTCAGGACATGGGACTGAAAGGTGGTTTGAGTCAGGTGGAATTAAGAGATCACCTGTTCCCTCCTGACTTTCATTCCTGGGTCAAAGGCACGATGCTTATTTGCTTACACACTCCTGTTTATATACCCATGTTTACATACACATGCCCTGAATGAAATCACTGTCACTTAAATCCAAAAAAGACCTTTAAATACATCTGGGGGGATGCATTTCCCATGATTATGTTTATTCCTGTCTGCGTCTGTATGTACAATCAAAATCTATGTTCAAAATCTATTTTTAGCACTATAGTTTTTTCTCATTAGCAGACTTTTGCAATCAGACTCTGCTCTGTAACACAGCAAATGAGAATCACCTGATTTTTTTGCAGCTAAAAGAAATCTTGTAGCTTAACCAGTGTCAGTTCAGCAAAACATGTTGGCCTCTGTTCTGCAGATGAAAGGGCTTACCAGAATATTCTTTCAATGTACAAAATTGGCTTTTTCCATGTTAATTTTAAAGCAGATGTTGTAATAACTGCATTAATCACACTGCCATTGATCAAACAATCCAAAATTGAATAATGTGAAGAAACAGGAGGATTGGGAATTGTGAGTCCTTCTGACTCTTAATAAAAGCTCACCTGTGACTAAAGCACTGCAGCACCCGAACTTGAACTCCATCTTTGAATATATATCTTTATTTTAGTTTTAATTCCATCATAATTCTCTGAAATGGAAGTTGGACCTTATGCCTAAATCTTGTTTTTTTAAAAGGAGTTGAAACAGTCCTTGGGGTGCTGCAGCATTTCTGACTGACCCTGGTTGTGCTCCTGGGAAGGGAGATCTTCGCTGACTTACCCAGTGTCGTGAGTTTAGAAAGACTTCAGGTAACTAAGTAGCTCATTCTTTAAAGTACCAACAATTGGGCACTTTCCCTCAATCTCCATAAAGGCTGTTGGAGCATTTTTCCCCCCTCAGTGGCTGATGTACACAATTCATAAGGCAGCACTGAGCCTGGGTTGATGAGCACAGCGTTGATTCCTGATTTGCCCATCCCAGAGTGGTTCTAAACATCAAAGTACTGACAAATGAGGTTTAGGAGGCTCCTAAACTTGTCCTTCCTTGAGGGCTCCTGCTGAGTGTTGACACACCAAGGCACTGAGGTCTTCAGTGTGAACTCAGCCTGAGGAGCACACTCTGCCCTGCCCTTGGTGTGGGAGGACCAAGTTAAAGCCCTCCTGGGCTGGAGCAGGGCAGGAGGTGCTCCAGCCTTCCCCACCGCACTCCTCCTCACTGAGGCCATGAGCTGAGCAGCCCCAGGAGCTGCAGTGCTGGTGCCCAGGTTGGGACAGTACCTCTGGTAGGGGTTTTGGGTGTGGAGCAGAGGTGCAGCCTGGGGGCACTGCCAAGGCTGAGGTGCTGCACCCACAGCCCCTCTGCATCTGCCTCTGACAGCTCCAGGTCCCTGCAAAGCATCTCCTGGCGTGGGAATGGCCTCTGGAATGGCCCAGTACCTGCAGAGGGTGTTGGCTGGACACAGGCAGGGGACTGGACAGGGTGTTGCAGCACTGGGGGGAATCCTGTGCCAAGTTCCAACAGCTGCCACAGCAAACCCCCAGCAGGATCCAGAGGGACCCATGTCCAGGTGGGAGCTGGACCTGCAGCAGCAGGAACTCCTTTGGAGATGCTCAGCAGTGCGTTCCAACCTGAGGAATTCCAACCTGCAAGTAAGTGCCCCATTAATAAATGTATTTACAGACTGGTTTTGGTACCAGGACGAAATGTGGGCTCACCTGAATTAGTGCAATTTTCCTTCCTGGCCTCAGCTGCTCTCCACGACCACTGCTGAGCCCTAAACTCTCCGAGGACAATTCCCAGCCTGGGCTTGGATCTCTTACCTCTGGCAACAGTGCTGGGGGAGGCACTTTTTGCCACTGGTGGTCCCAGCACAGCATCCATGCACACTGTGTGCCTGCTGGGATGGGGTGGGGAGGGACAGAGAGGGAAAGGGATTTACAGGGGGGCTTTTTAAGGCAGGTCAAGTGCTACCAGAATTCCTAATACATACCACAAGTGTTCAGGCACTTGTGAAAGCACTGTTAATAAACATAGTGACTTCAGTTCTCTCTGCAAATAAGGGCAACTTTGATGATTTGAAGCTGGGATGGAAGGGGAGAGAAAAAAAAAAAGTATTTTTGTAATGATGTATTTTTAGATTGGTAATGATTTGCCACTGCTTTATATTTGTACATCAAAGAAATCAATTGAAATGAGCCAATTCAGTGCCAGCACAGCACAAATGCTGCAGCTTGCACCCATCCTTGCCACGAGACCTGAACCTGCTCGGGTCTTCTGTTGGAACAGAGCATCCTCTGCATCAATGTTTGGGTGTGGGTATCTAAGGCAAGGAAAAAAACGGCTTTTTGGAGCTCATTTTTTAAAAAATAAAAGCACCCATTATTCTGAGTTCCACTTAAAAGCACAGTAAGGTTTTACTGTATCTTCATTATATGATTCTGTTGATGTAATCCAAAATTATAAAGCAAATGCAGCACCATATAGTAAGATGTTCTTCTGCTACTTGAAAAATTGGATGCTTTATAATAGTTACACTATTTTAAAATACATTTGGCCTTGCATGTTTGAAAATGCACCAAAATGTGTATTCACTGAGCAGTAGATCCCTTTCTCCTTTTGGCAGTTCTTTGGCTGTCTCTATGAGGGGTTAGTTGGGGGGAAAAGAGAGTTTTTCTGTCTGAGATGTGATCTTTGAGAGCTCAAAGCTCCAAGGGCTGCCTGAGCTCCCCATAGGTATTTCCTGCCTGGTGTTTCTGCCCCAGAAGCTGCAGATCTCCCCTGTAAGAGCAGCCCAGCTCTGTGTCAACACAGCTGGGACAGCATCTTCTTTAAGGTCATTACCTTTAAAACAATAATCTTACAAGGGTTAGAACATATATATATATATGTACACAAACATGTGTAAGTACCTGCTGCTCCTGGTAACAGAACAAGTTTCCATTATTCTGGAATAAATTTGGGCTGGTCAGAAGGAAGGTGAAGCTGAACCAGCCAGAGAAGTGACATGTTCACACTGAACTATACAAAATTGGTCCAGCTCTAATTAATCATTGTGTGCTTCAGTCAGCCCAGAGTGAGCCAGACGTACTTATTTTTCACAAGAAAGTTTAAAATAAGACAATGGAGAGAAACTCAGTGGTTTTGCATTCTTAGGTGCAGACATGGTTTCATCATAACAAAATCTGCATCACAGCTCCTTCCTAATAAACATTGCAATGCAATACACAATGCACCTCATAGTAAGAGTATTTCTGCTGTAAACCAGTCTGATTTAAACACTGCATTAGCAGCTGAGTGGCACAGCATGTGGATGTGCCATGGCACAGGGGCACTGACACATCTGGGACCGTGTCAGAGCCGTGGGAAAGAAGTGTTTGGGGTCCCAGTGCCTTGTCCCCTGCCTTTGGAGGGCTCAGTACAGAGTGGAGTGCTCGTTTTAGGGTCTGGGCTTTGCCTGAGGGTTTCACCCTATTCCCCAAAGCCCCATGCCCAAAATGAATTGCCCCCCCACCCCACTCCTACCAAAGTGGCCAAATAGAAAGGAAAAACCACTGGCATTAAATGAAACAAGATGAATTAGCTAAAGAGAGAGGACAGAATAAACAGAAATGAAAAATAAGCCTTAATTTGCTGCAGTGCCAGTAGGATTTGGCATTTAGCTCCCATCATATGTTTCCTTCTGCATCAGGAAGGAATACCTGTTTGCTGTTTCCCCTGAGGATTCCTGCCATTAGCTGAAAGCCTGTTTATTCCCAGAGCTGTGCTGCCATCAGTTGATGATGCTGGGGCACTTGCAGAGAGGTTTTTGGCAGGAAAAATTCTTTATCATTTGGAACATAATTGTGAAATATAATATTGTTCTTTGTAGATCAGTCCAAAGCAATTCTACACAAATTACTGCCTTCTCTTCCTTGTCGTCAACTGGAGTGGGGGGGAAACCACATCCCTAAAAGTAAGAAAACTGACAAAAAAAAGCTGGTAACTTAAATACTAAGGAATAAACTCCCTATTGGACTTTTACTTCATAGTTCTGGAAAGCTGCTGAAAGCACAAATGGTACCCAGATTTTTGGTGTCAGATCAGTGCTTTGCATTTTATGTGATCATTCGCACCTTTGCAAAGTAAGTATTTGATAGCATTTGACAGCTGATTTATTAACATTTGACACCTATATTACAATGTTGAAATGAGTCTACAATGAGCAAAGCAGTGGGAAAACCACTGATTTCCTTTCCTGCCTTTTTCCTGGCAGATTAATACTGAGATTCCATTCTAAAGGAAAAAATTAATTCCTCACACCCCAACTGTAATTCTTTATTTCTTCCAGCATGTTATGTTCAGCTCACACTAATTTTTGGGGGAAAAAGGAATAAAGGAGAAAGAGGAAAGCAATTGTGTTTAATTTACAGATTCAGAGGTGCTGCCTCTGACACCAAACTCAACCCAATGTCTGGAGGAGCCCCAGGGAAGAGAGAACTCTGCTGACAAACCTTGCAGTACTGAGGCTCCTGACTCAGAACAGAGCTGGTAAGTAAATTGCATGGGTTTGGTAGTTAGTAGTTTCTTAAATAAATAGAAATTTTCATCAAATCAAAGTTCTGTTTTCACTGAAATGAATTTTGGCTTCTTCAAACCTTCAAGAGATTCCTAAGCCAGGGTGTTTCTTTTCCAGTCTGAAGGCAGTAACACACACTGGTCTGAATTCCTGTAAGAACAGGGGTTGATGCAGTTCAATACTTTCTGGAATAAAGTGGGCTTCTTGGGTTTTTGAATTATTAAAGTAGTTGCACCCAGTGGAAACAAATCTGTCAGCAATATCCCCTCTGTGCATAAAATGTTACTGGAGCTCTGAGTTTACAAAAAGAGCCTTTTGCACCCCAGGAAATCAAGCCCAATAAGAAGGATCCTTGATGCAGTAAAAACACAGTCTAAATTATGCCATCCAATTTGTCAAGCACACAATTATTTCAAATGCAATTGCCAATGTTTTGTGTTGACAGGATGTGATATCTTAATGAAAATAATAATATCATTTGCTCATCTGGTACCAGCCCAGTTTCCAAAGGAAAAGCCTCTCCGGTTTCACACATGGAAGTAGCTTTTCCAGCTAAAATAATGCAGCAGCCAGTGTAGCATGAGTAGGTTAAGTGTCTGTGAAGTTCATGGACTGGTGAAGAGGGAGGACCAATTTGCCCAGCTGGGAATTACCAACAGACTGAATGACCCATGTCCAGTCCTGTCATGTTACTTTGCATTCCCCACTGTGCATTCCCCCCTGTAACACAGCCCAGCAGAACAGAACCTGGGACAAATGACTGCAGCAAGAGCCTGCAAGATTTCCAAGGTTGGATTTTCTGTGTGGCCTTTCGCTGGCACCCACTGATAAGGCAGAGAGCTTTGTCACGGATTTTTTTGTCAGGATTAAACTCTCCCATTTTTTGCCAGTGTCTCTCTCGCTCTGCATGGAAATCAAAGCTCCTAATGCTCATTGCCCTCCCTGTGTATCACCTGCAGTCCCTGGCTTGGAGTCAGGGGAGAGAGAGTCTTAAATGTAGCTCAGAGGACAACAAAATTAGTTCTTTTAAACAAGAAAATAAAGCAGGTCATTTTACTTCCTCAGCATGATAGTTGTATCTGAGTGGGAGAAGAGAAACCAACCCAAATATTTATTGTTTGTAGCTTGTACCCAATAAGGGTAGCAAGGGGAAGTCACTAAAGGATCCCTTGCTCAGAGGCAGGGAAGGACTGATCTCCAAGGGTAGCAGGCCCAATATAGTGCATCCCAATACCTGGGAGTTCACTTCTTTTCCTGCTGTGGTTCAGAACCAGAGAATAACCAGGAATTGCCACTGAGGAGCATTTTGGGAGCCTGCAGGGTAACGCAGACGCCATCAGCTGCTGCAAACGGGCCCGGGTGATTTTTGACTTCAGCTTTATTAGGAATTGGAACGTGACATCCCTTCCTGATGAGCACATCCCCAGCCCATTAATGTCAGGGAGAGTTATGCTTACATGGCAGGCAGAGCAGATCTTCTCCTTGTGCTTGTCCAGGTTCTGACACACAGCCCCAATCCCGGGGCTTACTCAAACAACGACAAGTTAATGAGGATTTACTTTGTGCTCTCCATCTCTATAAAAGTAATTTTTAAATAGCATAATGGAGTAATATTTACTCGACAGCCTTTGCATTGTTTATTCCCCAGTGTCTCTCTTATGGTTCTCTAAGATAGAAATAAATATTTACTCACTCTTCATTCATGCAGTTTATTCTACGTAGAACTGTAGCCAGCTCTACTCAGCGTGTTGCCTTTCAGCTGGACGCTATAAAGAAAGGAAATGAATTCTGGTTAAACTTAGCTGTGTGACAAAAAAGGGGGGGAAAAAAAGTTTGTGCTGGCCCCTGTCTGTGTTTTACTGCACGTGCCCCCTCCCAGCCCATCTCCTCTGCCAGCGTGGGGTGTGTATGTGCGTGTAAAAACCAGGTTACCTCGAGCTCATTACTGTCCACTGACAGGGGCCCTCTGTAAAAACTCCTGCTGAATAGTCAGCATCTCGTTCCGCGGTCATAAAAAACCCTAAGTTGCTTGCAATCATTATTCCAAATGGAAAAATTAATTGTAAATAACTGGAAGTCAATTAAGGCTGGGTTCTGCCGGGTAATGCAAATCTTTTATAGTTTTGTTTCAGTTAACTGCCTCATTAATGATTTATAGATGTGTATACAGCTGTGGGAACCATAGCATTATCTAATGCACTCAGAGAATAATTACATATGAAAAGAACTACGCAGCTCAAGGGAAAAACTCCGAAATTACTTACTGCCTTAACTTCAACCATATTAAGATGCAAAGCATTTAGAAGCCAACTGTGATGTTTTATCATATTCTTGAGGTTTTTTCGTTCTTTTTAAGAAGGGAAAATTAATTCTCTCTAAAGAAATATTTGTATACTTCAGTGTTACACAGTACGCAAAAATCAAGATGTCTCAACCGAGAATGTCAGCATTTATTTATTATTTAAAAGCCTAAGTTATAAAACATTCCCATTCCCTTTGTGCATCTGCTATACGGGAATAAAAGACATTTCCACAGTTAAACAATTCATGGGCATATGCATATATCTCCCTGAATTGCACAGAGCTAGGGTAATTTTGGAAGGGCTTCTCTCTGGAGTCATTTTCCAGGACACACAAATACTCTGGTACCTGTTCTTTGGTGGTGCCATTGTTTGAAGTTTGAGGGGACTTTTGTAAACCATTCTTTTCACTCCTCAAACTTGTTTCGCATCTGAGAGGGCCCTAAACCTGAAGTTTGCACAATTTGCTGCTTATTTCTTAAAAACTCCACTGCAGTGATAAACTGCATTAGAAGCACCATAGGGCTTCCTTTGCTTTTAAAGCCTGTTTTCCTTGATTCCTAGAGCTGAGGGTCTCAGGGGCTTCCTCGGCAACCTCAGGCATTTGACATGCAGAGCCTGCCCTGAAATGCCCACCACAGTTGGCTCTGTAGCACTGCAGACCCTCAGCCCAAACCTGCTGGAGGGAACTCTGGATCACAGCAGTGGGAACAGGGCAGAGCTCCCCCTTCCTGCTCTACCTCCCCAAACCATCTGCCACCTTCAGACTGAGCAAAATCCCCACCCCAAAGTTTTGTCCACCTGGTGCCTCCGGGAAAATTCAGGTGTCTGTGGCCAACTGGTGTGGTTTGAGCTGCCCCAAACCACAGGGTAATGCTCTGGGTGGTCCTCACAGCCACCTCTTTGCCCACACTGACCACTCAGCTCCCAGCACTTTCTTCCTCTTGCCCCTCCTTCAGTCCTTCAGGTCTCTGCCCCCAGGTCTCTTCTGCCACCCAACACTCTTGATGTGTTGCTGAGTCAGGTGTGAAGGGACCAGTCTGTGCTCCCACCCACAAGTTGTGTGATTTGGGGCAATTTTGGCATATTAGTGATATTAAAATCACGTCCCAGTTGCCTATTTGAACTAGACAAGGCCAGAGGGAGACAAATAAACCCTTTTATTTCGACTGCAGATGTTCAGCCTCTTCCATAAATCCTTCTCCATTTCACAAACAACGTCAGCACGTTTCACAGGTAGGAAAACAAACAAAAAAAGCAGCCTGATGTCCCTTTGGTGGGAGGTGGAGTGAGGAAAGGACACCAGGAACTCCTTCCAGGTTTTCCCAGCAGCACTAAAGCACAGCCACAGCTTGGCCACCAGCCTGGTGCTGCTGGCCAGCTGGCTGGGGCATTAAAAGGGGAACAGAAGTGCTCGGTGTCCTGCTTGCTGTGCTGGAGAGGTGGCTCCATGGAGAGGGATGCTCAGATGAAAATCCACAAGTTTTGTCTTTGCATAGAATCTGTGGTAGCTTGTTAAAGAACAGGTTTACAGGTTTCTAATTATACATATATGTTTCTGCTGGCACTTAAGGGAATTACTTACTATAGATTTTATCCACGGAGAGAATGACTCGGGTTGAGGAGGTCTCAGGAGGTCACCTGTTCCCACCTGCCCCTCAAAGGCTTCTGCAATGACATAAGTGACCATGTGAGACATGGAAGTGAAGTCAAAACCATGGGAATAATGTATTTGGTGGGTTTATTGCCAGAGAATAAATTAGAAATTGACAGTGGGAACGGTCTTTTGGTTTTGGTTTTGTTTTGTTTTGTTTTTTTAACTCTGCAGTGATGTCTTATTTGATAATGAAACATTATGTTAATCTACAAGGACAAATTAAGGACTGCAAATCAAGTATCATTTAACTTTAGAAAAATGCACTTTTAATTCTAAGCTTTTGAGGTTGTACTGAATAATCTGCATAAGGAACGGCTAAATAAATCAAGATTAAGCTGTCTAGGGTGATTAAACACACAGATACAGCCTTTGGCTTATGGCATCTTCATCAACATCCTTATGGAGTTCTCGGCACAGAAGAGATGACAAATCTGCCCTGGCCAGGAAAATAATCCATGTGGTTTAAATTCAAGAAGAGGGTCCCTCAGTCTGTGCCCTTGTGCCTTCCCTTGGTGCAGGTCCCAGCAGTGAGAGGGTCTGTCGGGGTCCCCCAAAACCCTCAGCAGCCCTAAAGAGGGGAAGGCAACAGTGGGTGGGAGCAAGCAAAGTCACAAGGGCAGGACCAGAGTTATTTTAGTGCTTCACTGGTAATATTTCACTGAGTGAAGGGCTGGTGGTGTGTCCTGCAGGCTCCAGGCAGAGCACACACACACCTGCCTGTGGAATGGGAAAGGTGAGATCTGACGGGGTACAAACATTCCGTGTGCTCAATGCTAAAGCACGGCTGTATCCACAGCCAAGCATTCCAGAGGCATTCCAAAGGGAATTGCTTACCCTGCTGTATCTGTCAGCCTTCCAGGGCCCAGAGAGTAGCTGGAAAAAAAATGGATAAAGATATTCTAAAAAAATCCCCTGGGACCATCTCCTGTATTTAATAAGGAAAAGCACCTTCTGTGCAGCCAATAAAAGTTGAGTCTCTCATGAAGATTTATACCATATTACACACTGAAATTCAATGTACAACGATACCCTTGTGTATACAGTTGTCAGAATAATAATCTTTGTCTGTCTGATCAACTTATATTTTATGCCAACAACACAGCATTTAATATTACACAGTTTCAGAGGAAGAAAATAAATTTATTCATGCAACAACTTGCCCAGTAGCTTAAACAGACAAAGTGGGAAAAAAAATAGCTTGGAGTTTTTACATTAACTTATGATCCGCAATACAGATTTCTATACAATTTTAGCAATTTTATGCAGCAATATAAACTATGATTCTTAATCTAGTTTGTGAAACTGCCTCACTATTTTGTGCTGTCATGAGGAATAATACAGTTGGACCTGACTGCTTTCTCCTGAAATGAGGAGTCCAAACACACAAATGGTAACCAGCAGCTTCCTTCTATATTCTGCATTGTCACATTCTGTGCTGTATTCTTAGGCTTTGTGTCTCAAAATATACCTCAAGAAACACTTACGGGGAAGATATCCATGGACCCCCCCCCAACCAAGTTCTCCTTGACAGAAATCAGTAGACTCTACCCACGATATAGTGCTGGTTCCAAATGATGCAAAGCTCTGCCAGATAAGAAAACTTCAGCAATATAGAAAATCTCTGTTGTCTGTAGATCCATTAAATCTATTCTTCAGGCAGCCTGTGCAGCAAACTGACAGACTTTGAATGATTTATTGTTACCTTTTTAAAGGCTTCTACTTTCTACCTTACATTAATTTTTCTTTCTATAACAATACCTGGCAAAAAAGGAACCTGGTGACACACCACCCCTCAAAAAAAGCTGATGGAAAGATTGGATGTAGGATTGGGAAGGGAATTAAAAGAGGATGGCTAGAAATGTATCTGTACCCCAAGTGCACACCCCAAAACCAAGGCTGCCCACTCAGAAAAGGCAAGTGTGCCCCACCCTTTAGAGAAGGGTACTAACACTTCACTTAAAGTTAAGTTTGCTACTGGGGACACAGTTTGGGCAGAAAAGTTGTGGCTGCCCCTGGATCCTTGGGAGTGTCCAAGGGCAGGTTGGACGGGGCTTGGAGCACCCTGGGTTGGTGGGAGGTGTCTCTGCCCATGGCAGGGGGTGGCTCTGGATGGTCCCTTCCCACCCAAACCATTCTGGGATTCTGGGACTGCAGAGGAACAGCCAAATTCTCTTGAGGATGTAACAAAGTGGGCAGATTTCCCCGGGGAGGGTGGACTTGCCAAACCCTCCAGGCCCTGTGTGCCTTCAGCGAAGCGTTGCCTGATGATCCACTGGTGGTTATCATTGAAACCTTTCCAAAATTATTTATTGTTGCTTCAAGACACAATCAAATTGCTGTTTCCTCATAACAGGATGTGCTCTCAGTGCCTGAAGAACGTGAATGATCCCCCAAATACACACACACACACAACTCCTACGTGGGAAGGAGCTGCAGAGGTTTGTTGGCCAAGAATTGGCCATTTCTTTTGCAATCAAAAGGAGGAAACAGCCAGCTACTGTCATCTCAATTATCAGAACTTCCCTATTCAGGTTTCTGTGGACCAGTTTATCTGTAAGAATTCATACACCAAGGTAATTTCTATGAAATAAAATATGTATGTTTATGTAGGGAGATAGGTGCCCCATGACAGAAATGCATATGAGAAAAGCACACCTACAAACCAGGGGCAGAAAAAAAGCTAAAGGAGGACACAGATTAAGTTCTGCTTGGAGATTTATAGGAGTCTGTTTGCACAGAGCACATTTGGAGCACTTTGATAAGATTAACTATTCCATATAAAAGCAAACCAACGCTTTGAACCTACATCATATTGTCCCATGGGGGGAAAAAGAAGTGAATAACAAATAAGCTGGCCCCCAAAATAACTCAGGCCTTCATGGACTGATAGTCTGAAATTACTCCAGAGGGGTGAGAAATGCTACAGGAAAATCAAAGCATCAGAAAAGGGAATTGCCTGGAGGCAGGAGAGAGCTCTTGCAGGAGGCCAGCTGAGCAGAGAGCAGTCCTGGGGGCTGCCAGGGGCTCTGTGGCCTGGAAGCTCAGACTGTACAAACATAACCAGTGTTTTGTAGCACTATCTGAGAATCAGAAATGTAGATTGTGTCCATGGTCCAAAATTAGATGTGATGATTTCTACTGGCAAAGGAAATCACCAGACATCTCCAAACCAGATGCACGTGGTACAGCTGAAACACTTTTAAGCCAGGGAGGCTTTATTTGTAACTCAGTCAAATGTTCTTTGAAAATTGCTACGTGTTGAATGGCAAACACAGCAAACCACATTAATTACTGCTGCAGTGGGGTTACAACTGAGAGTATTGTACACACAAGGTTTGACGTTAAAGATGATAGTTCTAATTAAAATTATAGATTCCTAATTGAGGAACCGTCTTCATTACTCAACAACTATCATTACCAAAATACACTTTTGCTTAGAAGTAGCTCAGCTAAACTTCTGAACTTAAAAACAAAAAAGGGCCATATTTTCTACACCTTTAAAAGATTTTACACATTTAAAAGTATTCTACACATTTCAAAGATTTCATACACTTCACTAGCCTTCCACATCCACAATGTGGAGGAAACCACAACACAAATACCTCCAAGCTGCAGATGCACTGCACAGGACCATTTGTGCTTGTCTAAGCAGGCACGTTAAATTGAGCTACACAGATACGTGTCATGTATTCCCCTTGGATGGCTCAAGAATGCTGCAGCTACAGGAAAATATCACCTGCCACTGCTGCTCCATGGAGCCAGCCCTGCTCCTGTGCAAGTGGGATGCTTCATATTTAATACATATAGCCAGGGCTTGCTATAGGTAGGGAAGAGACTCAACAAGCCAAGGTTGATGTTTGTATTTAGACATACATTGTTGTGTTAACGTTACTTGTGTTTATTACTCTTGCGTATTTTTGGCACGTATTTCAGGATGGTGAATCTCAAAACAGTCAAATTTTTCAGTTGCTGGAAAAAAAGGTTTCCTTCTACTTGTAGTACAGCTGCATCCTAGGTTAGCACTGTGTAAACAAAGATTTCCTGAGAGATTCCTTTATCCCCTGGGAAAAGTTTGGATGATACCCAAGCACACCTTAAATATTCCAGCAGATCAAACCTCTGGAATATTTACAGGGTCTTCTTTTCTGATTTAATAAATTTCACCTTTTTTGCGTTTCATAAACCAATTTGCTTATCCTAGCAGAGTACAGCGAAAAGCTAGTTATGCAAAGCATATAGATTTTATATTTAATGCAAAATGAAGTAGGTAAAAGCAGCTACATAAAATACTTTTGCAGGGCTTTTTTGCTCTGGAGGAAACCAGGTATCCCTGTTCCCTATTAATCTTCCCTGATGCATTCCATTCAGGGTGGCCAGCAAACTGATAAGATCGTTCCTTCAGATTTCAAAATTACTGACTCTGGAAATAGTTCTCATTTATCTCATGCACTGCTGAGAAAACAATCTCGAATGGCTGGTCCTACTGATGAAACTTCCTTAGCAACACAAGGGCTCCAGAATTATTTTTCAACCCTTGTCGATGCTTCCTGTGAGGTTTCCGTCACTGTCACCATCGAACACTTTGCAGATGAGGGGGGAAAAGAAGCCACCCAACCCAGAGAGCTGTGATAAATTAATAGAAGGTAAATTAATAGATTAAATTGAATTAGTAGGAGCAGTGATAAATCTGAAATCCCCTAACAATAGTCCAGTGAATAATGTTTGAGATTTACCAAGTGTTTTATCATTTAGATGAGAATCTGTAGGGAAGGGATTACGTCCCAGTGGCAAGAAGAGCAGGAGAGCTGAACCCTTGCAGTGCAACATCCCACAGCAGGGCTCTGCATCCCAGGAATCAGGGCAGGAGGAGCCTCCCTGCCCCTGGCTCTCAAAGCCTTGGTGGAGGACAGGACACCCCACAGGAACTGCTGCTCTGCTGGACCTACAGACCGGTCTCCCTGCCTTGCTGGCCCTTCAAATAGGACTTTTCAGCCATATTCTCTCACTGTAAATTATATTTAGGCCACAGTTTAGATCTTCACTGAATTCAGTTTATATTGATTAAGTCTCAAGCGTGCAGCCAGTCTCTTAAAGCAAGATCTCAACAGTTGTGAAGTTTGCAAAGTGTCAGCAGTGCACGATTTGGCTTTTAATGTAATTGGAGCAGGCCAGTTTAAAGCTGTTTTCTTTCAGGTGCTCCAGTCTCAGGTTTGAGAGTGCTGTCTGCTGTGAAGATTTCTTTCCTTCCCTGACACAAGCGCTCACCCCAGTTCTCAAATTCACCAGTGCTCATCTGACACTTCACAAGTTGCCAAATGTCTACTCCAACACTGAAACACCCAGTTTGTGCCGAGTTGGAAGCTGAGTGTTAGAGAGGAGAGCTGCAAATCGCTGGGAGCCTGTCTGCCCAGGGCTGAGCATTAACCCTGTCCTGACTGCTCCCAGCGCTGCTTGTCTCTGCAGGGCTGCTCCCGGATCTCCTGAGCCCTGAGAAGCAGTCCCTGGCGGCACAAGCATGCTCAGCACCAGGGAACACCATCCCATCTCAGCTTTGTCGTGCCCTGACTTCTATTTTTCTTTTCTTTCTTTTTTTTTTTTTTAATCTCCCTTCCAATTTCTCTGCATTTGTTTGAAGCTGCTTTGGTTCCAGAGGGACTGTCACACAGGGCTGCGTTGCCCTCACTGCGGTGGGTATGTGCTGTGGTCAGGAGGGAAAAGAAACTATTGCTGACATTGTGTAGGACAAATCACAATATTCTGAAACCATTTGGCTTCAGCTTTTAATCTTCAACTACTCCTTGCCACCCTCCAGCCTAAGAACAGCTTCTTAAAATTTTAAGAATAGGTTAAGCACTCTTAAGAATAACTGAAGAAAAGCTCCTTAAGCTCCTTCTAAATGAGCTGAGTGCTCCCCTCTTGATCCTTTCTGCGGTGACTTCAGACAGACAATTTAAAAGCAAGGAGATAAATCAGTCAGAACAGAGTGGTTCTGAATGGGTTTGAAATGAACATTTCAAATACCCAACCTTGAAACCTCTACTGCACAAGAACGTTGTGTGGATATAAGCTGGCAACATATGATACACAATGAAGTTAAAGAGCATCAGCATTTGGTTCAAGATCTTTCTCTAAAAAGTGAAAGACTACATGGGTTTCTCAGCAAAGAAAATGAAAAGGTAATATAGTATAAATAAATATATATATATAGCTTGACATGTGTATCACTGAGCAAAGTAAATTCACTTTGTGTTCTTGCCTCCTCCCATCCAAGGGCTACCTGAGCCAGTTCTGAGGAAACAGTCTGCACTGCTTTCTGCTTCAAACACAAGATTAAGAATTTCAAATGAATCTATCAAGGTGACAACAGGAACCCCTCTCAGTCCTTGGATGGCCTCCAGCTCTGTGACACAGGGACACGCACGTTCGGCACCTGGGAAGCACCAGCAGATGTGAAATTCTGGAATGCACATCCTCAGCAAAACAGGCTCAGTTGTATCCTCAACCTGTCCTCCACTTTCAAATCTGGGTTTAAATAAGATCTGGATTAGATTCAAAGGTTTGTCCCTTATCTTTGGACCAACGGGGTGGGGCCCTGACACCAGGAATGCTGGTCAAAGCAGCAGATGTGATGGTCAGCTCTGCTCTTCTGACAGTTTAGCTTCCACTAAACAGCCAAAAAATGGGCTGTCCTGAGCCAGGTCTGAGGGAATAAAAGCCCCCAGGAACTGGAGAGCACCACAGACCGCACCAAGCTGTTCTGGTTTCCATTTCTGGTGTGTCACACGCACACATGACAATAGGCAAATGCACCAGAAAATATCCCGACCCACTGATCCCGGGCTAAGGCAGAAATAAACCCTCAAAGTTCCACTGCACAAGATGCACAAAGGACTTAAGAAGAAATAAAGGCACCAGAGGTGTTGTTCACACCCTTGAGGATGCCATGGTAAGACATGTGTCACAGAAGACTCTGCAGAGAACAAAAGGTGCCTCGTGGCACACCCCCAGTCCTGTTCTGCCACTGACTCTGCCCCATCTCCAGCTGGCAGTGGGTCTCTGAAAAGCTTTAACCAGGATCTCCAAAGCTGGAAAAGTAGAGAAATTGTAGTTCCAATTAAGAACAGGTTAACTGGATAATAAGTAATATGATTTTTGCAATATTTTAGTAGAAACTCACTGGTACCAGTAAGATGAGTTTGGGTCCCTTTTAATCACTTACATAATGATGAATGTAGCGTGTTTATTATAAATATGCCAGCGTCTATAATCACTATTATCAGCCTACTAATAGCCTTATATTATACAAGCCTCTATTTAAAATACTTATTCCAAGATCCTCATCTACTCCAGGCTGAATGGCAGGCAAAAGTATCTCATGGAGGTATACAATTATACTCTCTGTCCCCATAAATGCCATCTAGTCACGTGTAGGAAAATCAGAATATCAAAAAAAAAAAACCCTTCAAAAAATTGGGGTATAGAACTGAAGTGTAGAACATACCCAGAGAGTCAAACTTACTGTGAGTAGAGTCAGACTTACACAATTTAAACCACTTGGGATAAAATAAAATTGAAGAAAACAAGAAGAGTTAAAGTGAGCAGGTGAGTTCAACAATCTTCCTTCCTCCTCCTGAGTGCTCAGTAAAGGCTCTTTATTTGTTTGCATTGTTATGAACTGTGGTATTGCTGCTGCCAGAGAGACAGAACTTCTTCCCCACACATCACTGAACCAGTGGAAGATGGGAAACAATGTGTGAAAGGTACAATTTAATATTTAAAAAAGTGAAATGTAGACCCCTGGATACCATACTAGTCAAATATGTCTTTAAACTTAAGACAATTAAAATTATCTCAAATACAAAAGAAGGGGTTTAGTTGACAAAGGAACTAATAATTTTTGACACTAGGCAGTTAGTTTGTTAGCTGACAACCAGAAAAATTAAATGCAAGAAAGTTCAATGCTCCAAGGGATTTTGCAAGAAGAGATAATCTATGTATCATAGATTTCAACTTTTAAATATTTGGTATATTTCTACATTACATAAATAATAACTCGTACTCCACCACTCTCTACTATAAATACATTGCATGAATTCAAATGAATGTTTTATGTTGTTCCCTCCCTCATTTATACCTTTAAAACTGTGCAGCTATGATTTATGCTTTTGAGGATGGCATAATAGAATTTGACATTTTCCAGCTGAGGTGTGGCCTAGTTCCAGCTCCATGCTTCATTACATTGTACTCCCTTTGAGAGGATGAGGAGAGTAAAAATAGCCAGGTTGTTAAAAATGTAAAAAGCATAAATGAATTCTCACCAGATGTGCTGTTCAATTGTCATTTTCATAAAATTATGGTTGTTAAACTTTTGCTCACCATGAAAGGCTAGAAATCAATATGTGCTATGAACCACATATCTGGAGAGGCTGTTCCCACCTCACTTCTTTGGATTCTCCCAGAATTTAAATAAGAAAGGACTCTTCTTTAAAACAGGAGCAAAACTGTGTATTCATGGGAAGAAACCCAGCAAATAAACACACACCGGGCAGTAGAAGTCTGATCACAGCCAAATGGGCACTTTTGGAGGAATCAGGGAAGGGAATATTTAAACCCACAAGTTCTCTTCCTTTATCAAAACAGAGTGAACATGGGAAAATGCAGCTGCAAAAAGGAACCACAGCATTCCTGTAGCCAGGAACAGGATATAAAGGTGATGAACACCAAATGCAGTCCCTGGGTTAGAAAGGTAAATAGTTTAATGGTTTTTAGCATACTGTCTGTTTTGGCAAGGAGGAAATGAGAGTGCAAGCAACACGTGAAATGTGTTTTCCTTATCCTGCTGGGCAGATTCAGGATGTTTTTATCTTAACATCAAAGCAGTTGGGTTTGGCACCAGGTAACAGAAAAGCCTCACAATTCTTTCGAAATTGTTTTGCTGAATGCTGGACCAAATTTGAGTGTTCAAGCTTGTTTTATGGCTGTTCTCTCACTGTAAGACAACTGTAAAATAATTATTTGAAGAGAAAAATGGGAATTATGCCCCTTGTGATGTTATGGGCTCCTGACCACAGGTGACTTGCTTGCTGAATGTCACAGGGGCTTTGGGATGAAGGTTTCTGATGTTTGAAGAAAAAGTGCTGTTCTTTGCTCACAGAAGTTACAAACAAGATAGCTCAGAGGAAAGATTTGTCAGCTTCCCTCTGGATGGCAGAAGGTTGAGCAGATTACTCAATGTTTGTCAGCTTTGAGGCGATTGCCTGTCACTACACAAGAAGCAAATAATATTGACAGCTCTAGAAGATCAAAATTCAAAGCCTGCAAGGATGTGTAGCTGCATCGCAGAGAGCATTGCAAAGACCTTCTGTGTTAGGAGCCTGCTGGGCTCAGCTGGGAGGAGCAGAAAGAGTGCCCACCCCAGCAGGTGAGTGATGGGATGGTCCCTGTCACATCCATGTTCTCCAACCACGTTACCCAGCCCTACCAGAACACTCTTGGTGTACTCAGCAGCTCCTGGACACAGGCTAAATAATTCCCTGTTGTGCTGGACTGACACGTCAGCTTGTCCTGAGCCAGTGTGGACATTTAACACGCTGCATGTGGACCTAAAAAGCTTAAAATATAAATTTCATGATTTTTAAAATTATTGTTTTCCCTGCACCTCCTTATTCATCCCCAGAAAACCTCTGAAAAGTGGATATTTCTGACCAATCCCTTGGGTAATCCTGCCCCTGGCTGCTCCAGGCTGGGGTGGGTGCAGCTTTAGGAGCAAAGCACAGGGATGTCTTTTGGAATCAGCGACCCTGTTATTGATGGCCATGGATTCTGAATGGAGAGGGCACCTACAGGTGCAGAGGGGTGAAAAGCAGAATAAGAGGAAGGGTCAGCAACCCCTTGATTAGATAATCTGATAAATGTGGCGCTGAATGAGAGGAGAACCAGGATTAAATAAAGAACAGCTGTGAAGGGAAAGGGGCAGCAGAAACTGGGGGGGGGCAAACTGAGCTGCAATTAGAGACAGAGGGGAGGGTGGAGCTTGTCTGATTAAAATTAAAGAGGTCTGGTATTAGATGAGGGTTTGTGGCTGCTCAGATTAAAGGAAGGCTGGCTTGGCAGGAGGACTTGGTGCAGACCAGGGCAAGAGGCAAGTCTGGGGGGGGGAGAATGGAGGAAGGGAAGCATATTTAAGTGTACTCAGCAGAGGGATACAGCTACTAGGCAAATATTTGTCTTCATCCTGTGCCTCCTACCCAGAGATTTGGAAATGTTGGAAATACAGATATTTTTATTTCTCATTAGGCTTCAGCATGAACTTTGAGCGTGGGGGTCAATGGGAAAACTCAGCTCTTTCTGCTAATGTTGTGCTCTTTGTAAAAGCAGTGGTTGGTGTTGGTGAGCAATTTGTCTCTTGGAAAATGCTTTCAGAAGTTAAATCATTTGTTAGAATCTTAGAAAAAATGGTGCAAAATAACTGCAGGCTTATAAACTTTCAATATGGAAATAAATTATAAAAACATCCATCTCTTATCAGTCTTTACACTGGCAGTGCTCTGCTACTTTGTTACCTTATCACATTAAGGAGTCCTTTAATTAAAACTATATCTGTGTTATCATCTAACCTTCATTTCAAGTCATTAGCATGACTAAAATGACCTGTAAGATTTTAAATACAATATCATAAGCAATATTTTCAAGGGTACCTATGACTTTAGAATTGTTTGTTAACTCAAAAGCAAGAAATAATTTAGTTTTGCCAAGATAAATCTCAAGTTCCTGAAGGTTTCTTTCAAAAAAAAACCCCATCTGCTTCTACCTCCATGTTTTTAGCTGATGAGGGCTTTCATTACAAGGACAAAGCAAAACACAAATGCAAACCAAAATACCTCCCCCAAATCTTGCTTTGGAAAGAATTACTGAATAAAGAATAAAAAAATCATACCCTTAAAAGGGAATTAAAGATTTCCTGGGAATGGCAAGGACCTCTGTAAAGATATTATAATGTGGCATTTGATGTTCTGGGGGGATTTCAACAAGTTTTGCATGGTCAAATTCCATTAATAAGTTGGCTTTCTTCCAAGGCTGTGTGTGTCCCTCTCATCTGCCATGGTGCCCTGACTGGAAGGAAACCTCCCCTCACCTGCCCAGGCACATCTTAGCAGATTTAATTGCTTTTCCTGCTCGTTACAGCACCAAACAGGCTTAGAAAAATCCCAGTATCTCCTCCTGCAGCTTCTGAGGGTCGTGAGCAGAGCAGCAGCAGCGTTGGTGGTGGTGGTGGTGTAAGAGGATTAGGGAGCGTGTCGGTGGGGAAACACCCCGTGGATGGCTCTGAACGGTGGTGTGATGGGGCAACTGGGACACCACCAGTGCCACTGGGCTGTGTGAGGGATTGCTCAAGAGGGTGTTGTCCCTACAGCCTCTGCACTGGGTGGGTTTTGTCCTCCAGCCACATCATCACTGGGTTTAGGCCCACGTGTTTGCTGCCCCTGTCCCCTGGCAGTGCAGCCTCAGCTCTTAGCAGATGACCTTTAATTAGTGGGGAGATATTCCAGCCATATCATATTCCTTCACTTGTCTTGCTGGGCATTAGATGGTTGCTGTGAAGCATAAAGGATTATTTTTCTTTTTTTTTTCTTTTTTTTTTTTTTTTCCCTAATCCCTGTGATGTGACATGATTAATGAGATGAAATTCCCATTTGGAGTTTCCTACCAATCAATAGGCAGATGGGCAGTAGTGGATGTCGAACAACAAGACAGCAGGAGTTGCTTAAGCTCTTGCTACTTTTGTAGAGGAAAAAGAGTTGGAGACATAATTTAAAGGGACAGATATTATCCATTTCCCACATTTCTCTCCTCCTTCAATAACTGCTTGTCTTTAATATGCATAGAAAGGTAAAAATGCTATCTTATATATGAATACATAAAGTAAGTATGTTTTAAAAACCTTATTAATTTTACTTATGCCAAGTGGGTATAAAACTGCACTGGCATTGAAGAGCCGTTTGCAAAGCAGTGAGTCTGATTTTTCTCCACAGCCATGTGGATATAAATAAACAGCTCCAGGAGAAGCCAACAGAATCCCAAAGCAATAGAATAAGGCTCATGTGAATATAAAATTAAGCCAGTGATTATTTTTTTTTAATACTCCAGTGAAAAAATCAAATGCATTTAGCATATCTTACAAAATACACAAACCTTTTCAGCGTCCAACCAACCCCAACATCCCAGTCCCTGACCACATGTTCTTTGATATCTATTAGCTGACATGTAAAATGATTTAAGGAACAGTCTTCTCTGGGCTCTTCTCAGATGTGAAAAATTTTGATCCACGTTTATAAAATTGGTAAAAATCATGTGATTTGAAGTGTTTACAGTTTCAGACTTCTTTTTCTTGCCAGTTAAATTAATTTATAAGTACAGGTAGCTTATTAAAATAAATTATGTTACACAATTTTCCTTTTATATGTCACAAGATTGAAAAAAAAAAACCACCACCACCAAAACAAACAAACAAAACCAAAACAAAACCCACAACAACAAAAACCCCACCAAACACTAAGCATAATACTAAAAGGTCCCCTGAAGGAGCCAATACATGATCACACCACCAGTTAAAACAACGTTGGGGCTGCCAAGAGAAACTCTGCAACTGCAAGAAATGCCACATTTCAGTTTCTCCAACCTTTCATTTTCTTCCTTGGTGTTTTCACCCAGTGCTGCTGGAGGTGGTGGTGGGGAAATGGTAAACTCTGGGTGATTAAGAAATTAAAGTCTCTTCACAAGGCGGCCAAAGTGAATTTAGGCAAATTGGTTTTAATCAGCCTTCAGTAGCTTGTGACATCCTCTGCTGCAAACAGCTGTGTCTATGTAGTACCTACTGTATATACTGATCTCATCTTCTCTCCCATAGTGGTGTCTGCAGAGCAGGTTCTGCAACTCATCAGCTCTGGAGGTCAAGTCTCACCTGCAAGAGGTTTGCAATTATTGGTAAAAGCTTTTTGCTGGGGTCTTTTCTTAGGGGGTGTTGAAACTGGTACTGGTTGTTGAGAACTTGTCACCATGGACCACTCACAAGGACTTTTAGGAATGTTGGTCAAACATGTATCAATTTATTCTCGAAAGAATAAAGCAAGCAGGCCCTTAAGGGGGTGGTGGTAGGTCATGGTTTGTTCTCATCTGCTGGAATTGCTCCAAAAAGGTGCAGAGGTGGCATGTGGGGAGATGGTTTGGTGGTGGACGTGGTTTGGTGGTGGACACAGCAATGCTGGGGGAGCAGTGGGACTGGATGGTCTTGGGGGTCTCTTCTGAGCGAAACAGGAATAGAATGGTGTGGTTTCATCTGCCCCTGGAGATGCTGTGGCATGTGGGGACGTGGTTTGGTGGTGGAGATGGTTTGGGGGTGGACACGGCAGTGCTGAGGGAATGGTGGGTCTGGGTGGTCTGGGGGTCTCTGAGTGAAACAGGAATTGAATGGTGTGACTTCAGCTGATCCCTGAGATGCTGTGGCATGTGGGGACAGGCTTTGGCGGTGGACATGGCAATGTTGGGGGAGCAGTGGGACTGGATGGTGTTTGGGGTCTCATCTGAGTGAAACACGAATAGAATGGTGTGGTTTCGGCTGCCCCAGGAGACACGGTGGCATGTGGGGACATGGTTTGGCGGT
>VXAU01005350.1:317-37247 GCA_013399695.1 Formicarius rufipectus
CAGTGTGGGGGGTTGCAATAAGGGAAGGATCACGCAGTGCAAGGTAGGGGGGCAATGCGGGGGTGGAGGGAGTGCAGTGTGGGAGGGGGAGAGTGAAATGGCAGGGGGCCATGTGGGATGAGTTAGGGGGTCCGTTCTTAAAACACCATGAAATGTTGGGAAGCTGGGTGCCTGTGCAGTGGGGAGGGGGCTGTGCAGTGCTGGGGGGCTGTGCAATGCTTGGAGGGCTGTGCAGAGTTGGGGAGCTGTGCAGTGTTGGGGGAGTCACAGTGGGAGGGCTGTGTGACCCGGGGGGGCTGTGCAGGGTGAGGGACTGGGGACCACCCAGTGGGAACAGGAGCAGTGTCGGGGGCCGGTACCGGGTCCCTGCCAGTGGCGACCACTGAGTCTCCTGTAGGGGCACTGCCGTTGTTTCTTTCCCTCCTTTTTTTTCGCAATAAAGGCTGTAATTGATTGAAAAGGCTGAAATAAATCCCAATCTCTCGTAACCACGATTAGATTACGGCGGACGATTCATTACACGGGACGGCAATTGAGTTAGGAGGGAGCGGCCAGGGGCCCGCGGGGACAGGGCTGTGCACGCCGGGACTCACGGACACGGTGCGGGGACAGACGGACGGGGACAGCCGGACAAGGACAGCCGGGAACAGGCGGCTGAACCGCGGGACGTGCAGCTGCAGCGCAGGGACACAGGAGGGACACATGGAGGGACACACGGACACGCACACAGGAGGACACGGCATCGCACTGGCAGCTCGGAGGAACAGCCTCCTTATCCTGCTCCACGGCCACCGTGTGAAGGCTGGTTGGATTCCTCTCCATGTGGGAAAGGCCAGGGAAAAAGCCACCATGGATTATCGCAGTGCATGGAGTCAGTGCTGGATGGGAGAGCGGGGCGGAGCACCGTGCGGGAGTACACAGTGTTCGACTGTCTGGGGCCAGGGAGCTCCGGGGAAGAGTTTCTTGACTGAGAAAGAAAACAAAAAACCCCCCAAAAACGCAGCTGTGAGGCTCTTCTTTGCCTCAGTGATGTTGGTGGCAGTGGGAAGGGGCCAG
The DNA here is from genome assembly GCA_013399695.1 of Formicarius rufipectus. Lineage (NCBI taxonomy): Eukaryota > Metazoa > Chordata > Aves > Passeriformes > Formicariidae > Formicarius > Formicarius rufipectus. Next base: position 1,374 of record VXAU01005350.1, read on the forward strand.
GGGAACCCTCGGTGCTGGGTGGGAGGGGGCTGAGTTGGGGGATTGTGGAGCACCAACCCTGTGTCCCTGGGCACAGTGGGCAAGTCCTCAGGGGAACACATCCCTCTTGGGCAAACTTCTTGCTGTGGACAGACCACTCCCCTCCCTGGGCAGATCACCCCACCCAGAATTGGCATCTCCTGTGGGGAGCCCCCCACTGTGGGCAGAACCCCCTCACCATGGGCACTCCTTCCTCTGGCTGTGGGCAGACCTACTTCTATGGGTACATTCCCCCTGAGCAGCCCCCCGAGTGGGCACACAGCCCCCCTGCTGTGGCTGTACATCCCCCCGTGGGCAGCCCCCCCAACCCGGGGGTATAACTGCTGCACCGAGGTTGATCAATGAAGCGAACCCAAATGAGTGCAATTAAAGTCAATTTAATGAGGACCCCCCCCATCCATCCCCCAGCCCTGCAGCTGCCTTTGTCTGCTGCTGCCACACACACAGTGCTTGTCCCCTGCCACCCCCAGTGCCACCACGGAGCCCCCTGAGCACAGTGTCACCTCTGGGAGGGCAAAAGGGGACCTCGAGGGCAGGGGGTGGTGGCTGAGGGCAAGGCCTATCCCTGCCTGAGGGACTGGCCAGGGTGTGTTTGGGGGTGCAGCCCTGGCAGCGTCCCCCCCCTCCTCAGACCCCACTGGAATAAAGAAGAGACTGGAGGATCCCTGACACTTCTTGGGTGGGAGCTGGACCAACGCCTGGCTCTCCCTGGACCCCCAGCACTGCTGTGGTGGGCTCCCCTGTCCAGTGTGACCCCTCTGCTGTCCTCCATGGCTCACCCCAGGGCTTTGCACGGCGCAGAATGGCACGGCATGGCACAGAGCAGCAGGGTATGGCACCCGGGACAGGCAGTTTTCCAGCTGGCCGCGGCGCTCCCGACGCATCTCAAGGCTGGCTGTGTCCAAGGGTCGTGTTTGCCAGCACGGAGGGACGAGGTGGCTCAGAACCACCATCCCCTCTGCTCCCAGCTCATGGTCCCCGGCCCCTGCCCCACACTCCCCGGGGCTGGGGGGCAGTGGGGGGCACGGAGCCACAGCCACTCGGGGGTCCGAGGAAGAAGGAAGGAACTTAACTCCCATTAGCCGTCCCATTGTACCGGCCGTGGGAATAATCGGGTCTGCTAATGCAATTGCAGCCGCGATGCGAAAATCCGACTGGAAAATGTATTAGAGCAATTATCCGCCTCCCTCCGCAGCCGGCGGAGCATTAATATTCAATTTTGATGTGGAAGCCCTATTATGTTAATGACTCTGGTGACAAAAGTCGTTAATGTAAGACCGACGTTCCCTTCATGGCAGCGGCATCAGCCGCGTGGTGGGGTGGGACGGGACCGTGGGGGCAGCCGGGGGGACCCCCTGCTCGGCCTTACGAGGGTCTCCGAGCCCCGGGCCGAGCGGCCCCTGCACGCCCGCGGAGCTGCCGGTGCTCCGGGGGCTGTGTCGGCTGTGCCGGGGCAGATTAGCCGCGCTGCAGCGCACCCGGCAGCGCCGCAGCTGCCCTCCTTTGTTCTCTTCCCGAGCCCGGGGAGCTGCACCGGGGCTTCCCCACCGGGGCTATCCCGTGCCCCTGCCCACGGCTCGGTGCTGCTGCCGCGGTGTAGGCAGTGCCACGGGCACGCCTCGAGGGGTGGGTGCATGTGGAGCTGTGGGTTGGTGGAGGGGGACACGGGGAGTGGGATGAGGAGCAAACCGTCGGCAGAGGCAGAACCCCTGCCCTGGCCATCAGCAGCCACCACCGAGGCTCCCAACGGGAACGGCAGTGCCTTGGCTGGTGCGACGCTGAGCTGTGCCGTGACAGTGTCCTGGAGCTGCTGGAGGGGACAGGAAGGGGCAGACACGGAGCTGGGAGCTGCCTATGACAGAAGGAACCACTGTGACCTTCACCTATACAGAAGAGAGTTCGTCCCATGGGCTGAGAGCGACTGAACACTTTGCCATGAGTGTGGCTGGCAGCAGGCAGCCCTGTGGCACAGGTACCCAGCTGGCCTGGCACTGGGCCTGGCTGGGAAGCAGGAAATGTCTCCGGGCCAAGGAGGGGACAGCAGATCCCAGACAAAACCCCGGTGTGGGCTGGGATTTCCGTCGGGATTTCCCAGGCCCCCTCAGTAGCCTCCGCCCGGTGCTGTCCCCTCCGTGCTGTGGGTGTTCAGCACCACCTTGTCCCAGCACAGGCACTGGCACGGAGCTGTATCCACACCCGGGGGGTCCGTGTTTGGCCCATTTCTATCTCCTCGGGGGGCTGCAGCAGAGCCCCCCAGGACGATGCCTCCCAGTCCCAGCTCTGATGGGTGAGTGGGCCCACAGGCACCCCAGCACGACCCTCTGCTCCCTCCGTCTCTCAGGGCGAGCCGTGACCCACAGCACACCCGGGACAGTCCCTGACAACCCAGTCCGGCATGGGGCCACGGTAAGACGGCCTGCCGGGGCAGGAAGGGGGTAAGGTGATTGTGGCACACGGGGTGCGGCATTGACAGTGCGTGGGTGGGCAGGTGTCCTGGGGGCTGCTGGGGGACAGGGCACCCCTTGGGGGCACGGGGCACACACAGCCCGGTGTGCCGGGGCCGTGCCGGGTCGGTGCCCGCGGTCCCGTCGCTGTGCCCGCTCCCGGCGGAGCCTCGGCGCGCACGTGGCCGGGCTGGGCCGAGCCCGGAGCCCCGAGCCACGCTCCCATTGGCCCAGCGTCCCCCGAGCCGCGCTCCCATTGGCTCCGGTGCCCTCCACAAACAAAGGCCGGCGCCCAGCGGGGGGCGCGGCGCGACGCTCTGATTGGTGGAGAGGAGGGAGAGGGGCGGAACCTCCCAGGCCCCGCCCACCGGGCCGCACCCCCGTGCCCTTATAAGGAGTGAGACGTGACCAGTCCATTCATGGCTGCAGGGGAGGGGCGGGGCCACGCTTCCCGCGCGCGCGCCTCGTTCCCACGGCAAGGGCGGGTGAATGAATGGGCACGCGCGGGGCATCCGGTACGGCTCGGTGCGGCTCGGGGTCATTGCCATGCGTGGGTACGTGCGGGTGGGGAGCGTGTCCGCCCTGGGTGGACCGGACCGATACGGCACGGTAAGGCTTGGTGCGGCTCGGTGCCTGAGCCGCGCGTGGGTGCGTGCGGGTGGCAGAGCGTGTCCGTGCTGCCGGGGCTCGTGTGGTGCATGTCCTGCATGTCCGTTCGCGTGTGTATCCCTGTGTATCCCCCGGTGCTGCGGTGTCCACACGCACACCCCTCTGTGCTTTCTTCACCCATGCATGTGACCCCCGCCCACCCCACGCGTGTGTTGTGAGGGAGGTTTCCCAGGGCCCCCCGCGATCGTGGCTCTGCATCGCCCCAGCCCGGCCCTGCCGTGCCCACGGGCAGCATCTTCGCTCCCCACGGTCCTGGATGGGACCCCCATCCCAAAACCCACCCTACGATGAGCACCCACTGTGGCCCCACGGGGATAACGCCATATGGGTATCACCACAGCCTCTCACTTCCCCCAGATCGGGCTGTGCTTTGTATTCCACTCTGCTTTAACCACCCCCTGTCATGGATCAGCCCCTTCACCTCCATCTTCCCCATCACGCCCATAAATTGATTCCCAATCCCATTCCCAGGCCCTCGCGGGACACGCGGTGGCTCCCGGCCCGTGCCGGAGACGTGGGCTGAACTTTGGTCCCCAAGCAATTAAGGTGCCTGAAACTGCACTTCATTAATGGTTGTTCTGCAATAAAACCCATCAAACTGCCCTTATTTGCAGTATAAAACCGCAGTTTGTTTTAATTTATGTTTTCCAATCCGTGCCGGGTGGTTCCTGGGATCTGCCAGGAGTCAGGAGTGGGGTGGCCCTGGGTGCTGGTCCCTGTGGGGAGGGGGGGCACAGGGTTGTGTGTGGGTGCAGGCCCTCAGGGGCACCATGGCATGGGTGGGCTCTGCCCCAGATCTGGAGAGGAGGTTCCCATTCCTTCCCATTCCTGCTGGACCCTGTGCTGTCCCCCAGGGAGGGAGAGCAGCGATGCTCCCATAGGGTTTGTGGTTCCAGGGAGAGCATCCCTGTGCCATGGGAGGCTCATGGAAACCACCCCCCCTCAAGCCAGAGCTGCCAGCAAAGTGAATTCCTGAAGAAAAATCTCCATGAGCAAAGGTGAACTTGGGGGTGGGAGCTCCCGTGCCTGCATCCCATGGAGCAGAGATGGACTTGGCTCTCTTCCCAGGACAGCATCACCCGTGGGAGCTGGGAATCTGCAATCAGCCCAGCAGTGGGGGTGTGCACACATGTGGAGGTGTCACATCCCTGCGGGGCAGTGTTGGACACAGCAGCAGCTCCTGGAGTTCTCGAGGGATTTGTCCTTCCATAAAACAGTGCAGAATCCCCGCGAGATCTGCTGGCCCTGAGCCCTCATTTCTAATTACAGTAATCATGGCTCTGGCATCCTCTGGGGCTCCAAATCCAGGCGGGGGGAATCTGGGCCATGGGGCAGGACTGGGAAGGGCTCTGAGCCACCCAGGTTTCCCTGTGGATCCTGTGGTGGGAATGCCAAATCCAACAGGGCTTTTTGCTGGCTCCCAATGTCCTGTGCCAGCACAGCAGGACTGGAGGTCTCCATCCCAGCTGGCAGCTCCTCATGTGGGTGCCTGGCCTTGCAGGGAGTTGTGACTTTCCAGGGAATTCTCTCTTGCTCTCAACAGGTCTGTGATGGGAAACTGCCCCAGTGCTGCCCGGGCAGTGCTGGGACAGGCCTGGCTCCTGCTGGAGGCAGGATTTGGCCTTGGGATGTTGGAGCTGCAGAAAAGCCCGATGCCTTGGGATGGGCACAGGGGAAGGTGGCAGAGCAGGGGCTGCTCCCCTGGCATCCCCATCTCACGGGATCTCCCACCTGGCTCTGGATGCTTCCTAGGCTTCCCCTCACACCCGGAGAAGCCACCAGAACCCTTTTCGTGGCAGCGCTGGGGCAGAACACGGCGGGGGCTCCCGCAGCCCGTGTCGGTGACACCCCCGGGGGCTCCCCCGTGCCCCCCGACGACACCCACGCCGGCACAGGAGCCAGGAAAGCACCGCCGGAGCTGCCGGTCCCGCGCCGCACCTGGAGGGAATTAGGCCGCCTGTTCACCTCCCTGCAAGCCTTTTGTAGAGCGAATTCCTGCGGTTTCCCGTCGCAATTGCTGCAAATTATACGAGCGCCGCGCGTTCCGCTCCGACGGGAACGCGCCGCCGGCGTGTGCTGCCCTGCCCGGGCGCCGTGCACGGCCCGGGGGTCCTGCCAGAGCGCCCTCCGCCCTCCTGCCAAGGGGTTTTCTGCCTCTCCCTGCGCGATTCGGGGGGCTGCGGCCACAGAGGGGGGCGGGCATCGCTCCGCCGGGGATGGGAGCACATGCTTTATGAGTGCACAGCTGGATGTGCGCCCAGATGGGCTCCCGGGAGGGGGTCCCCGCCGTGACGAGCTGCGCTCGGAGGGCCGGGCGGGACCCCCCAGCACGCCGAGGGACCCCCGCCTGGGCGCCAGCGCTGCTGCAGAGTGCGTGGTCTCACATGTGCGTGCACAGACAGGCGGGTCAAGCCCCGCACGCAGCCGTGGCCATGCCTTTCCGTGCATGCCCGTGTGTATCGGTGCGACCCGCACGTCCCTGACCCCGCTCGGCGCTGCGGGGAGACCCCAACCGCGGGGACCCCCTTTGGTCCTCCCAGGACCATAGAAAACAGTCCTCCACGGCGGCAAGAGCGTCTCGCCCCGCGCGCGAACCACCTGACTTCCGGCGGCGGCGGCGGAAGGCGGAAGTGCCGCTGTGGCCGGTGCCGGGTCGGGGCGGGCCCGGGGGGCCATGGCGGGCATGGGCGGCTGAAGGGGTCGGGGGGTCTGGGGAGCACCGAGGGTTTCCGAGCCGGTCGGGGGACGCGNGGCGGCGGGTTCCAACTGGGGCCTGATCATGAACGTGGTGAACAGCATCGTGGGGGTGAGCGTGCTCACCGTGCCCTTCTGCTTCCGACAGGTGAGCGCCCGCGCCGCGCCCCCGGGGCTGGAGGGTCCTGCCGCTGTCCGCGGGCTCGGGCGGGNTCTGGGTACTGGAAAGTCAGGAAAGGGAACCCCAAAGACTGAGGTCAGGCCTCTCGTGGACCAAATAGTCCGTGTTTCTTTGTGAGGAGGGCTCCAGCTCCTCATTGCTGCACCAAACTCTCTGTTATTCCCTGCCCTGAGGTCCCCAGCTGATCGTTTCTGCCCCTCTTGTGAGGAAAAGGGAAAAATTAACTGGAAGGGTTTGCCCATGTGATAAACACGAGTCGACTTGGAAGCATTTGCAAACTGTGCCCCCAGAGCCCCTCCCCAGGACCTGCCACACCAGGCTCAGAGCAGCAGGGGTAGGATTTGGGTCTGTTCTCAGTCACCTGCACAGACACTGCTCTGTGGTTCCCAGCCCTGTGAACGGGGTGGCAGGAGAGAGGCTGGGCGAGGGGTTTGTGGTACCAAAGAGGTGTTCACAAATCAGTTTCCAGCAGGGGTGGCACCTCGGGGTTTGTCCGTGTTCCCTGATCCTCCTGGGGCATGAGGTGGGGGGAAGTTCTGCTCCCAGTTCACTCCTGGGAGTTTAAACTGGTGCAGCTGAGAGCTGTGGGAAATGGGTGTGTGTTCCCAGCTGGCAGGGCAGGGAGGGAGTTCTGGGAAACAGGGAAAGGCATGGCTGGAATCCCACTGCGGGGAGCCTGAGGGTGCTGAGGGAGGCCCTGAGCCCTCCCACCCACTGTCTCCTGCCCCTCTGCTCCCTTGCAGTGTGGGATCATCCTGGGAGCTGTGCTGCTCATCTTCTGCTCGTGGATGACCCACCAGTCCTGCATGTTCCTGGTGAAGTCAGCAAACCTCAGCAAGCGCAGGACCTACCCCGGCCTCGGTGAGCTCCCAGCCCTTCCCGCTGGTTCTTACACCCCCAGTGTGACCTCGGCCTCTGAATTCACCCTGTCACACTGGTGCTGCTGGAACAGTCCATGTTTTCCTGCTGCAGTTCCCTGTTTCCCCCACTGCCCTTCCTCAGCCTCTTCCCTGGGCTTGGATCCTGCTCCCCACAGCCCAGCTAGTGGTGCTGGGTTGTTTTGGCTCCCCGGGGCAGGGGAGGAGGTGCAGCAGTGCCTGATCCAAACCCCAGCTCCCAGGAGCTGTCTGGGATGAATTAACTGTGGGGCTGGGCGCGAGTCCCTGCCCTGGTGCTGCTGGGACAGCGGGTCCTGCCAGCCGGGAGCCTGGCACGGAGCTGGGCTGCCTGGATCCGAGCTGGGACCTCCTGTGTGGCTCAGCAGAGAGGAAACAGCGTGAGCTTCGACGGGGCTGAGGAAACAAAAACATCTGGAGGGTCACTGGGTGGGTTTTGGCAGAGCCTGGTCGCCCTTGGAGCTTGGTGCTGCCCGGGATTGGCCTCTGCTTGTGGTCTCTCCTGGAATTCTGACTGCCCTGGGGGGCAGGAGGAGGTGGTAGCATTCCAGCCCTCCCCCTTGGCACATGAAACAGAGGAAGAGTCACCTTTTCCTAGTTTTCCCTTATATTCTTGTGGGAAGAAGGATCTGACTGGTGCTCCCCTGGTACAAGGGCACTGACAGGTGGGTTTGCTCCTCCCTCCCAGGGCCCGAGGTGCTGCTCCTGGAAGCACATCCTGGCTCCTGCAGAGCTGTGTCTGCTGGGAGCAGAAAAGCTGGAGCAGCCCCATGGTGTGGGGGGTGGTTGTTGTGCCAGAGGGAAGGGGGAGCCTCCGGAGCCCCACTCCAGCTGCCTCCCCCTGCCCCCCACAACGTGCCTTTGTGTGCTGCTTCCCGGAGTACACAGAGTCCCCTCCACCTTGGAGCGTGTCCCAGGGAAAGGGATCCTCTGCTCCAGAGCCAAGGGGCTGGAATACACAGAGGGCCAGTAATACTTCCCAGCTTCCTCCTGGCATGAGGGGGCTGGCAGCAGTGCCTGTGCCCTGGGAGAGGAGCCACGGGCAGGGACGGCCCCAGGAGCGCTCCCACAGCGCATCCCAACGCTCCAGGGTCGGGCAGCCCCACACAGACCCCCTTTGTCCCCACGGGCTGGGCCTGGGGACATCTGCGGGCACTCCTGGCATCCCCACAGGCAATGCCATGGGAGGGTTTGGCAGTGCTGAGCCAGGGAGAAGAGCTATGCACATTCCCTTGGGGCAGGCACTGCCTTCTGGAGGGGCACCAGGAGGGACACCGGGAGCACCAGCACAGAGGGCTGGGGTGGGTCATCTCAGCTACAGGGAGGGGAAGAGCCTCGGGCAGGGGTGTGCAGCTCTGGGAGGCTTGTTCTCTTTGAACATCAGTCCCAGGCAGCCGAGCAGGTGGATTGGTTCCAGCATCACCAGTGGCTGTGCCCCTGTCCAGGGGCTCCAGGCTGTGTGTGCTGGAAGGACAGAGTGCTGCAGCTGTTGGCACCTCCGACCCTCCCGGAGCTCAGCCTGTTAATGACCCATCTCCAGGAGGGATATTTCCCTCTCCTTTGTTCCTCTCCCTCCCCCCAGACCCTTTGTCTGTGGGACTGACCCCCCCAGGGCTGTTGCCTTTTCCTTCACGGCTGTGAATTCCCAGAGGAGGCTGGAGTGGCTGTTCCCGGTGCCCAGGCACTGTGCCTGGTGGCAGCTGTCCCACGGCTCTGTCACCAAGCCAGCAGCTATTTTGGGTGCTCCCCCACATCCCTGCTCTGGGCTGTGGGTCCCTGCCATGCCTTTTGCTCATTCTGTGGGAGAACATCTCGTTTCCTGAAGTTTTAGCTCGAGCAGAGTCCAAGGAAATCAAGAGTTGAAGTTAATATTTAAAATAGCAGAAGAAGCTTCCAGAAAGGATCCAAGTTTGTTTGCTGGCGGGTTCCAGGAATGCTGGGCTGTGCCTTGAGGGAAAGCAGAGGGGACTCCAGGGTGGTGGGTTCATGCTGGACTTCTGCTGACAGATTTGGGCACTGTGGTCTGGGTTTGGAGCTCTCCATTCCCATTCTGCCCAGTGAGAGCTAAAAATAGAAGCGGAGTTTTCTTGGCATTGTGTTTTTAAGAGAAAACCTAATGATTTAAGGACTACTGAGCATTTTCTGCTCCAGCCCAAGGATGGGAAGGGGGGAAAAAGCAAAGCCTTGGCAGCAGCCCTTTGGTGTGGGTTGGGAGCACTGGGTATTCTGGGAATGGGATTGAACATTCTGGGCACCAGCTCAGCTCTCCCAGCCAGCCATGTCAGGCGGCCCAGTTCGAGGGGGAAGATAAAAATAAAAAGGGGAGTTGGATTGGAATTCTGCACCACTTCAACTTTTGCCACACAGAATCTTGTACAGGAATATTTTCTCTCCCATTGCCTTTAATGGTTGCCATGTGTGGCTGCTGCTTTACACCACTTCTGGTTTTAAATAGAAAAAAAAGAACCTGCTTGCTGGCTTCTCCTCATCTTTGTTCCTGTCTTATGTGGTTTTTAGTTTCCCGAGGGAATGGCTGAAAAAGAAAGTGGGAGGGTGAGGCAAACAGCCCCAAAACGCCAGCAGTGGGGCCCTGCTGCCCTGCCCTGTGTCACTGTTGGTGTGTAACTTTGAACTGACCTGTGTATCCTGTTCTGAGCCTTTCTTTGACTAACTTCCACTTTTTTCCCCCCTTTTATGCCAGCATTTCATGCCTATGGAAAAGCAGGAAAAATGCTGGTGGAAACAAGGTAAATCTCCTGCTTATTCAAAGCGTGACCAGTTTGGGTTCCTTTGGTGAAAACTCCTGCTCTGAGCCTCCTCCTCCTTCCTTGCCCTCCTGCCTCCTGTGGTCCCTGCAGCCATCCTGCCCCTGGAATTTAAGGAGGGAGCACTTTCGAGGCAGTGGGAGCACAGAAGGTGGGGATGAGCTCGTCTCCTGCTCTGCTGTGAAATCCCAGGCATGTCACTTGTGGCTGTTCTCCAGGGTGACATCCCAGCTGGCAGTGCTGTGAATGAGTAGGAGGGAGAGTGTTTGGTTCCTTGGGTCCGTGGGTCTGCTCTGGTCCTGCCCTCTGTGCTGCCTTCGGCTGTGAGGGGGAATCCTGTCCCCATCTCGAGGCAGGCTCTGGTTCCTCCTGTGACCCCAGTGCACCAGAAGCTCCCTGCAGATCTCAGGTGATGGGACATCCTCACAGCCCTGCTTTTTCCAGCAGGGATTCTTTTCCAGGCATCTTGAGCCCAGGCCAGCAGTGGTAGTGGCTCCTTCCCTCGCCCCAGCTGCAAACTGCTGCACAGTACTAAAAATACACAGAATATTCCTCAGATGTTACTTCTCCATGCAAGCAGTGGCTATAATTGCTACAGGGATGATCTATAATTGGAACTGGGATGGATAGAGGTCCAGGAGTGGGAGGAGAAGCAGTTTATGGACAATTTTTTCATTAAAGTGTGGTCCATTGTGTGGAGAGACATTGGAGAGCCCATTGGATATTGAGACTCATGGCAGGGCCCTACTGTGGGGTGTGGGCTCTAAGAGCCTCCTGCTGATTCTTTTAGAGGTTTTTCCAGGAATTGAAGGACTTCTTGCCATCTCCAAGATGGATTTTTGGAGCTGTTTTTTATTTTGCCCATGGCTCCAAACAGCAGTTAAACCAGTTCATGGTTCATTAGCAGAGTTACCTCTCCGAGGTGTTTAGTGTGGATGGAGGTTCTCTGATGGTTCTGCTGGGATTGAGTGCAGAAGGGGTTGTCTGTCCTTCTCAAGGCTGAGGATGGTCCTCCTAACCCCTCCCTGTTTGTGTTTGCAGCATGATTGGGCTGATGTTGGGCACTTGCATCGCTTTCTACGTCGTCATTGGTGATTTGGGCTCCAACTTCTTTGCACGGCTGCTCGGATTCCAGGTGAATAAATCCCACCTGCAGTGCACACAGTGCTCCCAGATCTTGCACTGAGCCAGGTGTTCCTTGGATACAGCACAGCTCCTGCCTTGGAGTGTGCTCAGTACCATACTGGGGTCCCAAGGGGGCTCTGTGGGGTCCCCTCATGGAGAGCTTTATGGGAAACGTGGAGCACGGAGCCTTTGGCTCTAGGAAGTCCTGGAAGCCCAGACATATGGTGAACAATCAGCTGTAAAACTCCAATAAGGCATTTCCATCAAAGGAATTCTTTTTAACTTGGTCCCTTATTAATTCTGGAGCAGATTCCTGGGGGAGATGGTGCTTCCTGCCTTAATTCCTGTCCCAGTGGGTAGTGACAGGCAATTCCTCTGCCTGAGCTCTCCCCTCTGCAGTTCAGGAGCGGGTTTTGTCCTGTCCCTGGCTGTTTTGGTGGCCAGAGTCATTGTGTTCCTGCTCCTCAGCTGCGTGATGAGCCTGGTGGAGGCTCAGGATGCTCAGAGGCAGGAGGTGCTCCTTGTGGGCATGGCTCCGAGCTGGTACAGGAGCCCTGCAGGAAAGCAGAAGGATATTTGGGAAGCAAAAGGATTTTTGGTGGAGTGTTATCTGCGCTGCCTGATGCTCCTAAGCTCAGATTAAGGGACTGTGAAGTTAAAAAAGACGTGTTGAGGCCACAGCCAAATTAGGTATTAAATATTTCCAAGCATTTCCGAGTGTTCTGCTTTAATAAATACCAATGTGAGGCTTTGATTAATTTTCTGGATCGGAGTTTTTAAGACTTCAATCTCTCGTCTCCCCAGCTAAGTTTAGTTTTTATTTAATTGCATGAAAATGCCTAAATAGCTTGTGCTGGATTAGTATTTAATCACCCCCCCGCACCCCCCAAATTCTTCCACCTCAGACCTGCCACACACTGCAGAGCAACAGTGGCACCCAGTGACTGTCTCAGCTCATCACAGATGGAGCCCAGGGAACACTGACTGTGCAGCATCGGATCTTTAAACACCTGCAGGCACAGAATTCCACGTTTTGAAGTTGTTTCTCACTGGACAAATGAGCCGTGTGAGGGTTTGCTGGTTTGGTGGGTGTTTGGAGTGCTCCCTGCTGCAGGTCTTTATGCAGGTCCCCGTTGCAGATGTCGGGCGGGTTCCGGGTCGTCCTGCTCGTCGCTGTCTCCGTGTGCATCGTCCTTCCCCTGAGCCTCCAGAGGAACATGATGGCCTCCATCCAGTCCTTCAGTGCCATGGCTCTCATCTTCTACACTGTCTTCATGTTTGTGGTGGGTATGGACACTGACAGTCCTGTTTTCCTCTTGTGTTAACCCAAATGTTCCCGCTGGGACAACCTGCAGGGGCAAGCCTGGAGTTTAAAATGTCCTCCCTGATAATTAGTGCTGGGAATGATGAGGGATCTGGGTGCCTGTGCTCCTGAACTGGTGGAAGTGGAGAGGTTTGTTTGTTAGACACCAGCACTTCTGTTTCTTCAGCTCCATAAACTCTAAGTGGTTTGGCACTTGATGTGCACTTCTTCTTAGAGATTTCTAGAAAATATAAAAATATTTCCTCCCTGAGCTGGACAGACTCCTGACCATTTTGATTCCCTAGGGGGAACAGAATGATGCCCAAACTGGCCCCTTTGGCTCAGCCAAACCCCATTTGCTGAGAGGTGTAAAACCCTCTTTTGCTTTTTAATGACCAGTTTCAGCTCACAGATGGTCCTGTGGTTCAATCATGGAGCCCCAGTCCTGTCTCATCCAAATTTCAGGACTAGAAGAGCTGAGAGAAGAGGGAGGTGTGGAAATCCTTTTCTAGTAGGTTGTGGAGGTCACAGCCTGCTTCCATAGTGAGGTGTGGAACATTCCAGGAACTGTGCCTTAAAGAAATCCACAATGTTGGTGAGACTTGGCTTCACCAAAACATCATCTCTGGGGATTAGAACCCCCATCCAGGGATATTATAAACAGGCATTCAGACATATTTACCTTCTGCTTCCCGTGCAACCCAACTCCTGCCAATTCCTGTGTCTGTGGCAGAGGAGCTCCCTGGCCTTGGCTCTCCCCTTTTTAATGAAGTTTATCCTTCTCTTTGGTGAGCTGGTGTTATTAAATGCCTCTAGAGCAGCAAGTGGGATCCTTTTTTGGGATCCTTTTTCTCTGCTGAGCAGAATTGTCCAAGGCCAATGTCACTTTCCATTTGGATTTAAAAACACATTTAAAAATGTACAAAAGAGGCTGCTTTGAACAGTAATTCTCACAGTTAAATGTGTCAGTGGAAATTGTCTCACCCTGGTGTGTGCTGTGATGTGTGATGGCATGAAGCAAGAGGGAATGTCATAGATCCTTTAAAATCCTCCCTGGGATCCTTGGTGGCCCCTGGAGCTCTGTGGGTGGGATGGGGAGCTGGGGAATTTCCCTCCTGGAGGTGGGGCTGTGCTGGGCTGTGTCAGCCGCTCCTGGCAGAGCTGCCGCACTGCCTGTTATCCCAGCCCTGGCATTCCTGCTGCCGTGGAGCTGTTTGGGGCTGGATCCTCACCCCTGCCCTCTGCCCTGGCTGCAGGTTGTGCTGTCCTCTTTCAAGCACGGGCTCTTCAGCGGGCAGTGGCTGCAGCGAGTGAGTTACACGCGCTGGGAGGGCATTTTCCGCTGCATCCCCATCTTTGGAATGTCCTTTGCCTGTCAGTCGTAAGTACCTGCCATTCCCACCCCTGGCAGTTGTTCCCAGAGCGAGTTTCTGTGAGGGCAGAGGGTCAGCAGGATCTGCAAGGGATAGATACCATCTGGTTTGCTGTTTTATTTTCATCAGAGTATTTTACAGTCCACTGAAGTTCAGGCTCTCATTCAGTCATGACCCTTTTGTTACTGAGATGGGGAAGGAGTTACATTTCACCTGGGAGTTATTGTACCTGAGCAACACGAGACTGTGTGGGACAAACAGCTCCTCACTGTGACACACAGAGCTTCTGATGCAGCTGCACGAGGGATGAAATTCCCCTGGTTCTTTATGGGAACGATGTAGCACCAGGAAGGCAATGGGGCTGTGTCACCCTGCAGGGTCCCTCCTGGAGTCCTGAACACTGGAGGCTGCTCTCCTTCCCCAGATTTCTTAGAGAGCACTCAGAAGATAACACAGTTGTTGGCTTTGGAGGATTGCTCCTGTATTCCCAGTTCCCTGGTATTAGTGGCAGTTGGAAGAAGGTGAGGCCAGACGAGGCTGTTTCCAGTTCCCTTTTTTTTTAGTGATGGTTGTGCTGACAGGTGGAAGAAGGTGAGGGCAGACCAGGCTATTCCATGTTTTCTACAGCATTCCCAGCTGCACTAAAACTGCACATGAGCACTGTGTGCCTGGCCAGAACCATGACAGCCCCAAACGGGGTAAATCCAGCCCTGCACACAGGAAGGACTGGCCTCTTGTGGAAGGACCATCCTCCTTTGGAAGCCTGGCAGAGCTGGGCTTCCCTCCTGTAGCTCCAGCAAATGGGTCTCGTGCCAACAGTAAATGAATGTGACAGATAAAATTTGCTCAGGCTGCTGTGTTTACACCCACTCCACGATCCAAATCATCATTTTCCACTTACTGGCTCTCTTGGCAGCTCAGATCCTACCCCAGCTCCAGGCTTGCTGCTTAATGTCTCCATCACAACTGGCAAAGAGAATTGTGTTCTCTTACAGCTTTTTTGTTAACAAATCCCTTTTGTGTTTTTCCATATGGTATCCATGCAGTAGTACCCAGCAGAATTTTCCTGGGAGTTGGAAATACAGGGAAATGGTTTGGTCTGGACCAGTGTGTGTGGATCTAAGTATAGGCTCCATGGCAGCACTTATGTGGCAAACCCAACCTAGAGCTGGGTGGTTTTTTCCAAGCATCAGGAAAATACACTGTCCTCAACCCAGCAATATTTTTATATACATTATATGTTTGGGTTCTTTTTGTTTCTTTATAATTCTCACTTTCTTTCCTTCTGTGTCTATTATGCTTCTCTCTTTATATGTATTTATTTCTATCTATATTCTCAGCTATGTAGGTTTAATTTGGCTAACCTCTGAATCACCTTTTTAATCATCCCACACACTGCAGAACCTCCCTGCTTCCCTCTTTTTTCCTTCTCAAGCCTAAATGTTTGGCTGGACCCTTCCCCTCAGGGGGGAGAAGTTCAGGACACAGTTATTGTAATGGCTGTAGCGAGGGCAGAGAGGAATCCCACATGGAGAAGCTCCTGGGAGGCTGATCTTGCTCCCAGGGAGGAAGCCCAGCAGGGAGACTCCCAGGGAAGCCGTCTTTGCTCCCTGCTGGTGACTCCAGTGGGTCCTGGAGCCTCCTGCTCGTCCTCCTTTGTGCAGACCCACAGGGGTTAAGGGTTGAAGATCCTTCGGCTTGTCCCCAGCCTGCCACTCTTTCTGGGAATGGCTTCCTGCCGACTGGAGCGGGGGATACCCCTTCCCATCTCCCTGCAGGCTCCCCACCCTTCTTCCCAGAGTTCAGTAACACGAAGCCAGGATGTAGCCACTTGAATTAAAGTAGCAAGAGGTTAATTAGTTGCTAAAATATGCACCTGATGTCAAAAAGGGCATTCCTTTCCAAGGCTCTAAATACCCCAAATCCCGGAGCTGAAGTGGGACAGGCGGTGCGGTGCGTTCGGCTTTGTTTGTTTAACTTTTCCCTTAGACAGTGGGATGCTCCAACCTTCTTCCCGCTTTTCCTCTGTAAACACTGTGTTGCTTTAATTATCAGCACGGAGAGCTCCAAGAACAATAATCTGCAGCACTCGGGCTGGCCCGGAGCCACCCGCGGGCAGGGAACAAACGGTCATTCATTTTGCAGCCCTTTTTGAACCCCAGTGTTTACATCACACGTTTCACTCCACGTGGTGGGGTGGGGAGAGCAGGAATATTTTTGCAACACTTAAAAGTTATGAGTGTTCTGAAATCTCTTGGCATTAGCAGTATAAATTGTGGAATTGCAGCGGGTGTTTATGCTCCAGAGGGGGAAGGTGTCAAGGATTCGTTGCTGCTGGGCTGAGGCAGAGAACAGGCTGGAAATGGGGATTTTCTCTCTTTTTTGCAGGTTTCCTAAAGTAATTTACCCTTTTCTACAGTCAGGTCTTGCCTACCTATGACAGCTTGGATGAGCCGTCTGTCAAAATCATGAGCTCCATATTTGCTTCTTCCCTAAACGTGGTCACCACCTTTTACATCACGGTAGGAACTTCCCCTTCTCTTCCCTTGCCAGAAATCTGGAGGGGCCACAGGGACAAGGGTTTTATCTACAGCTGGGGCTGGTTTCTGCTTATCTGTATTTATTCTGACAGATAAGTCATCGTGCTGAAAGCAGAGTTATCCGGGAGGTGATGAACCCAGTGGCTCAGGGGGCTTTGTGAGAGTCCAAATTTTCAGCGTGGCATGTTTTCCCTGGGTGGAGGCAGAGTGGAGGCCCAGCTCTTCCCTGGCCCAGCCTGGAGCTGGGGATGCTGCCTAGAATTTGGGAGAGTGTTTTCCAGCCTCTTGTGAAGGAAGTTATGCCTCATAAGTCAGCAGTTAATGAAACTGGGTTAATAATTCCTGGGGAGAGCTTTGGCCCATGAATCAGGCTGCTGTCCATCAGAGTGGGAAAATCCATGGGCCTGGCAGCAAGGAGAGTGTGTTCTCCAGGAAACCCCCCATGTTTGCTGAGAAACTTGCTTTTGGGCAGCTCCCACTATTCTTGAACCAGCTGTCCCAGCTTTTGGGGTGCCAGAGCTGCTGGCAGGTTTCCCTTGGAGGTGACCCCACGCTCCCACATGGCTGTTCCAAGGGGACATCACTGTCCTCTCCCTCCTGTAAGGAGCATGTGTGAAGTGCTTTGGAGTCCAGCCCACCCTCTCCCCTTCCCAGGTGGGCTTCTTTGGCTACGTGAGTTACACCGAAGCCATTGCTGGGAATGTCCTCATGAACTTCCCTTCCAACCTGGTGACGGAGATGATCCGAGTGGGATTCATGATGTCGGTGGCAGTGGGGTTCCCAATGATGATCCTGCCCTGCAGACAGGCACTGAACACCCTGCTCTTTGAGCAGCAGGTAAGATCTCTGCACGGCCAGGGCTGCCTCAGTGTGAAACTTGTTTCTTGAAGGGTTTTTTGTGACCCTTTGACCTCTGACTGAGTTCAAACCTGTCTTGGTTCCATGAGGCTCTGGTGACAATGGCATGTGGCAGGTACTTGCTATGCAGGAGGACAAATCCCCAACTCCTATACAATCCTCAGTGCCCTGGGTGTGGCGACAGTGCAGCAGGGGCCTGTGGCCATTTTTAAATCCTACCCTGCAGAGTGGTTAACCCTTGGGATTTGGAGGTTCATGTCCTCTCTGCAGAGGAATTCCATGGGCAGAAGAGCTGGAGTTCCCACTCTGAAGCCCACACCCCATGGCTGCTGCTCCCTGCTCCACTGGGGATTCCAGCTCTGGCACAGACGTGTTACACAGCTCAGAGCCAAGGTGGTTCTCCCGCTCAGAAAGAGGGAGAAATGTGCTTTTGGAAGCAGCGGAGCCTCCTCATTTCCTGCTGCTCCAGCTGCCGTCCTTTTGCTGGCCAACTCACTTTGCATTGAGCTCCAGCTCCTGTTCCCGGCCTCGGAGCCCAGCCCAGCCTCATTTCTTGTTGCTTCCATGTGTGCCTGCTCATTCCTGCTCTACTACTCTCTCCCAGCACCTTTGTCAGCAGCCCTGTCCCCTCCAGGTTCGGATGTCCCCTTCCTCCAGCGCCTCCAGGCCACGGTGCTGGCCCAGTGCGGAGGCGGGCGGTGGGATGTGGGATACAGCCCTCTCCCACACATTCCACCTTTCCCAGGGCCAGCTCCTCAGCCAGCCTTTGTGACTGTAGCTGGTCTGTCTGCTGGAGACTGTGAGTCCCTTGTGGCGGTGGCGTGTTCTCCTCTGTGCATTGTGCGGCGCGGAACGCGCCGATGGGATTCAGCAAATACAGTAAGAGATTGTGGGAATGTTCTGAGGCCTTTGTGTATCCGCATAAATAGAAACCTCTTAGGGCAGGAAATAAAACTTGAGCAATTTATAGCTCTAAATCCTGCCACTTCTGCCTGTGAGAAGCCCCCAGCTCTTTTCTCACGTCGGGAGGGCCCGAGGATGGGGGCAGACAGTTGGTGAGAGCCAGCGGGTGCAGGGGAGGAAGCACTGGAAACACTTGGGAGTGCTTTGGATCTCGCCTGGGCTCAGCTCGTGGCTCCTGGGGCTTGAAGGTGTCGCTTTGCCTTCCTCTCCATCTGTGCGGCAGCAGAGCTGGGACCCGCCGGGTCTGTAGGGCACGCTGGGGCCTCTGCCTTCCACACCTCCCACTTGGAGTGTGGGGATAGGATGGGTTGGGAAGCAGAGGGCATCTGGAAAGCCTCCAGCAGCACCCATCCTCCCCTGTCATCTCCCTGGGGTGTCCTCCTCCCAGTTGGAGGAGCTGTTCCTGCACCGTGGTATGGTGGGAATAGCCCTGCTCCCCCAGGTGTTGGGGGACACCTCCCTAACAAAGCTGGAGCTCCTTCCCCCTGTGACTGTTCTCCCTCCTGCTGCTCTTGGACTTGGGCTGCTCTCCAAGTCCTCGCAGAGGGACTGTGTGGGGTCACATTTGGGCTGGGCTGAAAGCAGCAGCTGTGTCCCCTCAGCCCTATTTTGGAGGTTCAAATGCACCTTAAAACTGCTCATCCATGTTTCACTGCCCCCAGTATTCACCTCTGTGGAGAACAGAGTATGGGAGTGCGGGAGCTCTGGGGTCTGCTGTGAGATTGCTGAGGAGCTGGGGGAATTGCTGAGGGGCTGGGGGCTGTGATGCAGGAGCTCAACTCCCGTCTCTCCCACCCTTCTCTCCCAGCAGAAGGATGGCACCTTTGCTGCCGGGGGTTACATGCCCCCACTCCGGTTCAAAGCCCTGACACTGGCTGTTGTGTTTGGAACCATGGTCGGAGGCATCATGATCCCAAATGGTGAGTGAGGAGCTGGGGACAAGGGCTGGTTATTTTCTTTGCTTTCCTGGCTGGGGTGACCGGGCTCACAGCCCATCCTGCCCTGGGGCTCCAACAGCTGCCCTGTGCTGCTGCTCTGGCACTTCTGGAAGAGACCTTTGCTGACTTCTCCTCTTCTTTCCCAGTGGAAACAGTCCTGGGCCTGACAGGTGCGACCATGGGAAGCCTCATTTGTTTCATCTGCCCCGCTCTTATTTACAAGAAGATCCACAAGAATGCGCTTTGTTCACAGGTCAGTGCTGATGCTGCTTGACATCCCCCTAAGCCCTCTGCAGAGCCTGGGAACATGGTTTATTTGGCTGCGGCAGGGAATCTTCTTGGAACTCCTCCAGCCTCCCCCTCCAGTCTGCCCAGTACAGGTGGGAGCTGTTCTGGTCGGGTGTCAGTCCCTCAGGGAGCACAGACAGTGGCAGAGGTGGTGGCCCAGTGCACGGCTTGGAACACCAGCTCTTTGTGTTCCTCCAGCAGCAAGTGAAACATTGGTTTGGTGCATAAAATGCTGCTTCTAGTCCTCCTTCTGGTGGGATTCAGGGTCTGGATCCTCAGAACAGGAAATCCAGGCAGCCTGTAAAACCTTAAAGCCTCACATCCCAACCTGCCTGGGCTGGGTAAAACAAACAGGGCTTCTCCACGATGCGGTTCCTGCTGCCGACCCTCAGCCTTCTGCTCTCAACCAAAGTAATAATAAAAAGGAACACACACATAGAGCTGTTGCTTCAGGAATGGATTTTCTAAGGGATTGGGGTTGTTCTGAGGCTGTTAGAAGTTTATCTTTTCCTTTTGCTCCAGTTTGAATTGGCCTCCTCGGGGACCGAAACAAAGTGGCTTTTTGCTGGGCTTGATCTCTCTGCTCCTGCAAATACTGTGGTCTGAAATTACAGGTTTTGGTTTCTTTTTTTTTTTGCTAACAATAACTGAATCCGCTACCTTCTCGCAGGCCTCTGTCCCAGCATTCCCAGTGAGGACAGTGCTGGGCTGCCCAAGGTTTTGGGCAAAGTGTGGAGTCAGCAGAGGAGAGCAGCACGTTTCTGTGGGGCCCACAGAACTGGTGGCTTGTTCTGGGCTTAATGACTTGTGGCTTTGCAAACCTATGTGAAGTTTTTAAGCAGGGTGTGTTTTTTTTCTACCCTGTGCTTTCCCTGACACAAGGAAGTGGTCCAACTTTCCAGCTTTCACTCTGAATTCTGACACTTAGCTCCAAGGTTCTTTGAGTGAAACCCTGAGCAGGAGTCTGAATGCCAGCCTGGGTTTTTCAGGGAAACAAAGAGCACTTTCAAGAATTGCCTTCTATTCCAACCAAGCCAGAGTGTTTCTCTGCAGTGCCTCGAGGCTGCACTCAGGACAGGCTGAGCTCTCAGCCCTGGGGTGGGACATTGGAGCCCTCACAATGCCTGACCCCAAACGCTGGTCACGAGGCTGAGGGACATGTTTGTCCTGCAAAAATCCCCACAAAGGAGGAAGGGCTTATCTAGAGCATCAGGCCCCGGGTTACCTGTCGAGAGGCTCTCCAGCCTTCCCTGAGTGATCCATTGCCTGTCAGATTTGCATTCCTTCTCTGAGCAAGGACACACCTGCTCAGCACCTCCCCGCCTCCACAGCCCAATTTGGAGCCCACCCTCTCCTCCTTCCTCCAGGTCTTTGCAAAGGCTCATTTATTTTTCCCCTGGAGCTCTGTCTTTGGTCTCCTCCTTCATTCCTGCTTTTCTTTGATCAGGTGCTCCACTCCATCAAAGTCTGCTCCCGAGGAAGGTGGTGGCTGGGGGGAGAGGAGCCAGCCCTGGGCACAGCTGTTCCTGCCTGCCTGCCTGTCCATGTCCAGACAATGAACATGGATGTTCTCCCTCCTTCCCTCCATCATCTTGAGCTCCCTTCAGGGCAGCAGACCTTCTCAACACTTGTCTGGGTTATCTTGGCTCTTGTGGTGCTGAGAACTGGCTGCTTTTATCGGGTAACCTCTGGCATCCAGCAGTGTCTGGTGTCGAGAGGTTATGGGGTGGTGATGTGGAGAAGCAGGTTTCTTCAGGAGATGGTGCAAACTCATGCACTAAACACAGAGAAGAGGGTTCCAGGAGGAGGTATATGGGCAGTTGTTTGCTGGCCAACAAAGAGTTTCTGCCAGCCAGCTGTGAATTATCAGAGCTGCTGCTCAGCTGGGCTGAGCTGGAAGTGTCCTGGTTGGAAGGATTGAGTGGGAAAGGCAGGTTAAAAAACAGAAAGCCTGTGAGTAAAGCAGAGAGAGAATTCCTTTTCTTGTGGTTAAGCATCTGTGCTGTAAAGGTCCGTGTCCTGCTGCCCCCCAGGGGCCCTGTGTTTGGCTGAGGCTGCTGAAGGGCACGTGGGGGTCTGTGAACAGAGTGTGGAACTGCCAGCAGGAAGGTGTTGCCTTCCCACTGTTGACACAAGCGTGTCCGAGAGGCCCCTCCTAGGGAGGCCAGAGCTGCTGTTGTCCCAGTTGGGGAAGAGGAGCTGCCAGAGGTCAGGAAGTGACCCCTCGGGCTCACTCCTGTGTGGGTGGAAAAGAGATTCCCTGTGCCCCCCCAGACCATCATCCCTGTGCAGGGACCCGGCAGTGACCGGGGCTCTGCATTCCTTTGCCGTGACTCCATCCCTCGGAACGCTCCGTGTCCATGGATGGCGTCAGGCCACACCAATGCAGTGTTTGCTTCCCGTGGCTGCAGGAGAAGGGCTGAGCTGATGGCTCTGCTGGGCAGAGGTGGCCTTATCTTGTGGGAGGAAGGACGGCCGGGGGAGCCCGACCGGCCGAGGAAACGGCCGCGTAAACTTCCTCTCCTGAATTCCCATCCATGACTCCCGGGAGACGGTCCCTGGCCCTGCTGACCTGCCTGGTGGAACGGGCTGCAGCTCCCCCAGGGGCTGCCACAGCCTCTTGTGTCCTTGCTGAGAGGGGCTTCTGGAGGAGGGTGTCAGCTCTGGGACTGGGGGAGATCCTTCCCGTGGGATCCAACACAGCTCAAAACTGCCCTGCAGTGCTGACCTTCCCGTCACTCCAGGATCTCTGGATGCTGAGGGGGTCCATGACTCCTCTGCCTGGTTTGTTTCCTGGAGCCCCAGGTCCTTGCAGTTCCTTCGATTGCCTCGGTGGTCTCCTGAGTACAAACTGCCTGCTTTTCCATGTCATAAGCATCTCCATGGAATTAAGCCAAATCATGGACCTCTTTATTCTGGGCTTCAATTGGGAAGAGGGTAGGTGTGGAGGAGGAGGGGGCTGCTGGGGGGAGCTGGGATGGTTCAGGGACAGCCCAGCCTGTCTCCGACTGCCACGTGTGCCCGTACCCGCTGCTCTGGGAGCTCACAGCTGAACTCCAAATGTGGAACAATCAAAGGGGCTTCAATCCGAGGCACTCAAGCCCCTGGTTCCCCACTAAGATAAGAAACAACAAAATTTCTTTTAAAGCATTTAATGTTTTCAGCCGTTTCCTACAGTTCCCTTCTCTCCCACGTTGCTCCTGGTTCCTGTGGCACCAGAATTAGATCCTCTTTGTGGAAACACTCTTCCTCTCCACTGTTGTTTCTGGAAGGTGCCAGAACAGCCTCCCAGGCAGAAAATGCGTTTGTGCCGGGGCTGTGGATTGTGTGAGGGGAGGAAGTGGAGCAGCTCCAGCCCAGGGCAGCAGGGCAGGACCTGCTGACTCGGCGTTTGGCCCGAGGGGTGGATGGCAGGATTTCTGCTCTTTGTGCACCCCCAGGCAAGGCAGGCAGCACATTCTGCTCCTGTTTCCTCTGCAGTGGCTCAAAGGTCTGGCCTCTGCTCCCTGGCTATGCTGCCCCTGCTCCAGAGCTGCTCCACATCCCGCCAGCCTTTTCCTTGCAAAGGCGTCCGTGTGTCTGTGGGGTGTGCTGGGAATGGGTCCTCTGGGGTCTCCTGGGCCCAGCTCTGACCACGCTGGCCCGTGTTTCTGGGTGATCTCCCTCAGCAGGAGGTGAGTGAGGGAAGTGTCAGCCTCCCCTCCCCTTCTGGAAGTGCCAGTGTTTTAATTTCTCCTTCCAATTTCACCTCTCCCCTTGATTTTCAGTTTTCTGGCAGCTTCTAGTGCTAGAACTGTTCCTTGTGGCCATTCCTGTTTCCCCACCACCACTGAGAAGCATCTTTTTGTTGTGCTTTTTGTGAATCAGGATATAAATACTGCAGGATGAGGATTTGGGGGGGAAGAGGATGAGTCATGGAAATCATGGAATGGTTAGGGTTGATGGGACCTTATTGCTCATCCAGTTCCATTCCCTTCCATGGGCAGGGACACCTTCCACTAGACCACGTTGCTCCAGGCCCCACCCCACACTTTAAGGAATCATGTGGAATTGGATCCTTGTAGATCAATTTATCATCAGATAACAAGCAGTAGAAATTCTTTTTGCTGCCCATCACTTTCTCCTTTTTGAGGTAGGGGAATTCCTGGAGCCCTTCTCTCCACGGGATCCAGATACCATCCTTCTATTTTTATCCTGTTTGATCCCAGCTTTCTGGAAATGAGGGAGTCAGCTCTCAGCAGCTTCTTGAGCCCTGGCCACTGGTACTTGTGTGTGGACATTTTACTCTTCCTTTTCAAACCAAGGATTTTTAAGCAGCTCCCTGGACCATTTTGGGTCTGTAACCAGGCCAGGCACTTCTGTGCTCACCAGGCCTGATTTCATGCAGTTCTCATGCTGGAAATACCAGGGAATGAGCCTTTGCAGCTGAACTCATGGCTACCACATACATTTTTCCTGTCCCTATATCCTGTCCACTTTTGAGCCCTTCTGATGTAGGAGTTGCCTTTCCAAGAGCTTCCAGCATTCCAGGCTCCCATTCCCATGGCTCTGCACCCAAATGCAAACCTCAGCCAAAAGATACTGGTTTTTCTGTTTTCCTCTTAAATGTCTTTCCTCTTCTCTCCCTCTTATTGACATGTGTCACTGCTCTGAGCTCAGAATTGTTTGGAGACACTGTGGGAATACTGTATGGAGCAGTCCTGGTGGTTTTACTGTGCTGACTGTCACTCTGGCACTTTGTGCAGATCATCCTGTGGATTGGGCTGGGAATGCTGGTGATCAGCACATACACCACCCTGTCTGCTACCGAGGACACCCCTGTGAGGACAGAAGCAGTGGGCTTGGAGCACCTGGACAGAGAGGAGAGCAGAATTGACGAGGATTCAGTCAAAATCCCAGGTATTTGTCTGCTGGAAGTGGTTTCCTAGCTACACTTCTTAAAAAGAAGGAAAATAGTTGTTTTTTAAAGTGTGGTGGAAACAGGGTCATTTCCAGGCAGCTCTGTGCATCTTCCCAGCTTCCTGGGCCTTTTCCCAAGAAAAACTGCAGTTCTGCCTGCTGGAAAAGCCCACTGTGACTTCCAGTGGTACCTTGTGGGAGTTGTTCTTTCAGGAAGAGAAAGGTGGGGTGCAGGGGCTGGGATACCTCATGGGAACAGAGCCAGGATCCTTGTTTGGGGTGATCTGTGAGCACAGTGCCCACCTGGTTGGGGAGCTCATGGCCAGAGGGGTCTGTCCCCCCCCGCCAGCCCACGAACCAGCCATCCATCACCCTCAAAGGTACGGGAATTTATGGGAATTGCTTTTCTTTTTGGTGCCGCGGATATAAATTTGGACTCTGCTTTCGCCCTGACAAAGGCTGTGATTATGCCTCAGCTTTGTTTACCGGTTCCTGTTATTTATTATTTGTTTGCTGGGGCTGCTGATGGAATTACGGCTGCTCCTCCCTGTCCCAGCTGCTCCGGAGCGAGGCCGCGCAGGTGCCGCCTGACCCCGCGCTGCCCCTCAGCCCCGCCGCGTCCTGTTCCTTCGGCTCCGGTTTGTTTCCTCCTGCTCCTCAGGGGTTTTTTTTCTGTTCTTTGGAGGCCTTGAAATATCCTCGCGGAGACTGAGAGCGGAAGGGAGAAAGGGGCCGGCTCTTCTGGAGATTATCCTCCCTCCTCGTTCTTGGCCGGTTTCCTGCCCGGCAGTTTGGAGTGTCTCCCACACCGGTGCTGCCGCAGATAACATTCACTCCGGGGTTGCTCCGTGGTGGAGTTTACTTGTGGTTTACTCGTGGCTTGCTCAAGGCTGCGTGTGCCTTTCCAGGCACGTGGATGCTGGTAAACTCCAAGCAAAAGATGCTCCCAATCCCTTAATGGAGCCCTCAGCAGGGCCGGGAGGAGGGATGAGATTGAATTCTTCCGTCTTGGTTAATTTTGGAGTAGTAATGACCAAAGAACAGCTGCTCCTTTCAGGAGGAATCGCTAATGACACGTGTTCTGACTGGGAAAATAAAAAAAATCCCATAAAACACGGTGTCCGCAGGAGTTTGCTGAGTTTTCCCCCCTCCTCGGCGTGAGCCGGGGCGGCGGAGCGGGATGCCAGCTCTGCTCATCCGAGCGCTCCCGGAGCCCGCCGGCATCGGCTCTCAGTGCTGCCGGATGAAATAATCCCAGCCGGGAGCAGGGCGGGTTCAGTGCTCCCGGGTCGTAAACTTCCCAGGGAAGAGCCGTGCGGCTCCGAACACGCTGACGAGGGAAAACTCGAGGTGCCTTTGCGGTGGAGTCTGAAGGGCTCCATCCCCTGGGATGAGGAAGAGGGGAGAGATGGAGCTGGGCAGGGGAAAGGGGATCGAGGAGCTGCAGCGTGGACATGGGGCTGCCCCGGGAGAGCGGGCGCTGCGCTTCCTTGGATCTGTGCCTCCCTGTGCCTCTGCAGGATGTCGGCTTGACTAGCAATGAGAGGCGTTAAATGCTGCCCTTCTTTCCCCCCGCGGCTCCCCCTCGCCCCCGCCCGCCTTGTTTTGCAGAGCAGGAGCTGCCGGGAGGGATGTGCCGCAGCAGCAGCTGCATCCTGCCGTTCCAGGGGCAGAGGATCCGGGATGGGCTGCCCCCAGCACCTGGGTGCCCTCCGGATGGGCCCCGTTCCACACTAGGGGCTCAGCAGGATCATAGCCTTTTCCCTGGGCACCTGTGGGGGGTGTTCTGCCCCATCTCTGGGCACAGAGTGCCTCCAGGCCCCTTCCTTGACATGGAGGGTGCCTCCAAACCCCTTCACCCAAGCACAAGGTGCTTACATGCCCCTTCCCTGGCTGTAAGGTTCCTCCTTTCCCAGGCACAGGGTGCCTCCATGCCCCTTCCCAGGACAGAGGGTGCTTCATGGCCCTTCCCTGGCTGGAGGGTGATGCTTCAGGCTCCTTCCCTGGGCACAAGGTGCCCCCATGCCCTTTCCCAGGGTGGAAAGTGCCTCGTGCCCCTTCCCCAGGGCACAGGGTGCCTCGTGCTCCCTCCCAGCACCACCCCATCCAGGGCAAACCTTGAGGCCTTTCCCCAGTGCTGCCTTCCCCGCCTGCCTCCCTCCTGTCAGCGTGTGAGAGGAGTTTTATTGGCCTCTTTGATGTTGCGGAGCCCAGAACTGGAGAGACTTTCATTAAAGCCCTGCCTCGTGGGCCCGGGGATTATGAATATTAGAACATTGGCCTTTTATGTGAACACGTATTGACCAGCGGCCTCGGAATCGTGTTTTTCCTAACGACACCCCAGTGCCCATTACAGCCCCAGCCTGTGGTGCTGGAGGTTTTACTGTCAGCAGCTCTTCGGGAGAGGGATAAAACCCCTTCCAGCCCCGTCCTGCCGCGGCTGCGCCTCTGTTAAAAGGTTGCTAAGCTGCCTCTGAAAGCTCAGGAAGGCAATTATCCATTTAAAAAAAAAAAAAAAAAAAAAGCTAATTATGCAATTTCTCTCCGTATTTAAAGCACCCTCGAGGGTCTCGGGGGGGATTAAGATTTTGTAATATTTTTCAGCTCCTTACTTGATCGCTGCTGCTTCATCTTCTCCCTGCCATTGTGCAATGCTGGGTAACAAAGCCCTGATTCAGGCTCCTTGTGCAAGAGCCCTTTCTCTGGCATGCTGGGCACCCCGTCCTGGTGTCCTGCAGGATAGAGTGGGCTGTGTTACCTGGATTTGGGTGAAACTGGGGGCTGCCTTTGGCGTGGCTGCCGGCGTGATGCTGAGGGCTCCTCCCCCTCTGCATCCCTGTGTTTGCCCACAAAAACCAACCTGCCCGACCCAGGCTGTGTCCCCGCTGGCATTCCCAGCCTGAGCAGCCCTGGAGATGTGTGGAACGTGGATCCTGCATCCTGGTAGCTGCAGGAACAGCTTGGCTCCGCGGCGGCTCTCCCTGGTGCTTTGTGAGAGAGAGCTTTTAATAGTGCCTGTGACACAGAAAAGGAACCAGCAGCCTCTGGTAATTTGGGTTGGTTTTTACTGCTGGTGCGTCAGGAGACAACTGTGAACTAATTTCAGGGATGCCATTCCATAACCTTGTGAAATCTGTACCCGTCTGGGGGGAGGGAGGGCTCCTGGAGGCGCAGCTGGGCCGGGGGCTCCCCAGGGAGGGCCCGTCCCTGCCCTGCCCTGGGCACTCGGCACGTCCCAGGGCAGTGTTTGCCCCCGTCCCTCTGCCCTGCTTGTTCTGCTTCGTTTTCCTTGGCATGAGCTCCTGGATCTTGCTCCATATCACTGCAGTAAAGGAATTCAAGCGGGTCTGGAGCTGGGCTGGCACGAGCAGATCCTGAACCCCATGTCCCTGGTCAGCCCTTGGCCAATGCTCCGGAGTGGCTGGTGTGTCCCTGAGCTCTCTGTGCTGTCCCTCAGGCTCTTCCACTCCCTCTGCTCCCCCCCTGGATTGGGGGGAGCACAGCAGGGCCCACCCTGCTGCCTCTGCCAGGACAGGGGCTGTGGACACACATTTCAGCTCTGGCTGTTGCTGCAGTGGACGAGTGGCTGAAAAAGACGTGTGAGGAGGGATTTAGTGCCTGCCTGGGACCATTGCTGCGCTCTGAACCAGGAGCGGGGGGAGAAGGGAAGCTTTTAGGTTGCTAATCGTGAAATTTTATGGCAGCCTGGAGAGGCTGTTGGCAAACCACAACACACCCAGACACGCACACACACAAATCAGCTGCAGGACGCCCTGGCTTCCCCTCGCGTGAGCGCAGCTGCCGGAGAGCCGGGGGGTCAGAGCGAACCTCCCGGTGCTGCCTCACACCCCGGCCTCTCCTTGGGAGCCAAAAGGCTTTTACGGCCTCTCAGCCCTTCCCCGTAAAGTCCAAGGCCACTCATAAAACATGATGAGGCGCAGCATTACTGGAAGACACTCCGAAGGGACCGGGAGGGCGACGAGACAGGCAGAGCCATTATTGCACATCCAGGGCAAAACTGTTCCCTGCAAACCACCCGGAGCCCTGGATGGATTTCCAGGCAGCTTGAGAGGTCATTAATTCACGCCCTGATGATGAACTTAATTTTGTTTCCCGCTGAGCAAATGACGGCTTAGAGGCAGTTTGGCCTTATTGCGGCGTGGAGACTTTTGGGTTTGTGTTTTGTTTGTGTTTTGGGCTTTTCCTGCATTGTTTGCAGAGCAAGGAACGTGCCTCTGCTTGATTAATGATGGGAGCTGCCAGGGACACTCCTGGAGCTGAGTGGGGCCTCCCCTGGCCCTTTGGGCTGCCCTGGGCCTGCAGGGGTTCACCTACTGCAGGGTCTCTGGGCAGGGGGGGTGCTGGGATTAACTCCTCCGTTTCCCGCTTGCATGGAAAACTTCCTGCCTTCTTATTTCCTCCCCTTGCCCTTTTTATTTCCCCCTCCTTCCTGTTTGTTTCCCCCTTGACCATCATCTCACTGCCTCTGCTCATCATTCCCACCCACCATGGGAACAGCCCTGTCCGCGTTGGGTTTCTCCGGATCCTCTGGACCTCTCCAGCCAGAGCCATCTCCCGCCTCCACGAACCAATTAATGACAAACTTTCCTCCAGCAGAGCAAATAGTTTCTTGCGTTGAGGCCAGGGCTGAGCTGGGAACATCGGCAGCCGAGCCGAGCGCTCCCCTCCCCGGCCTGGCCTCCCGCTTCCCAGGGCCCCCGGCCAGGGCTGGGCACTGGTTCCTGCAGCCCAGTTTTGCCTGAAAAGGAGGAGTGTCCTGCCCTGACTTGCTGAACCCTGGGAAGTCCCTCAATGGAAAGGGGGACCCTTGGGTACTAGCCTTGAATTTCTCAGAAAATCCAAGCCCTTTTCCCCTCCCACCATCATTCCCCAAGCAAAGGAACGTAGAAAGCTGGCCAGCCCCACGCACGTCCCTCGGCTGGGTGTGGAACTCCGGGTTTCTGGAGAGGCTCAAGGTCCTGCTGGCATGGATCCCTCTGGGCCAGGAGTTTGTACTTAATTTTTGGGGAATTTGTGTTGTTTCCCCTCCCCGACTCGGGCAAGGCCCACGCAGCTGAAGCTGTGGCAATCCCATCTTTCCCATGAGTTCATCTCGTAATAAATCGCACCAGCCCTGCAGAGGGGGAGGAGAAAATGGAAAGATGTTTATAGAATTAATTCCCCAAAGGAAATCACACGGGGGAGGGCGAATGGGGGATGAGTTGGGAATTTTTTTTGTTACAGAAGATAGATTTTTTTTTTTATTTTTAAAGTTTGTTGTATGGAAAAAAATCTGCAGAACAACTTCAGTGCTGGGAAACAATTTGATTTCCTCCTCAGCTGCTCTCCAAAGGAAGAGTTCACTCCCTGTGTGGCTTTTCTGCCATGCTGGGGGTAGGAAGGACCCTTCCCATCCCATGGGATGTGCCACAGATTCTGTGTGGAATACACTAGTCACACCAGCACTGAACCCAGTAACTGGTTTGACTGGAATGTGTCTTCCCATCTCTTTGAAGGAGAAAAGGGGGAGTACCCTATCTCCCTTGGGAGTTTCCCCTAATTAATGCCTGTTTAATCCCACTCCTCTAAACTTCTGCAGGAAAAGGAAACCTCCCCTCCTTCCCACCCCTCCTCTGAAGGGTGTCCAAAGGGCTACAGGAATGCTCGAGCCCTAAAAAAGGGACAAAAATCAAAATAAGGGAGAAAAATCAAAATAAAGGAGGTTTTAAGGCACTTTGCAGAAAACAGCCATGGGGGGGGGGTCGGGGGCTGGCCCCCAGCTCGGTCTCTCCCAGTGCCTGGGGTCCAGGGCAGGGAGGATGCTACCATCTGGTGGCACCGGCTCGCAGCGGCAGCCGGCTCCATTCCAGCTCCATTCGAGCTCCATCCCGGCTCCATCCTGGCCACACTTCCCTGCCAGCAGCTCCATAAAAACCCCCTTCCACGGCAGGGAAAACAACCAGGCGACCCCAGAACAAAAGCTCCCCCCCGGGCCCCGCCGTGCTAAGGCTGGAGGAAAACCAGTGGTTAGGCTGGGTGGGTGAAGGGCATGGGACAGACAGAGTGATTCCTGGGATCCCACACCTCATCCCTGTCCCCATCCTGTGTTTGCAGAAGAAAACCCAGCAGTGGAGGAGCCTGAGGATGACCGTGATAAACCCAAACTGCTGGAGAAGGAGGAGATGGAGCAGCCACAGATCAAGGTGCCGATGCAGATGCCCAAGAGGGAGGAGCAGAGAGGGAAAGCGGAGGAGAAAGTGCAACTGGATCGCCCTGACCAAGGTAACAGAGCCTGGGAAAGGGCTGAGAGCTGGGGGTGTGTGTTTTGGGACTATTTCAGGTACAGATCCTGTCTCTGCTCCTCACCTTCCTCCCTTCACCCCACATTCATGGTGGACTTTGTGAGCTCTGGAGGCTCATTGGGAACACGGCCTCTGGAGCGGGAGGAACAACAGGAATGAGCAAGGGCAGCAGGGAGCTGGGTGGACTGGGTGTCCTGGGAACCTGGTGCCTCTTGCTCTCCAGCCCCTAACCCTGCCTGTGCCCCCAGGGATCGCCCTGCCCGTGGGGGAGGCTCATCGCCACGAGCCGCCAGTCCCGCACGACGAGGTGGTCGTGGACATGGGGCGGGAGCGAGAGGAATCAGACGAGAACAAGGCTGCTCCTGGAGGAGCCAACAGCCACCTGCTGGAGGAGCCAGCCAGGCTGAACCCCCAGAAGGAGGCACTGGGTGCAAAACAAGGGAAGGAAGCAGTCGCTGAGAACCAGCAGCGGGGAGGGACTGCTGGGCCCGTCCAGAATCCAGAGAAGGTCCTGGATGCGGTGGTGCAGCGGGATGGCAAGGATGGCAGGCCACCCTACAAGGAGCTGGAGCCAGGGAAAGCAGTGCTGGGAGCCAAGGAACAGGTTGCTGTGCCGGATGGGGACACTGCTGAGGCTGCAGGTGACCAGGATAAGTCCCAGCTCCAGCTCCCAAGGAGAGCAGAGGAGGCCAGGAAATCCATGGAGAAGGAAGCAGAGCCTGGTAAGCTGACTCCACAGCGGCTCATCTGAGCACACTCCTCTGGGCCTGTTATTCCTCTGGAGATGGGAAAATTTGGTCATTCCCACCTCCATCCCAGTGTTTCCTTTTAATTCCACGAGACGAGCACGTGAGTGTGCACAGCCCCTCTGGCAGCTGCTGCAGGAAAGGAGGAATCTGGTGGCTTTGACAGCTACTGTAAGAGCTGTCAAACAGTTGTTCACTACCCGCGGAAGTGTCAGGTGCCGTGCTGTTCCTGCACGGCTCCCAAATCACCGGGGACACGGAGCCGGGAGATCTTGACAGGGAACACATTGCCAAGTGCCAGTTAAAAGCCAGTTAGAGCTGTTCTTGCATGTTAATTGGCCGAGGTAGTTAGTGCTGGCTCGCTGCCACCAGCCATGAGGTTGTTAAATATTGGGTTTATTACTTCCCTCGCAGCCGCCGCGTTGGATCCGAACGGTGCCGGGCGGGCGGGGAGGGACACAGAGGCATTTTGGGGAACATCTGCACTGACAGCAAAGCTGTGCCATCCTTTGCAGGTGAAAAGCAGGAGCTGCCTCTCCCAGACAGAGCAGATCTTCTGGAGAACCAGAACACCGAGGAGAAACAGGAGAATGTGGAGAGCAAGCTGGGGGGTGAGTGTGTGTCCCTAGGTGTGTGAGGAGGGGGGAGCACCGGGATCCCCCCGGATCACTCTGCAGAAGGATGGTGCCTGGAGGCCACAGTCACTGCCACTATGCAGCAGGTGGTGCCTATTGTGCCTCTGGCACACCTGGCAGGGCCACTCAGGGAGGGACCTGAGTCATGCTGGCACCTGAACCCAGCTGCTCCCTGGTGTTGGAGCCCAGGGAAGAGGGAGATGGGACTGAAAGCACCCCAGCAGCACGGTGGGAGAGGGGTGGGCATCACCCTACAGCCTCATGGTTTGTGCAGGGGCACATGGGGAGATGTGGGCATGTTGCTGTGCCAGCGACTGGAGAAAAGCCAGGCTACTCCCTCCATCCCTCAGAGCAGGTGCACCAAACCCTTCCTCAGGCTGAACTCCTCCCTTTGACCTCTGCCTGGCACCGGGGTTGGAGTCTGAGCTTGGACCCATGTGCTCACTCTCATCCTGCGCTCCTCCAGCTTTCTTCCCTCCCTCCTGACACGTGGGGAGGGTTTGTGGAGTTGAATCTTTGTGCAAGGAGAGTCCCCACAGCCCATTGAGTGATTTCTGGGAGCTTTGGGTCACGGAGGTTTTATTTCCTCTCTCTTTTTCCCCTTTTCCAGAAGCGGGGCCGGCGAAACTGCTGGACCACAACGTGCTGCTGCAGGTGATCAAGGAACAGCAGGTGCAGCAGAAGCAGCTCCTGGACCAGCAGGCAAAGCTGCTGGCAGTGATTGAGGAGCAGCACAAGGAGATCCACCAGCAGCGGCAAGAGGAGGGGGCAGAGGAGAAGCCAAAGCCAGGTAAGGTCATGGCCAGGGAGCAGAACCCCTCCACAGAGTGCTCACTGCTCAGAGCAGCTCTAAAATCAGGCTGGGAATGATCCAAGTGCCTTTGGCACATGGCAGAGTCCACTGCAAAGCCATTCCCAGCCTCCAGGCATCCCTGAACACCCCAGGGCTGTCCTTATCCTCCTGTGTGGTCATGGGTAGTGTGGCCTCGTCTCCTGTTGTGCCAAATGTGGTGGCAGGAGCATGGAATTTCCTAAGAAAGCCCTTTTCCATGTTGTTTTTGTCCTGCAGTGGAAGCACAGCCAGATCCTGCCGTGCCCCTCTCCAGGAGCAGGGAGGATGAGGGCCTGGGAGCCAAGGGAGCCACGGCCGGGAAGCCGCTGAGCAAGGAACTGCTGGAGCAGCCGGAGCAGCGCCCGGGCCGGCAGCCCCCCCGGGCCACCGAGAGGCACAGGGACACGGCAGGGAGGCTGGAAGAGCCTGGGCACAGGCGGGACATTCCTGGGGCTCCTCCCAAGGAGCGGAAGGTGCTGCTGCAGGAGAGTGACAGAGCTGGTAAGAGTCCCGTGGAGATCCGGGATCCCGTCCACGGGGATGCCCAGCGTGCTCCAGCAGCCAGAAACCACCTGGAGAAGAAGCCCTTGGCAGAGGATCTGGGAGGAGATCGTGAAGCCAAAGCTGGAAGAGAAGTCCACGAGAAGAAGAATTTCCTGAAAGTTGGGGAAGCAGCTACAGCTCCCATCCAAAGAGAACAGCCGGGGGCTGCCAAAGTTCAGGGAGTAGCAGGAAGGAGTTTGGAAAGAGACTCAGGAATAGACCTTAAAGCCAAAGCTGTGAGTCAGGTAGAGCCCAAGGACCTGGCAGTGGCGCCGGACTCTTCCAGTAACAGGAATGTGGCAGCGAGGGAGCAGCACCCCCGGGAGCGGCGGAGAGGGGCAGAGGCGGAGGGAGGTGCGGGCGCTGTCGGGCGGCAGCGGGACCCGCCCGGCCACGGGCACGGCAAGGAGGAGGAACCCCGGGAGGAGCCGCGGGGTCAACAGCAGGGACGGGGGGGTGGCGGCCCCTCCAACGCCGCCGACAGGAAACCCGGCCCTGAGGAAGCTCCGGCCCCGAAGGCAGAGAACGGAGCGGCCGCTCACCGGGATCCGCATCCGGAGCGCGACCCCAAACCCAACCGGGACCTGAAGCTGCAGGCGGGTCTGGACCTGCGCCGGAGGAGACGGGAGCTGCTGCCTCCCGACGACGAGGNCCCCTTCCCGACGTGAAGGTGAACGACCTGCGGAGCGCGCTGGAGACGCGGCTGGGCGGGGTGGCTGAGGGCGCCCAGCACCTGGTGCGCAGCCGGCACATCCAGCAGGTGACACAGGACACGGGCCCGTGACGGGGCCGCTGCAGCTCTGCAGGGCAGGCTCCGGCCACCGCGGGGTTCCAGGGCCTGGCTCTGGCACGGGCAGGGCTGAGCCAGCAGCACTTTGCTGGACACAGCGCTCCCATCCACGGGATCTCCTTGGATCCATGAGCACCGTCCCGGGGGCTCCCACAGCACGTGCCTATGGGCAGCCAAGGAGATGGGTGATGCTGGAAGCAATGTTCCTGCTGCCCCTGCCTTCCAGAGTTGCCACTCACCTCGGCTCCCTGCCAGGATGCCACTCCAAAGACCTTTTCCAGCATCTCATTCATATCAAATTGCCTTCTCCAGCCATCCCAAACTCGCCTCAGAACCGGGAAGGGGCTCCACCGCCCCACCTACGCCGAGGGGACCCAGGATCCACACCTCGGGAAGGGCTGTATCCCAGAGGAGCTGTGAGCTGAGGACCAGCAAAGTCAACAGTGCCAGTGTTGGATGGGGAGCAGAGCCTTGTGTGTTTGGAGACCGTGGTGGTCTGGGAGCCTCATTTAGTAGAAATGCTGCCTTAACTGGGCACAACTCCTGCCGTTGTGCTGCCTCTCCCAGGGATGGGGTGTCTTGGCCACACGCTGCAGTCACACGCAGCTCCGCTCCTGCTGCCCTCCCTGGATGCTCTCCATGCTCCAGCTCCACTTCCCCTCTCCAAAGTGCATTAAGAAGCTCAATCCCCGCTCCAGTCTCTGCTTTCCCGACCCAGATTGGTTTTTCTGCTGGAGATGATTAATTTGGGAATAAGCGAGGCAGATCCAGGGGCTTGGCTCATGCACACCTACCTCTGCCCGTGTTCCATGTGCTCTTCCCGTGTTCCATGTGCTCTTCCCAGCCCCCCCCCTATTCTGCATCCGGATAGATCCCTGCTCCAGCCCTGGAAATGTGTTTGATGAGTGAGGAAGGGAAGAGCTTCCCTGAGAGCCCTGGGTGGTTTCAGGCTCCCAGTGATTCACCCCTCAGGGTTTTTGGGTTTTTACATCCTGACCTGTGAATGTACAGAATCCAGTCCCAAAGCTCTCCCTACACTGGCTTATTCCCAGCCTGGAGCCCTCAGACCTCATCACTGTGGTGGGTTTTATATCCTTCTCTCCAAGTGTCTTTGGGGACCTCGAGTCTGTGGCCAGTGGGATGGGGTAGGACCATCCCTCCCTGGTGTTCCCAGGATGTCACAACCCAGAGCCACAGGACAACGGCCTCGGGAGCCCTTTGGGAAGACCCCCTGGAATGCCATGGCCTTAAACCCCGAGGCCCGCCCACATCCCAGCGAGCTTCTCCATTAACGCTGTCGTCAAGCACAAGCAGCAGAGCCCCAGAGCCGCTCCGAGGGCAGGGATGGGCTCCAGGCCTGCCCTGGGGACACGGATCCGGGCTGTGTCCCTGGGGCACCCTCCAGCCTTCCTGAAGCAGAGGGAGCTGGATCCGGATCGGCTCCTTCATCCCCGTCGCTGCGGGGTCAGACCCGCCCGTTTGTTTTGTCTTCGTGTGAACACAAAGGACCAAAGACGATCCTGACATTCCCCTCCCTGGGAATGGCGTGGGCACCCCAAGCAGGGCTGGAAGCCTGCGGGAGCCGCCTCCTCCCATCGGGAACAGTCCCCCCCCGGGTCAGGGGAACAGGGGGAGGGAGAGCCAGGAGCGCGGGCTGAGCCCATCAATAAAATAAGCTGAAGCATTTTGATCTGAATTCTTTTGTTGTTGTTGTTTTAAATAAATATAGATGTGTGACCCTCACCCAGCCCGGGGCCGCTCCTCCTCCGGGCCAGGGACTGGACGGATTTGAGGACGAAGCGGTGGGTTTGATTCCTCCGGAGCATCTCCCGGTGGGGGCAGCACTGGGGTCACTTCGGTGTCGCCTTCGCCTGCAAAGAGCCGCGGTCAGGGCAGGCCTTGTGCCGGCACCGGGGCTGGAGCCGGGGCCGAGGCCGGGCCGTACCGCCCTGTCGAAGCATTCCCGCAGCGCCCGGAACTCCTCCAGGCACGTGTCCCGCCGCAGCTCCGCCGGCCCGGCCGCCGCCGCCGCCACGCACCGCCCGTAGGCC
>VXAU01005350.1:42417-58519 GCA_013399695.1 Formicarius rufipectus
AAGCCTGGGAGCTCTGGCCTGGGGGCCCGGGGGGCTCGGGGTGGGTGTGCTGGGCCTGGGCTCGGGGCCTGAGCCCTCCTGTCCTGCTGTGAGCACCGCGGTTTCCATGAGAGCCGTTTGTTTCCCCATGTTGTGCAGCCCCAGGCATTGCCAAGGGCTGTGGTGGAGCCCCAGGGAGGGAAGCCAGGGCTGCAGGGAAAGGGGGTTTAGAGCTTGGGGACAGTTGGGGTAATAAATGTAAAGAAATAAAATGGTGTGGTGTTTGCCTGGAACAGTTACAGCTTCTAGCCCAGTACTGGGGGAATGTAGAGGGAAGAGGGGGGGCTGTGCTGCCCCCCGAGCTGGGAGGGGGCTCAGCCCTTCCTGTGCCCCCAAAGAGGAAATGGTCACTTCTGGACAGCAGCTCGACAGGGACTGGGAACACTTGGTGTGGGGAGGATCCCTGGGACTTGCCCAGGTGGTTCTTCAGTGCCTCTGCCTGATGCAGGTCGAGCCGAACCCCCCCATGTGGCCCCCTCGGTGTGGGGTGAAGAAGCCCGAGATGGGGAGGGGGCATTTCTCCTGTCCCTTGGTCCTGTGCTGGGTCCCAGCCCATAGCGATGGGACAGCCGCAGTGTTGGGTGAAGGCAGTGAGCAGTTCCCCCGGAGCCTCTCTAGGCCTGTGCCCGGGGTGGTTTGGCAGTGGAGGTGCAGGGGAAGGTGTCCTGTGCGGCGTGCGAGCGGCTCTGTGTGCCGAGAGCCTGCGTGCCCCGTGCCCTCACTGCTCTGTCTGTGCTTGCAGGGCCTCTCCGCTGTGTCCCGACATGAGGAGCTCCCGCAGCTGCTGCTCCGCGCAGGGCTCGGGGCTGGTGCTGACCGGGCTCCCGGCGCCGCTGTCCCGCCGCCCCGGCAGCGCCTCCCCCGCCAGGATCGTGGCACGCTCCGTGTCTGTCACCGCCGACGGCAAAGCCAAGAGGAACGCTCTGGTGAGCCCGGGGCGGCGGGGAGCGTGTGCTGGATGTCCCCGGCCATCCCCTCATCCCTCCCGCTGTGGTTTCCCCGGCTCTGGGCCGCACCGCCCTCGGGGGTCTGTGCTCAAGGCTTTAGGATGTGCAGAAAAGCATCTAGGGAGCATCAGGCTTCCCTGTCTTCCCTTCCTCGCCCTCCGCCTCTCTGCACCAGTTTCCATTTGGAAACTCGCGATTTCCTGCTGGGATTTCAGGCACCCTCTGTTCCTGCCATGCCGGGGTCTCACTGGGCGGGGGTTCCACAGTGGGAATGAACCCCAGGTACTTTGTAGGCTCTCTCAGGATCCAGCAGTGAGAAGTCTGTGCTCTGTGCTGAGTAATCCCTTGGCAGTGTTCTCATGTCCTGGTTCCTGGGAGCTTGTGCTGAGGAACGTGTTCCTGCTGGCTCAGCAGCGGGAGTGAGGTGTCACTGCCTGCTCCTCAAGGAGAGCTTGGCAGCCCTGGGATAGCAGGGACTCTGTGTCCGGGCTGTGTGAGGGGCTGAGGGAAACTCCACGGGCTATTTTGGGCTGCCTGACTTGCCAGGGAGCCTGCCTGTGTTCCTGGGTTGATCCTGTATTCCTTCCTGGCTGTTGAATTGATCCTTCTCCTCTGCAGGATGATGCGGGACCCCGGGCAATGAACAACCTGCGGAGGTCCAACAGCACCACCCAGGTGAACCAGCGGGTGAACAGTGCACACAGGTACAGCCCAACCAGGGATGTGTGTGTGTCTGTCTGTCCTGGGGATGTGCCCAACCTCCCTGCTCCTGTGGGGGAACCAAAGCCTTCCCAAAATGTACATTGAGCTCCATCGTGCACATCAGGCATAAAAACCTGGCCCTGGAAAACCAGGGTCTGGGCTTTATTTAGTTGCTTTTTTTGGAGGGGAGGTCCCTTGTTTAGGATTTCTCAGAATCACAGAATGGTTTGTGTTGGAAGGGACCTTAAAGCCCATCCAGTCCCACCCCCTGCCATGGGCAGGGACATCTTCCAGTATCTCAAGTTGTTCCAAGCCCCGTCCAACCTGGCCTTGGACACTTTCAGGGATGGGGCAGCCACAGCTTCTCTGGGCAACCTGAGCCAGGGCCTGCCCACCCTCACAGGAAGAATTTCTATTTGGGGAAATGAAGTGTATTTCTGTGACTGTCACAAAACCCACTCCATTTAATTCCAAGGGACAGGACTGTTCTGTTCCGACAGCCCCTCAGGGACCCTTCAGGCTGTGTCTGGACTGTGAGGAGACAAAGTTCTCTGTCCCCAGTGCCCTCCAAATTGGGATTTTCCATTCTCAGTCTGTGCCCATCCCTATTGCCACACACCACCCTGGAACCCAAAGCTCTGTGTAAAAACGAGTCATTCATAGATTTCTTGGCCATGTAAGATTCTCCAGCCCTTTTCTCCCTCGTGTCACACAGTCAGAGTGTGTCCTGTGGCTGTGAGTTATCCCAGACCCCCTGTTCTCTCCTCTCTGCCTTCCCTGGGTCTGGCTAAAGCTCGGAGCAGACTGAAGACTTCCTGGCCTTCTTTGAGAGCAGTTCAGGAGGAAGAAAGAAACCGACAACTCTGAGCAAAACCTCCCCAGAAAAGAAAACCACATGGAACATCCTGGTGAGGACAGTGGGCTCAGGGTGGGTGGGCTGGCTTGGCTCTGTGCTCCTGGGGGTGTTTCAGGCAGTGGGTTTGGTACTTGCTGGCACTTATTCCTGCTGACTCCATGGCAGGATGACCAGCCCCGGTCATTCCCGGGCCCCTCAGGCTCCCATGGCCTCGAGCCACCCACAGGCATGAGGAGGAAGGAGGCCACTGTGCTCCTGGCTGCCAACTTCACTGCCAACAACAGGTAGGAGAGGGAGTGCTGGAGCTTGGGGTGGGTGGAACTGCGCTGGGAAAACACATGGAAAGGGGAGGGGGCCGGTCCTGATGTTCCTCTTCTCTCCACACAAGGAGCAACAAGGGTGCAATGGGCAACTGCGTCACCACCATGGTGCACAACAACTACTCCACCACTGAGAAGGGCCCCGCGCCCAAGAGCTCCAACCAGGCTCCCAGTTCCCTCAAGTGAGTGTGGTGGGGTCCTGGCTCAGTGGCCAGGCTGGGGTCATGTGTCCCTGTGGCACAGGATGGGGTTGAGCAGCTTCATCTTCTGTCCCAGCAACGTTGTGAAAGCGACCTCGAATGAGGATGGGGAAGGCGGCGGCAGCAGCTTTGTGAAGTCTCAGAAGAATTTCTCCAGCAACAACATCATGACCCGCAACAACAACAGCAGCAGCAGCAGCAGCAGCAGCACTCCCAGGAGGAGGGAGGTGACAGAGGAGGAGGCTGAGAGGTGAGGGAAGAGGCAGGAGGATGGTGCCAGGCGGTGTGAGCAGCACCAGGGGAGATTGTTCTTGTCCTGTGGGACTTCAGATTGGGGAAGAGCCAGTTCACCCTCTTGTTGACATGGGTCTGTGCTTTGGGGTGTCATCAAAGGCACAAGTTCCTCCCGTGCCAAAAGTTAGTTGGGGAAAAGGCCTCGTTGATTTGGGGTGGAGTGGGCAGAAATCCCAGTGCTGTGGACATGCCGCCTTTGCTCTGGTGCAGCTGGAGGGGCCAGTGCTGCCCAAGGAGGCCCTGGGCTGTGCTGAGCCTCCCTCCCTGTCCCCACAGGTTCATCCAGCAGGTGAACCTGGCGGCTGTCACCATCCAGCGCTGGTACCGCCGGCACTCGCAGCGGCACAGGATGGCAGCAGCAGCTCTGGGGCGCCTGATGGCTGCCAAAAGGGAGGTTGGTCCTGTCCTCTACCCTCTAGTCCAGGCTCCCCTGACACCCATGTCCTGCTCACCATGTTAGTGGGGGAATTTGGGTCACTTTAGTCACCAGACCAGGGCTGTGGATGTTGAGGAGGCTCTGGCTTTGCATCCAGCTGGGTCCTCATGGTCCGGAGAGCTGGGGAGGGTCCTGTCCCCACAGGGCTGTGCTGTGTATGCAGGGTAAGCCTGGCTTCGGTTCCAGCAGGAACTCAGGCCCAGGGGCTCAGCACCACACAACTGTTCCCCCAGCCCCCTCTCTGGGAGCAGGCAGGTGCTGGCAGCAGTAGCACAAATCTCCCTGAATTCTGATGGTCTAGATCAGGGATGCCCCATCTTGGCTCATCCTGATGCATCCCTAACGAGGTGGCTCATTAGGCTGACACAGCACCGCAGCTATTTGTGTTTCTTTGTTCAATTATTTATCCCAATAACGAAAAGCACCATCACTCTGGTGTGTGAGAGTCTATTTTTAAACCTCATCTCCTTGGTGGTTGCAGACCCAGATGATATAATAATAATAATTGCACCGAGGCTCTAAAAAAAAATGAGCTGCTCCAAAGTGGAGCTGTTCTGAGGACTCCTCACCTGCACAGAGGGGAGGTTGGGAGGATGGAAAACCTGGATGTGGGGTGACCTCAGGTGTGAGTGCCCTCTCCCATTTCTCAGTGGTGAGTGGTGGAGAGCATTCCATAACGTTTTTGACCCTGCTCTCTGGAAGGAAAGGCAGAAGCAGATGGAGGAGGGGAATATCCTGGATTTGCAGGCGAGGAAGGACGAGGAGCGACGGAAGATCCGAGAGGAGAAGGCGCGCCTGGCCCGGCATGCGGCCATCCAGGTGGGGACAGGGCAAGCCCAGCATGGCCTGTGGGGCACCCGTTTGTTGGCAACATCTGGCAAGGCAGCAAGAGGCCGCTGTGCATCTCCAGGGCCTTGGCATGAGGCAGGATCAGAGCCAGCCTTGAAAATGGAGTGCTCCCTCCGGAGACAGAGGTGCCATAGAGCGGTTTCCTGCTGTCCTCCTGCCAAGCCTTGGCAGCTCATTCTGAGCCTGTGAAGACAGTGCTGGTTTCCATCTAGTTCTCAGTAGAATGGTGACCACATTCAGCCAGGGAGACTCCAAGCACAGCCAAGGACGTGCATGTCTTGGGAACAGGACCCTCCCTGGGAGCAGGGTCCCTCCAAGGGTGGGCTGAACACTGCTCTGTGCCCCTTGGCAGGAAGCAACACATCACTGTCACCCTGTTCTTGCAGCTGGTGGTGCAGATGGGGCTGGCACAGGCTGCAGGAGCTGATAGTAGAGCTGGAGATGTTTTAAACCCCAAATTCTATTTGCCTTAACTGGAATCATGTTCCATTGTGGGAGTTATTGGGGAAGATACAGAAGTGAGCGGCTGGAGAATGACAAAACACTGCCACAGCCTTGCAAATACGTGCTTGTGCCTCCCCAAAACTTCAGAAAACCCATGGCTCCTCTGTCCCTGCAGGAGCTGCACCAGAAAAGGGCCCAAAAGGCCTTGGAGGCGAAGCGCTTGGCAGAAGAAGAGCTGATGGTGAAGGAGAGCAGGAGGGTGCCCAGGAAGAAGGTGGGTGCCAAACCTGCCTCGGCCAGGAACGGCAGCCCGGCCGGCAGCCTCACCAAAGCCAACAACGCTGGTGAGTCCCTCTGGCACGTCCCCAGAGCTCTGGGAGTGGGGCACAGGGCACTGTTTGCTCTGGGAGCTGCTTCCCCGGGGCTGGTTGTGGTGAGTGCCTGAGGACAGTCTGCTCCTGCAGAGGCCAATTCCCCCCCAGCTGCAGCAGAGCTGGAAGGAAGCAGCCTTGCAGCCCTCGGCTCCATGCCCTCGCAGGACCCTGGGGCACAGGACAAGCTGCAGGTGGGTCTGGCTGTGCCCCCCGAGGCTCCTGGCACCAGCTGCTCTGCCAGAATGGCTTTGGAGCCTTCACTGGCTTCTGGGGAGACCCAGAAAACTCAGTGCACGGTGTATCTTCTCCCATAGGATGTGAGCTCCAGAGAGACAGGTAATGAGGACCTGGAGACAGCGGTGACTGCTGGCAGCAGGGCTCCGTCCAAGGTCACACTCAACGAGCTGCTGGACACGCTCCAGCTGCTGGAAGAGGAGCCAGAGCTGCTGCCCCCACCCAAACTCCTCAGGAAGGACAGACACGCCTGGATAGACAGGGTGAGCTCAGGGATCAGAGTGGTGTGTCCATTCTTGGATAGTAAGAGCTGGCTGGTGAGAAACAGCTGGATCGCTGCCCAGGAAGGTGGTGGGGGAGCTTAGAAGGGCTGATGGAGGCATTTGGGGCTGGTGATGGAGGAATTTGGGGGTGGAGGAGTGAGTCTGGAGGTGGAGGATTTGTTTGACACAACCGGGGCTTGGGAATCCACAAGGAGCAGGAAATCCATGCAAGGGCTGTGATGGGAGTGGGGTTAGCTGAGGATGAGGCTGGTTCCTGGGGCACAGTGGAAGGACTGGGCTCCAGTGATGGAGAAGAGCCAACACCTCTTCTCCCAAGTCTTTCCCAAAGTGCTCATTCACTGTGGTGAATTCCCAGCAGGAGCCCAGCTCCAATTCCCTGACTGCTGATAACTTGGAGAAGTTTGGGAAGCTGAACCACTCTCCAGGGGTCCCTGAGGATGGGGCCCTGCTCTCAGAGGCCAAACTCCAAAGCATCATCAGTTTCCTGGATGAGATGGAGAGGTCAGAACAGGAGAGGCCCAGATCAGCTGCCTCAGCCACACAGCGGGAGGTGAGTCCAGCCATGTTAGAGAGGTGCTGTGGAACCCTGATGGGAATCATCCCTCATCTCCCTGTCCTCATTCCAGGCAGTTCCAGCACCTTTTAATAATGTTGTTTTCTGCTCTGGCAGAATCTCCTCTTGGAAGAGGAGATGGCTCATGTGGAGCAGGTGTCAGCTGTTGCCACAGAGGTGACAAGCTCCATGATGAGGCTGAAGCTGGAAGTGGAGGAGAAGAAGCGAGCCATCAGCCTGCTGCAGACAGCCCTGGTGTGTCAGCCTACTGGGCAGCTGGGGCCAGGAGCCTTGCAGAGGCTTCTTGAGGCTGGGGCTTTGAAGCACTTGAAGGGCTCTGAGCAGGACTGTCACTTGATTTCATAGAATCATTAAATGGTTTGGGTTGGAAGGGGCCTTAAAAATCTTCTAGTCAGGACCTGGACTGAACTCCCCTCTCTGCTGTCCCACAAGGGTCTGGCTGTTCCTGCTCATAGGGGTGGGAGGTGTGAGCTCCAGGGGTTTGTTTGCCTGTGTCCCTTCTTGTCCTTGCCTATCCATGCCTCTATATCCAGCAGTTATTCCCTGTACATGTGCTGGAAATGGAGTAATTCTTGCCTCTAATGTCCCTTGGCTGTTTCCTCCCTGCACCCCACAGGCTCAGCAGCGGGAACTGACCGACCGACACGTCAAGCAGACTGAGAAGGAGCTCAGCCACCAGCTCAGGCTGCAGAGGGAGCAGTATGAGGCAGCTATCCAGAGGCACCTGGCCTTCATCAACCAGGTAATGCCTCAGCCCAGCTTCTGAAGGCAGAGGCTGAGGTGGCTGCACTTCCCTGATGCTGTGTCCTCACCCTGTCCAGCTCCTGGATGACAAGAGGGTGCTGAGTGAGAAGTGTGAGGCTGTGGTGGTGGAGCTGAAACAAGTGGACCACAAGTATGGCCAGAAGATCAGCCAGATGCAGGAGCAGCATGAGCTGGTGAGGGCACAGGGAAGGGGGGGGGCATGTGTGTCCTGGTGCTGTGGCAGTGCTGGTTGGTTTGGCTCTGATGAGGACTCTGTCCAGAGCAGTTGGGTCTCTGTCACCTTGGTGGGGCCTGATCACTCCAAGGAGCACTTCCCTGTCCACAGAAGGTCCCCATCACCACAGAGCTTTGTCCTGACTCCCCAAGAGGCTCCTGTTCTCTGCTGCCAGGAGTGTGGCACTGACCAAGGGGACAGCATTAGCTCCCAGGCTTTGCTTGGAGAG
This sequence comes from Formicarius rufipectus, assembly GCA_013399695.1. Lineage (NCBI taxonomy): Eukaryota > Metazoa > Chordata > Aves > Passeriformes > Formicariidae > Formicarius > Formicarius rufipectus. The sequence continues at coordinate 50,179 of VXAU01005350.1, forward strand.
ACCCTTCCCACACATCTGGCACAGGGTGCCCAGAGAAGCTGTGGCTGCCCCATTCCTGGAAGTGTCCAAGGCCAGTTTGGATGGGGCTTGGAACATCCTGGGTTAGTGGAAGGTGTCCCTGCCCATGGCAAGGGTGGAACTTTAAGGTCTCTTCCAATGCAGGCCGTTCTGTGATTCCATGATCATGCTGTGGGCAGAGCTCTCCCAGACTAGTAGTGACCAGTGGGCTGTGCTTTGGTTGTGTAAGGATTCTCCAGCCGTTTTTGGTGAAAACCAGCACAGGCTCAAACCCAATGCTATACAGGAATTGGTACCTATATCCTCTGGAGCTGGATGCCTTCCAGCCCCTTTTGCAGGGGCAGGGGTGCTCTTGGAGCTGAATGGAATACGATTAGAATGGAACATGAGTTGTGTGAGCAACAGTAGCGGACCTGGGTGGGTTTCCCTGGGCTGTTTCCCTATGCAGCACCCAAACATACAAGGCAGGGCTGTTCCCCAGTGAGGATGTGCTGCTGCTCCTGAGAGCTGGGAGTGTGCACAGAGCTCCTTCTCCTGCCAGTGGAGGTGGCTTGGCTCACCCTGGCAGGAAGGCAGCACCACTGGGCTCATCCCAGTCCCTGCTCACCCTTGGAGCTGAGCTCATGCCTGCCCAGATTGTGGGGATCCCGTGGTCTCCAGAGCAGGCACTGACCATGGCACACTCCCAGCAGGGTTGGCTCTGCCCCATTCCTGGCAGTACTGTTGAGCCCTTGGCCTGTCCCTGCCCCCTGGGCTGTGCCTCCCCTCACCCCCACAGACCCCTGCCCACCTCCACCCTGCCCATGGATCCCACCGACATGGCTGTGTGGATTTGCCTCTCCCTTCTCCCCCACGATTCTCCTTCTCTCTCCATTCCCTCCTTTCTTTCTCCCCAGGTCTGGCGCACTTTGGGCCCCTTTTGTGAGGTAAATGTGGTCTTTGCTCTGTTCTGTGCCTTGCCCTCTGCTCTCATGCCCTGACCTGCTCCAGCCCTGCTCCAGCTCTTGCCAGAGGCTCTCTCATGGCAGGGAGGGGGAAGGATGGAGAGGAAAGCACAGTCACACAGGGACAGATGGGCTGCCCTGCATGCAGAGACCCTTGGCAGCCCCCAGTGCTCTCATGTCTTGGCCAGTGAGTGCTTTCCCAAGGGTTTTGCTCTTCCCACCATCCCATTGGAGAGAGGAGAATGCACTGGGGGAGTGTGTGGCTGGTTCTCTGGGCTGGGTGAAGATGCCTCGCCAGGGCTGTGTGAGTTGTCCATGCACAGTCCTGGCCCTCTACTCTTCCCTGCAGCTTACTTCCCAACAGGCCAGCTTCCAGGCTCCTGGGGGTTTTCTCTCCCAGCTTCACTCTGAAGTTTTCCTGTTTGCTTTTGAACAGGAGATTAAGAAACTGAAGGAGCTGATGAGTGCAACAGAGAAAATCCGACGGGAGAAGTGGATTGAAGAGAAAACCAAAAAGATCAAAGAGCTCACCGTGAAAGGTACAGGCAGGTTCTCTCAGCAGTGGCTGGAGCCAGGATGGTGCTGGGGTCAGGTCTGGGCTGGTCCAGGAGAGCTTGGGAAGAGTTCCTCAGTGTGGGTAGTCTCTGCTCCCTGTTTTTTGGTGGAGCAGATGCCAGAGGGCAAGAGCACCTCTTCATGCTCATCCCCCTTTCCCACCAACCCCTTTGCCAAGTCAGTATGCCCGCAGCCCCCACGCCAGCCAGCCAAGGGCATCAGGGCTGGGATCCAGGGCCAAGGCGTGGCTGTCCTTCCCGCTGTCCCAGGGCTGGAGCCAGAGATCCAGAAACTCATGGCCAAGCACCGCGAGGACATCCATAAGCTGAAGCTGTTGCATGAGGCGGAGCTGCTGCAGTCGGACGAGCGGGCGGCCCAGCGCTACGGGCGGCAGGCGGAGGAGCTGCGGGGGCTGCTGGAGCGCGAGAAGGAGGAGCAGAGCCAGCGGGAGCGGGAGCGGGCCCGGCCCCCGTGGGTTGGGGGTCACGGCTCTGGGCTGCTGTCCAGCACCAGCGTGCTGGTGGGTTCCCGATATTTGCAATTCCATGGGGTACAGTCCTTTCCCACCAGCACAAGGTGGGAGATGCCACTGAGCCAGGAGTATCCTCCGATGTCATGGAGGGGTTGGGATGGAGCAGGGTGGATGCCCCAAGGTGCATCCCTGAGGTGTGTCTGCCTGCAGGTGTGAGCAGCAGCTGCAGGAAGAGGAGCAGGCGCTGGAGCAGCAGCGGCGCCGGCTCTACGCTGAGGTGGCCGAGGAGAAGGAGCGGCTGAGCCAGGAAGCGGCGCGGTGAGTGGGCTGGGGGCTCGGGGCTGTGGGGATGGGAGCCCTGGGTCAGGTTCCCGTGGGCAGAGGGCCGGTGCTGGTGTGGGCAGTGGGAGCTGTGTGTGTGCAGGCAGCGTGCGGAGGTGGAGGAGCTGCGGCGGCAGCTGGAGGCCAACAGCTCAGCCCTCACCCGGGCACTGCGGGAGGAGAACGCCAAGGACAGGGAGGAGCAGGAGAGGCGGCACCAGGTCTGGTTCCCCTCGCCTCCAGGCTCAGGGTGGCTGGTTTTGGGTGCTGGTACCAAGCGCCATCCCCTGTGTGTGTTGGTACCAGCTGGTGTGGGATGCTGCCAGGGCTGAGCTGGTGTTTTCCTGTCTTCTTACAGTCAGAACTGAAGGTGCTGAAGGACCAGCTGGAGATGGAGAAGCAGGCCTGGGAGGCCAACTATGTGAAGAAGGAGGTAACAGCAAGAGCTGTCCTCCAAAAGTGCCACTCATGGGCCCTGAGAGGGATTGAGACCACGTTTGCCATCTCTGTCCCCAGGAAGCCTGGCTGTTCTCCCGGGAGCGGGAGCTGCGGGAGGAGATGAGGAAGGAAAGGGACAAAGAGATTGAGCTGGTGATCCAGCGTCTGGAGGCTGACACGTCCTTGGCCAAGGAGGAGTGTGAGAGGGCAGCGGAGAACAGGTGAGGGGGAGAGGGAGGAGCGAGGTCTTAGGCCCTCAGTGGCCTGGTCCCCTTTCCCTATCCCCTGTACAGCCCTGCAGCAAGTTCTGGAGCTGCTGGAAAGGAGTGGATTGCAGGGATGAAGTTTGCCTCCTACCTGAGGAAACACCCCTGGATCTCCCGTGGGGCAGATCCCCCCCTTGCTGCTGTGCCCTGGTCCTTCCTGCAGCACGAAGAGCACTGAGATGATCCCTGCAGCGCTGGGATGATCCAGGCAGCCTGTCCTTCCGACAGGATCAAGAGGATCCGAGACAAGTACGAGGTGGAGCTGCAGGAGCTGGAGCGGTCGGAGCGGAAGCTGCAGGAGCGCTGCAATGAGCTGAAGGGGCGGCTGGCTGAGCTGGAAGGGGAGAGCATCCGTCTGCAGGGCCTGCTGAAGCACAAGGAGCAGGAGGTGGAGGAGGTCCGGAAGGTGGGCAAGGAGCAGAGCCAGGGCCCTGCCTGGCTCCATACCCCACCACTGCCCTGTGCCTGGATGCAGGACCAGCTGGCCAGGAGTGCAGTGGCCTGATTGAGGTGATCTGGCAGGAGTTCATGGACAAGCTGGTGGGGATGGAGGAGGAGAACACACAGCTGAAGGCAGAGATGGCGGAGCTGAGGGCCCGGCAGCGCCTGGAGCTGGACAGGCTGGTGCGGGAGAAGGACCGGGAGCTGGAGGAGGTTCACCGGAGGTGAGGGAGCCTATGTGGGGCAGGAGGGGCCAAGGCCAGGGGGGTGCAGCTCCACCTGCATTCCTCCCTGGCAGGAGCCCTGCTCAGGATCACTGTCAGCTCCTGAGGGCTCTGCCATGGCTCACACAAGGGACCTGTAGTTGCAGTCACATGATCTGTGTCTCCAGAGGGGCCAGGGGACCAATTCTCCTCCCTGGGCAACCTGCAGAGGGTCGAGTGACAGCCACTGAGACTGAGGGCAGCTGGGACATCCCCAAAGTTCTGCGGTCCTAATAGTTAATTAAGCCTTAGGAAGCTAATATCCCCTTCTTCCCACTGACAACTCAATCCAAACTACATAGCACTCACAAGGGAACAAAGGTCTTCTGGAGTGGGACAGAGCCCTGGCTTTGACTGCAGCAGGCTGAGCTCCCCAGGGCTGATATTGCCCCTCTGGCCCAGTGTTTGGGGCTGTGCTCCAGGGCTGGGGTCCTCATGCACTGTGTCCATGTCAGGGTGAAGTCGGCAGTGCTGAGGAAGGAGGAGAGCATGAGCAGCCTGCGGAAACAGTACGAGGTGAGTGGGGCAGCCCCGGCTCCACCGCTGGCTCGGCTCTGCCGGGCTCTGCGAGCTCCCCCGTGTGCTCCCTTGCAGGCGGCCGTGCAGAGAGCCAACCTGCTGGAATCCCTGCTGGAGCAGCAGCGGCAGCTGGCCACGGAGTGACCGTCCTGCCGGGCCTGGAGTGGGGCCGGGGTGCTGCTGGGGCCTCTCCCCTCCCTCAGCCCTTGTTACCCACAGCCTGGTCCTGGTGCCTTGGCTGTGTCAGGACACTTGGTGGCCTTTAGATGTTCGAGAGTTTTGTTCTGACAATAAATCTGTGCTGGTTTCTACAGCTGTTTCTGTAAATCTGTGTCAGTGCCAGGGCACGAGCGGCTCTTCTGCAAGGTCTGTGCCCACTCCCACCCTCCCTATCCCATTCCTGCCTCCCAAGACCATCCCTTGCTCCGAGGGTACCTGGCTCCGTGCTCTGTGCCTTGTGCTTCCCCTTCTGAACTGAAATATCCAGGAGGATACAGGAAGGCAGAGCCAGGGCAGGATGTGATCCCACAGCCTCTGGTACCTGCAAATCCCTCAGCACCCCCTGTCAGGGCTGGGAAGTGCCTGGGCCGAGCTGGTGGCATCTGTTTCCTCTCTGCTGGGGACGTGCAGTGCTGGGCTGGAGTCTGGTCCCTCCCTAGAGCTGGGGGAGGCAGATGTTTGCTCAGTGGAGTCCCGGGATGTTTTCCATCTGTCCTGCCGGCCCACATACTCTGCTGTGGCCTCCCCCTGCCCCACAGCAGCGCTGCCAGAGCCCCCACGGTCACATGGAGCCTCAGGGGGACCCTTTGTCACCACAGGAAGCCACCGCTTCCTGGCAGGCCCTGGCATTTGTCCTGCTGTGGGTTCCTGGCTGCAGCTCCCAGGGGCGGTGTGATCCAAAGGCAGCCTGTGGATGCCCCTTCTCCCTTGACACGGGGGCACAAGTGGCCCCTCCACCCGGGGCAGGGAGGCAGTGGGTGCCTGGGTCCTGTTCAGCAGAGCTGTGGCTGTGTCAGCCTCGGTTCCCCTGTCCCTGCTGGGTCAGGCTGGAGCACTCATGCCAGGAAAGGTCAGGCACAGCGCTTGTTCCCGCTGTTGTTTTTCCAAGGAGTTTCCTGAGCTCCACTTCAGACCTCTGCCCTTGCACAGCCACCACAGGGACCATCCCCCAGCACCTCCTGCTCCCGGCTCTGGGAAATTTGGTGTGGGAGAAGGAGGTTCAGCCCCTTCCCTGCCCAGCCAGTGGGTTCTGGACCCCAGGTAGGACCTGGAGCCCCACCTGGCATGGCCAGTGTGGGGTGAACACCCACCCACAGCCCGCAGGACATCCCATGTGCCTGGCCCGGCTTCCACCACTGTCCCGGGGCTCCAGCCCCTCCCCGGCATCGCCCGGGCTAATTTCTAGGCCAGTGCCCGGTTCAGGCATGAATAAATCAGCACTGTTGCATAACAGGGATGCGGATTTTCACCGGATGGCTGCCCGTGCCTGTGTCAGCGCCCACCTCCCGCCCGCCGGGGGTCCCGCGGGACCCCTGACCACATGGCATGAGCCCTGTGCCTGTCCCTGTCCTGCCGGCCCGTGGCACGGCTGGCGGTGACCACTGCAGGCTCTGCCAAAGATGCCCAGCTAAGGAGCCCCTCTCCCCCCGGGTCCCCCGGGATTAGGCGAGATGAGCGGAGCCCTTTGGCTGCCTTGGGCACGGGAAGCAGGTCAGGAGCACAGGGGGCTTTTGGCAGCTGCCGCGCAGGGATCGCGGCTCAGTCTGGTGTCTGCCCCCGAGGGGATTAGCTACAGCCCCAGACAAATCAGCCGGGAAGCCGGAGCAAGTGGCAGGATCCGAGCGGGGTAATCTTCCCTTGGGAAGGATCCGTAATCTCTCCTGCTAATTGGGATGATGGCAGCGGCACTGCCCAGTCTGGGAGGGGATTTTGGGGGCCCGTGCCAAGCTGTGCCCCTGCCCGGAGTGGGGCCAGCCCTCCCACAGCCCCAAGATAAGGGTGATGCCAGGGGGATTCTTGCTGGGACTTTGGGCCTTTTTCCCTTTCACAGCTTTTTTGAAAAACTGAGGGGAAGTGGGGTGAGAGAGGTGGGTGTCAGGGGCACAGGGCAGGTGGTGCATTTGGATGACTCCAGCGTGGCCCTAGTCAGCTCCTGGGTGCATCAAATGGAGTTACAGGGGGTGACATCCGGGCAAAGAGTGTGCTGGGGCATGGGGCTGCTGGGCTGGGAATCCTGGGTCTTCCCCAGGAGGGCAGGGTGGCACAGCAGAGCTGGGTAGGCACATGCTCCATCCTCATCCCCCTATCCCTATCCAAGTGCCATCCCCAGTCCACTCCTCTCCTTGTCCTCTTCTCCATCCCATCCTCACCTCCATTCCACTCTGATCCTCATTCTCATTCCCATCCCATCCCACATTCATCCTCATCCCCATCCCATCCCAACCTGTCCCGGATATGGAAGTGAAGGGACACTGAGTACCAAGGCTCTCACTCCCAATATAACAGCCAGGTAATTTCATCCCCTCCTGCTTTCCAAATCCCCTTCTGTCCCTTCCAAGTGTCAGGAAGGCTTTGAGCTCATCCTCCTCCTGCCCCCATTGGGACTGTGCTCAGGGTGCTGGGGGCAGCTGGGACTGGTGGGTGTCTGGAGTGGGTGGGTGCCTGGTGTGGGCTCGGCACAGCCACCCTCTCCCTCCTGCATCCCACCTGGATGTGACTCAGCTGGTGCTGGCTCAGCCACACGTGGAGCAGGGCTGGCTGTGCAATCTGCCCCAGTGGCACTTGGCCACCTGCTCCTACAGGACTGTGACCACTCCAGTGGATTCCAATGCCACCACAGCCCAGAGAGAAGAGCCCAAATCCCCTCTGCCAGATCCTGGGCACTGTGCTGGGGTGGTGCCACATTGGTTTGGCTGTTCTGGGGCCAGGGAAGGTGTATGGTGGAGCTCAGGGCGTCCCACAAGTGGGGATGTGGCCCTTGGTACATCCAGAAGGAATCAGGGGCCCAGTGAGGGGCTGGTTGGGGGCACTGGGGTGCCTGTGCCAGCCCCCCAACTAGGAGTTATCAAAATGAGTGACGGGGGTCAGCCATCCCCTGCTACCCCTGGCAGAAGGGCCTGAGGGTCTCATGGGTCAGAGCTGTTCTGGAGCAGAGAAATGCAGAGGCACAGGAGAAGGGAGAAGCTGGCTCCAGCATGTTTATTCTCCCAGCAGCCGGCAGTTTTTCCAGGCCTGTATCTATTTGTGGCAACGTGACATGTGCAGCGTGGTGCTGTTCTGTGCAGGCTTGAAGGTTTGTAAAAAATTAATCGTGTACGCAAAATTTGACTTTAAATATTCAAACCAACGGTGGGGACGTGTGAGCCCCATGCTGGAAGCTGAGCCGAGCAAGGGGTGGGCCAAGGGCCTGGATGGGGGTTCCTGGGAAGGGACTGGGACAAGATGGGACAGGACTGTTCCACCATGACCTCAGGGGACAGTCCAGCCTGGGTCACAGCTGGGTTTGGTGACCAGCTGTGGCTGCAGCTTTGCCAGGGGCCAGTCAGGAGCTGCTGGGGCCTGTGTGTGAAGAATGTTCTCTTCCATGGGAATTGGGACTGTCAGGTTTTGGGGCATCCCATGTTTCCAGGGCATGCTCCCGTGTGCCAGGGCTGTGGCACTGAGCAGATGAGGCTGAGCTATGTGGGCCCCAGCACAAGGGGGACCCTGCAACATGGGCCTGTCAAGGAGCTCTTGGGGGGCTCCAACCCCCTTTGGGATGGAGCTGGGGGGCTGCAGGGTGAGGCCATGCTGGGCTGCAGGGACAGAGATGGGGTGCAGGGTATTTGTGTGAGGGAGTGCTGGCTGGGGATTGAGGGGCTGGCTGGGGGGCAGTGCTGCCTGTCCCCTCCCATGTCCCATCCCTGGTCCTGCCCCGTGTCTTGTCCCTGGTCCTGTCCCATGTCCCACCCCTGGTCCCAGGAAGCCAGCAGTGCCCAGGATGGCTCCATTTCCTGTTTGGGGGGGTCCTGGCCCTGCTCTAGGCGGGTCCCAGCCCCACTACTGGGGGTCCCAGTCCTGCTCCCGGTGTATCCCATCCCCACTTCTTGCTGGGTGGCCTCCCCC
>VXAU01005350.1:58809-73648 GCA_013399695.1 Formicarius rufipectus
CCTCAGCCCCAGCCTCGCCTTCAGCTCGCACTTCGACCCCGGTAAGTGCCGCAGCCCCGGAGCCGCCGAACCCGCGCCCCCTCCCCCGGGCAGTTCCCCGCGCCCCGCCGCTCGGCTCGGCCCGGCTCAGCCCCGCATCGCCTGCACGCCCGGTGCACCGGGAAAGAACATCTCTGCACCGGGAATGAGCATCCCCGCACCGGGGATGAGCCTCTCCGCACGGGGGATGAGCCTCTCCGCACCGGGAACAAACATCTCCGCACCGGGAACGAGCATCCCCCCACCGGGGATGAGCATCCCCGCACCGAGAATGAGCACGGCGCTGCACCGGGGGCAGAGCATCCCCTCACCGTGAGCCGAGCATCCCCTCGCCCTCGTCACTGGGAATGTCACCGTACGGGCTCTCGGCTCTGCCAGCCTGACCCGACCCGCCGCGCTTGGCCACCGTGGGACATCCCGGTGCGGCGGTGGGACATCCCGGTGTGGCAATGGGACATCCCAGCCTGGCAGTGGGACATCCCAGCCTGGCAGTGGGACATCCCAGCCTGGCAGTGGGACATCCCAGTGTGGCAATGGGTCACCCCGGTGTGGCAGTGGGACACCCCGGTGTGGCGGTGGGACACCCTGGTGTGGCGGTGGGACATCCCGGTGTGGCGGGGTGATGGCATCGCTGCCGCAACCGGGCGGCATTTTGTTCCCCGGGTCGGAGCGCGGAGGAATCCCGGGGCTGCGCTGCCTCTGAAGGCATCTCCGGGATTGAAACGAATAATAACAACAGGGAGGATGGTGATGGTGAGCGGGAGGCAGACGGAGCCGGGGCTGAGCCCCCACCGCCTGGGACAGCCGCCGGCCGGGGAGCCGCGGGGCTGGGGGTGCCGGCGGGGCTCGGAGGGGCGCAGAGGGGCTCAGGAGGTGCCGGGGCACGGCAGCGGCGTTTTTGGGGCGCAGGCGTTATGTAAGCGCCGTGTTCCGGCCGCGGCGCAGCTGCAGGAAGATGCTGCAGCCGCGGAGCAGCGCGGGGCTGGCGACTGCGGGTGCGTGTTTGGGGCTGCGGCCGCCGCAGCCGCCCCTCATCGCCGCCTCCCGCCCGTCGCAGCCGCCTCGTGTCCCTCCCGGTGCGGGGCTGGCACGGCGCGGCCACCGGGACCCCTCGTGGGAGCGCTCGGCTCCGGCCCTTTGTTTGCATCCCGGGATAACGCGTGTCGGGTCCGGCATCGAGCGGAGCCGCCGCCGCTCCCGCCGCCTCCTCCGGCACCGCGAAGGCGGCGAAGCGGTGCCCGTGTCGGGCGCGGGGGTGCCGGAGGCTCCGGCTGTCGGTGCTGGGCTCCCGCATCCCTCCCCACCGCCTTCTCCGTCCCTCCTCCCTCCGCTGCTCCCGCTCCCGAGCTGCGCGCGGTCGGAATCCGTGGGGGGATTTGGAAATGAGCCGCATCAGGACTCACCGAGCGGGGACTTTGTCCCCGACCGCTCGGGTTTTTTTCTAAGACCTCGTCATTTGCACCTAAAATGCGGCAGCGCCTGGACAGAGCTGTTTGCCAGACTCAGCCCCGGGTGGATTTTGGTCCCGGTTTTGGTGAGGCTCCCACTTTGAGCGAATCCTGCCATCCTGGGGATTCTCAAAATTCTGTTTAAAAATTCTGTTTAAAAACCCTTCAGCACGGTTCTCATCACTGCCCATCACAGCACTGCCATGCAACTGCCACCCACCAGCACCAGGAAAGAAATTAAAGGGGGGAACAAACCATATTCTGGATTTCACGGCTTTTTGGATTTGGTCCGTGTGGCAGCAGCTCCTGCCTTTGTGGCATCATGACTGTATGTGCCAGCCTGGCTCCCTGGGGCTGGAATGTGCCGGTGAGGAAGAGGAGGAAGCAATTTGTAGGGCATGGCAGACACTGGCATCTCAGCTGGGGCAGGACAGGAGAGGCCCAGGGTCTCTGGTTTTGCCAAGGGGAGCATCTCCCCCTGGACCCACATTCCTTGGAAAGGGATGGTTGGAAAGCACTGCTGCTGGGACTGGGCCATAGGTGGCCTACTGGCATGCAGTGGTGACAGTGGTGTCACCTGGGGTGCAGGTGTCACAAGAATGTGCCAATGGCAGCTGCCCGTGCTCTGGCCTCACCTGCTGCTTTTGGCTTCTCTGTCCAAAGCACCCATGTCAGGCTGAGCTGGCTGTGCCAGAGATTCTTTCCCTCCCAGTGCCACGAGCACTGGGAAATGGTATCAGCCTGGCAGCCTGGTGGTTCCCATCATATTTTGCCCATCCAGAGACCAGGCCTGGAAATGCTCCCACATGGAGCACTGGAGTCACCAGAGGAGCATGACCACCCTGCCAGCAAGAGGCACTGCCACACTGCCTGCCCCATCGTGTATCCCAGATCTCCTTGGCTTCCCGTGGGAATGGGGTGCTGTGACCTGCTGCAGCCTGGCCGAGCAGATGGCACTGGGAGGCACCGGGCAGAAGTGTTGGGAGTCAGGAGTCAGCTGGGGATGTGGAGCTGAGGCCAAGGGAGGGTGGGGGGTCCCCGCAGCCTCATGTTTTCAGACCTGGCTGGCACCCACTGCCATCCACCCACTGTCCCAGGTATCCCAGCAGCAACAGCTCAGTGAGTGCTGGACCAGCATCACTGTCTACTCTTGGCATGAGGATGGGAAAGGACTTGGGGAACCGTGATGGCAAAGGTGCTGTCAGAGCCAGAAGAACCCTGGCAACCCAAATGGGGGCCAGGCACTGCCCATGCTCTCACCCTGGCACCAACCAGGCTGTTGGCTGCTGGTGATGCTGGGGAAGGACAAGGGGAAGGTGATTTTGGGACTGGACACACAACGGGGTTTGGGACAGGGTGGTGGTTGCTCCTGTGGGGAGGTGTCGGTGGTGGCAGCACCCTGCCCAGTTTCCTGTCCTACCACATGCTTCCCGTGGGTGGACAGCCTGTTGGAGGTGCTGTCTGTCTGTCCGGGCTGATGAACAGCAGGAGCCGGGCACATGGGCGGGAGGTGAATCACAGGGATGCCCGGGGTGGGGAGGAGTGGGGCAGCTTGTGGTGAGCCCCCTGTCCCAGCACAGGGACTGACGTTGGCACGGCACAGCAGGGCAGCCGGGCCCCACTGGGCTTGACGAGGATCATGTTCCCCGGGGGTGCTGCTTTGCTCCCCCCTCTGCCCTCGCTCCCTCCCGCCCCACGCACACGGGCCGGCGTGTTCTGGATGGTGACACTGATCCCTGTCAAAGCCAATTAGGAGAAATTAATATGCCGGGGTTGAAAGGGCCCCGCGCTGCCAGCAGGAGCGGGCTGTGACTCACGGGCTCCCTGCCCGACACTCCCTGCCCTCCGTGGGACACCCTGTGCCAGGACAAGGCCGTGGCTCTGCCCTCTCTGGTGCCGTGTCCTCCCATCCAGAGCAAGGCTCTGGTGCCCACCTTGCTGTGTGCCTCAGGCCAGGTCTTGACACCCTGGTGACACCAGAGGACGTGGGAATGGCACTGCCAGGTCGGTGCCCATTGTGGGTTAAACCAGAGGGGTCGGCGTCCAGCTGTGGGTCTGTGTTTAGCCGGGATCCTGCCTGGTCCTGGCTGCCTGTGGCCGGTGACGTACATACATCCCAGGTTTTGCCTCGTTGATGTGACACCACCTCCTCCCCGTCCTGCTGCTTCCCTGGGCTGGAAAGTCCCAGAGTTTGGGTCAAAGGGGTGGTTGGGCTGCTCTGGTGCTGTGGGTCAGCCCGTTTCCACCATGTGCCACACCAGCCTGGCAAGTGTAGAGGTGCTGGGGCCCACTGCCCTGGATGATGGGATGGAGGGATGGCAGGGTGAAGGAATGATGGTCCTGGCTGTGCTGCTGCCGCCCCAGGGCTCAGCTTGGCTCCATCTGCTCTCCCTCCCCGGCAAACACCCTGACACATCCCCAGCGGGAATTTGCTCAGGGGACTGGGCTGAGCCAGAGGGACCCCGTGGGGACGTGGCGTGGGGCTGGAGGGTGAAGGGGCTGGCACGGTGAGGAGACACTCCGTGCTGAGTCAGCATGCCTGCTGGCAGGAAAATAAATCTCCCGTGGGCATTAATCCCCTGACAGCCCGGGAAGCGCTGTCGGAGCATCTCGCAGCCGTTTCAAGAGCAGCCACTGCCAGAGAATCATTTGCCATCAGCTGCTCTGAGCCCTGACAACGAGGGGACATGGAGCATCTCGGGGTGTCCCAGAGCTGGCACAGGGCTTGTGGTGAGGCTGGCCAAGGGGCAGTGAGGATGTGGGGCTGGCGGGTTTAGGAGGGCTCAGCACCAGAGGAAGCAGAACAGGCCCAGGATTTCCCACAGAGCCACCATCCCACAGCCCGGGCTGAAGGCAGGAGTGTCAGGAGGGTGTCCCGATTTCCATCCCTATTCCTCTACCAGCCATGCCCACGTCCTCCCTGCATCCTGGTGCCAGCAGCTGGGTTAGCACTGCTTGTTTTAATTACTGGAGCGAAGGAAAATTCCAGCGTAGGCAAACAGAGTAAGTGGAGCAACGTTGCCCTCCCGGCTGGGCAGGGTATCCATGGGCTCCCAGGCTCCTGTCCCAGCTGTGCCAGGGTGTCCTTCTGCCAGACCACTGTGTTGGCCACCACAGCCCTTCATCCTTCCGAAATACCCATGTGATTGTGTGCTCCTCGTCTGTGCCCTGTGCCCACCCTCAGCCATTCCCGCTGCCATCCCTATGGCAAAGGGATTTTCCAAGTTCCCTGTGCCCACCCTCAGCCATTCCTGCTGCCATCCCTATGGCAAAGGAGGGATTTCTCAGCCTCCCCAGTCTGTGTGTACCTGTACCTGTGGGTGATTTGGGCACCATGGACTAGCTGAGAGCAGGGAGGTGCCAGGGCAGCTGGTGCCAAACATCTCCCTGCTCCACACCCAGAGCATCCTTGACACCAAGCCCTGCTCCCTGCGGTGCCAGGGGCTGGGGCAGCGGGGTCTGGCCTGTGCCATCGATTCGGGGCTGCAGTGGGGGCAGAGCCAGACCCCGTGCCCGGGCTCCTGCCTGCCCCACGGAGCACGCCCTGCCCGCTCGGCCCCTGGGCCGCCTCCCTCGCGGGTCCTGCTCCTCCAGCGCTCGGCTCCGGAGCCCAAGCTCTGGTTTCATAACACCGCTGAGCATTTTGNTTAGAATTATAATACCTATATTATTATAATTATAATTACATTATTATTTTCCCTGGAAATGGAGGGAGTTGGTGGCTCCTGGCTCTGCATCAGGGCAGGCTTTGATGGAGGAACTTGATTTTTTGTCCCTAATCAGGCTGACACGCGTGGTGTGTGCGCAGCAACGTTGGAGCTCATCCTGTCCCTCGCACAGTCCTTGTTTTTATTTCATTGCCTGGGAAAATGATGGATGATTTTCGTTTATTTTTCATCTTTTTTTATTGTTTTCTTGCTGCTGCTGCTGTTTCAGCCCAAGATGGTAAAACCAGAATTAAGGGGCAGAATCAATCCTTTTGGTTAAATAAGCCACATTAAAAGATACAGAAGGAGAAGGGATTAGTGAGGCGTGCCTGGCATTCACAATTAACTGATCTGTTAATCACCGGAGAGGCTGCTCGAATGGCTCCAGCTCGTTCTGGTGGGAGNTGCTGCCATCCCTATGGCAAAGGAGGGATTTCTCAGCCTCCCCAGTCTGTGTGTACCTGTACCTGTGGGTGATTTGGGCACCATGGACTAGCTGAGAGCAGGGAGGTGCCAGGGCAGCTGGTGCCAAACATCTCCCTGCTCCACACCCAGAGCATCCTTGACACCAAGCCCTGCTCCCTGCGGTGCCAGGGGCTGGGGCAGCGGGGTCTGGCCTGTGCCATCGATTCGGGGCTGCAGTGGGGGCAGAGCCAGACCCCGTGCCCGGGCTCCTGCCTGCCCCACGGAGCACGCCCTGCCCGCTCGGCCCCTGGACCGCCTCCCTCGCGGGTCCTGCTCCTCCAGCGCTCGGCTCCGGAGCCCAAGCTCTGGTTTCATAACACCGCTGAGCATTTTGGATATAAATAGGCTGCCCCGCTCGCGCTGCCGCTCCCGCTGTTACGTAAACGCTGCTGTGCCGGCTGCGAGAGCCTCGGCACGGCCGGTGCCATGTGCCATGTGCCCGGCACCGCTCCCGGCGTGGCGCTGCCCCCGGAGAGGTGTTCCCGGGGTCCCTGGAGGGATCCCTGCTCGGGGCCGTGCCAGGGGAGGGCTGGATTCTCGCCCCGGGCACCGAGGGCTGAGGTCACTCCGTTTGCCGTGGTGCCTCCGATCACCCCCGGCCGGCGTGGGATGGGCCTCGCAACCCCCGCTCAGAGTTCATTAAAAACGCCAAACACGACAATTTGGGTTAAATAATCAATTTACTCTTACTCTGCGTGTCTTTTATTTTATTATTTTCTAATTATATCATTATAATTCTAATATTCTCTGGTCCAAATAGACTATATGATTATATATAAAAATACAACGTATGTAATTCTGTACATAATTCCATATATAATGCTAATATACAATATATAATAATAGCATATTATTATTACTATATATTANTATTTTTCATCTTTTTTTATTGTTTTCTTGCTGCTGCTGCTGTTTCAGCCCAAGATGGTAAAACCAGAATTAAGGGGCAGAATCAATCCTTTTGGTTAAATAAGCCACATTAAAAGATACAGAAGGAGAAGGGATTAGTGAGGCGTGCCTGGCATTCACAATTAACTGATCTGTTAATCACCGGAGAGGCTGCTCGAATGGCTCCAGCTCGTTCTGGTGGGAGAAGGTCTCCAGGGGTGGGGACAAAGGGTGCCGCTGTCTGAACCCCACTTTGGGTGAGGGGATGCCTGGATCCGATTGCATCCCGGTGGAGAATGCTCTGGGTACCACTGGGAAGGACACCTGGATCCTGAGGTATCCCAGTGGAGGATGCTGAGGGTACCCGCTCCATGCCAGGCTCCCGGCTGGCACCAGTGGGTAGCTGCAGCCCCAGCATGGCAGGGGGATCTGGGCTCGGGGGTGCCGCTCAGGGGGGCCATCCCGTGCCTCAGTTTCCCGGGAGCTGCCCAAACGCCGGGCACAGCCGTGTGCCCACACGCTAAATGGCAGCGGATGGCTTCGTGCCGCCTCACTGCGTGCGGGTGAGCAGAGCGCGCGTCCTGCGGGCTGTGAAATTGCTTCCCTGGAAGCTGCCCATGGACACAGGGATTAAAACGATGCCAGGGCTGTGCCCTCTCAGGAGAGTGGACGGGGCTGGTAGCGAGGAGCCTGTGGCCAGAGGGGCATGGCTGTTTGATCCTGCCCAAATCCCATCCGAATCCTGCCTAAATCCTGCCCTGCTCCCTGCCCCATTCCCTGCCCCAAGACCTGCCCCATTCCCTGCCCCAAACCTGCCTCATTCCCTGCCCAAATCCAGCCTCTCCCAGGTGGGCATTGCTGCAGGGTCCTGCCCCGGGAGGCTGCACCCCGGAGTACAACACTCAGCATGTTCGCGGGGTGGGATCCACGGTGGGCGACGAGGGGACTGGGAGGGATGTGCAGACCATGCTCCCAAGGCACCGGAGCATCCATCAGCTCCTGGATGTCCCTACGAGCCCGCACCCCCCAGGACAGCCCCTCTATGTCCCAGGGCAGCCGAGACAGGCTGTCTTACAGCAGCGAGGGGCCAGGCGGGGGCGGGGGGTCTCGGTGTGCCCTGTGCCGGCATCATTCCTCCCCGGAGCCGCGGCAGGTGCCCTGCCTGCCCCGGAGGGTGGGCAGGGGCCGGGGGCTGTGCCGAGGGCGCTGCGGGAACCCCGGCTCGGCCCTTCCGCACNGCCGGGGCCGCCGCCGCCCCGGGAACGTGAGTCAGCACGGGCGGCGGGCAGGGCCGTGCTCCGGGCAGCGCCGGCGGCCGCATGAGGGCCGGGACCCCGCCAGGACCTTCCGGGCTTTTCCCGTCCCTGCTCGGACCCGGCGGTGGGGGCTGCGACCTGGGCTGGGTGGGCGATGCAACAGGTTGGGGAGTGAGGGGAGGGAGCGGCGGGGGCTGGGCTGTGCCAGCTGCGGGGAGACATCTGTGGGGTGGGAGGGCAGCCTGTGCCTCGCTGCATCCCAGTGCACCCCACTTCATCCTGCTGCACCCCTCTGCACCCCATTGCACCTCTCTGCACCCCATTGCACCCCTCTGTACTCCACTGCATCCCGCTGCACCCCTCTGCATCCCATTGCATCCTGCCAAATCCCACTGCACCCCACTAAACTCCACCCCATTGCACCCTGCTGCATCCCACTGCGTCCAGCATTCCCCCTCTCTCTCCATCGGTGTTCTGCTCCTGTTTCCCAGGGCGGGCTGTGAGGTTGGGGCAGGTGCCCCGGGGCTGGAGCTGTGGCCTCGCTGCTGCCACCAGACCCCTGCCTGTCCCCAGCCACCAGACTGGCCGGGTGAGGGTGGGTGGTCCCTGGTTAGGCACACACCAGCCAGGACACTGTTGGGGGTTGCTGGGTGGTCCTGGGGCTGCGAGTGATGCAGCAGTTCTGGGGGATGCACTGAGCTTGCCATTCTCAGCCTGACTCCTGTGGCAAGGGCATGGCATTGGTGCCAGGGAACTCAGAGAGCAGAAAGCAGAGTCTAAGGATGTGGGCCAGGATGTTATGGGGGCCCTGGCTTCTCTTGAGAGCCTTGGGGTGCTTCATGCTGCACACAGCCAGCCTTGTGCCTTGGTGCTCCCTATGTCCTGGTGTTCCTTATGTCTTGGTGCCTCCCATGCCCTGGTGCCCCCTGCACTCTGATGTTTCAGCAGCCGCCACTGCAGGTGTATCTGACCTGGTTTGGGGATAATTTGGTCTTTGAGATGATGCCACATTTCCCATCACTGCACCCAGTGCTGGTGCTGTGGGTACAGGGAGAGCAGCTGGATGGTGCTAGTGGGTCATGGCAGTGATGGTGCCCACTTTGGGCTGGTTACTGCACCCAGGTTGATGGTTGTGCAGGTGGGGAAACTGAGACAGGACCAGCTGGGTCTCACTGGCTCATTTGGGAAGCTTTGCTTCCTGAGCTGAGGGGTGGCTCAGCTGACAGTCCCCTCGGAGAGGCTCCTGTCCCTGTGCTCCGCTCCCTGTCTCTGTTCAAAGGCTCTTTTCAGTGAGTCATTTTCTCTTTTGCTGTCCCACTATCCAGGGAAAATGGTGACGTGGTCGGTACAAAGTGTGTTCACCATGGAAACCAGCTGGAAGGGGGGGCACGCCGCCCCCCGCTCCTCCCAGGTTTGGCTTTGCATCCCGAGCCTCAGAAGATGGCTCTGGAGCTCCTTCCACGCTCCTTGGCACGGCTGGGCTGTGACAAGGTCTGCGGGGCCATGTGCCCGCTCGCTGCCGCGTCGGGAGCCGAGGTGCCCTGTGCCTGTGCCGCGAAGTGCCAGGGAGCATCCAGGCACTGCCGGTGCCTACCAGGGCAGCAGGACCTTCCCCAGATCCCTGGTGCCCTTCAGGTGCTGGTCTCAAGGACACACGGGAGCTGGTGGCAGGGCCCTGACACGGGGCAGTGTGGTCGGGGCACAGGGACAGGGATGCTCCGTAGTCCATCGGCTGGAGCCACGTGTTTGCCATGAGCGTCCCCAAAAGGCTCGGCACAGGCTTGGTGACCCAGAGTGTCCCACTGCGCCGGTGGGGGTGTGTGCCGGGGACACAGCTGAGCAGAGGGGCGCCTGTCCCAGCGCCGGTGTCCCGCAGGAGGGCCCTGAGCTGGGCGCTGCGGGGCTGTGCGGGGTCCCGGTGACCGGCTCTGTTGGCAGCACCGCGACCTTCCGGCTGCCTCCCACCACAACGGCGCCGGTTGTTCGGGCAGGCTCTGGGTGGAATAGTAATGTGGCAGCTGCAGCTGGCAGCGGGGCCTGCTGGGGACAGGCAGCTGGGATGTGGCCACCACCGCTGCCACCGTGTACCCTGCCACCCCGAGGGACACGGCACCGGCTGGAGCGCGGTGCTGGATGCCAGGAGGTGGGGTGTGCTGGTGGGCAGAGGATGCAGTGCCCAGCTGGGGCAGCCGTGTCCCATCCCTGTGCCCGGTGTGGGGCTCCTGGGACCCAATTCCTGTCCTTTCAGCTTCCACAGGTGCACTTTCTGGCCAGCCTTGGGTTGCCACTGCGCTGTGGCCAAACCCACTGTAGGGCAAATCCAGGGGCTGGTGCTTGGCTGGGTGGGGGTGCGTGGGACCTCTGATCCCACACAGTCCCTCTCCAGGGGGTGTCATTGGCAACCTGCATTCCCCACATGCAGGTCCTGCCATGACTCTGCAGGTCCCTCCTGGGCTCCCCAGTTGTCCCATCCACAAAGGGTGCACAGCGGCACTGGAACCCCCCATTTCCTATGACCCCCATATGGGCAGGACCCCCTGGCACAGCCTGATCCATTCTCAGTGCCCCCAGCCCCCTGCCCTGACCCCCTTGTGTCCCCACAGACGGCACCCCCCTTAGCGAGCTCTCCTGGTCCTCCTCGCTGGCCGTCGTGGCCGTTTCCTTCTCGGGGCTCTTCACCTTCATCTTCCTCATGTTGGCCTGTCTGTGCTGCAAGAAGGGGGACATCGGCTTTAAGGTGAGCAGGCCAGGGAGAGGGAATCTCCCTAAGGACCCCAGGAAGGGATGGGTTCCTGGTGCAGGCTCCCCTGCCCCAGTTCCAGAGCTGGGTGTTTCCCAGCTCAGGATAGAAGTGGTCAAAGGGGGGGTTCAGACCCTCACTGTCTGCCAGGGGCCTGTGGGACTCAGCAGCACTGGGGGTCATATCCTGACTCATCCAGGATCCCAGCTCCACAGGGTATGGATATCGGGTTCAGCATCATTGGGGTGTCCTATCCTGACCCATCCGGGCTCCCTGCTCTGCACAGCCTGGATCTGTGGGGTTCAGCATTACTGGGGGTTGTAGCTTGGCCCATCCGGAATCCCAGCTCCACAGAGCGTGGATGCTGCAGAGTTCAGGATCATCGGGGTCGTATCCTAACCCATCTGTGCTCCCGGCTCGGCGAGGGGTGAGGCCACGCCATGGTTAAGGGCCCGGCAGTCCCACCCGCACGCCCCCGAGGGTGGGAGGCACCCTGACCTCACAGGCACAGAATGTGCCGAGAAAACGCTTTTTCCCTAATTGCTGGGATTTTTGTGGAGGCTTGAGGCGCCCGCGGCGGGAGGGGGTCAGGCTGGGGGGGACACGCTGGGTGTTTTGTAATGCCCCGCACCGCCCGAGCACCTCGCCGTGCCGGGGGGGACAGTGAGCCCCCGGTGCCCCCGCACTGGGTATAAAGGGGCGCACGGCCGAGCCGGTGTCCGGCGGGACACGGCGCATGGCACACGGTGGCACATGGCACACTGCGCGGTGCCAGGGGTGTCGGCAGCGGCATGAGGCAGAGCTGGGCACGGTGAGATGCTCACCGTCGCCTACCTGCTCGCCCGGGCGGCTTTCGGGAGCCAGGGTCTGCCGGGGTGGCACCGCCAGGTAATGGGCTGGGTGGGCGGGGAAGGGGTGCCATCCGTGTGGAGAGGGCAGGGTTGTGTGCCAGGAAGGTGGGATTCGGGGGTCCCCATGCCTGGGCGTGTGGGTGAGCCCGGTGGGGCAGAAGGGTGTGTGGGGCACTGCCGGCAGTGGAGAACCCTCGAGGTCAGTTGTCTCTCCTCGGTGTCCCCCTCCCCACACTCCTGGACCAGGAGTTTGAGAACGCCGAGGGGGACGACTACGTGACGGAGCTGTCGGCTCAGGGCTCGCCTGCCCCCCAGCATGGCCCCGAGGTCTATGTCCTGCCCCTCACCAAGGTGTCCCTGCCCATGGCCAAGCAGCCGGGACGCTCAGGTAAGTTGGGGCCAGGGCAGGACCCCTGAGAGATGCAGCTGGGAGGGTCTTGCATCACTGAGCAGTGGGATGAGCTGGGGATGGCGGGTCTCCCCTGCTGAGGAGGGACAACTCCAGCAGAGTCCTGAGCAGGCAACAGGCAGCCAGGATTCCTGGGGAGCACTGTAAGGATTCCCCTGTGTGAAGGTTCCTTGTCCTTGCCCCCTGCCTTGTGCATGTCCCAGCCCAGGGGAGCAGTGCCCACCCTGCTGGGGTGGGACGGGACATGGACACCCCAAACGGTGACACCCTCGAGTCCCAGTCCCTGTAAACAAGCCTATGAGTGGGAGAGGAATGTGGGGGGTGCTTGGCTTGCCCCCTCCCGCCCCGTGTCACTCCCCGCCCAAAGAATGGCCGTGGCTGGGCGGAGGGCGGGGGGCAGAGAGGGCCAACAATGGTCCCATTGCTGCCTGCCCTTGGCACAGGCACCCGGGGGGCAGGACTGTGCTGGGGGGGCTGGGAAGGGGCTAAATGCCAGGGCTGCGCCGGGCTCGGCTCTGCCTGCCCTGCGCAGGAGAAGGGGCAGGGAGCCAGCCCTGCTGCCTCCCGGTTTGGGGACACCCGTACCCCGCGTCCCACGGCCGTGGGAGGATGCCTGGAGAGGAAGATGCCTGGGATGCAGGGTGCCTGGGGATGGATGCTCCGGAGCAAGCTGGGGCGGCAGAGGGCCTGGCACCGGGTGGCACGGTGGGGACAGCAGGGCTTGGCCGGGACTGGTGGGGAATGTGGGCAGGTGGGCAGGGAGACACGGGGCAGGTGGATAGCAGGGGACAAGTGGGCAGGGGGGCAGGCGGGCAGCTGGATGTGCTCTGTTACAGTGCAGCTCCTCAAGTCGGCGGACCTGGGGCGGCAGAGCCTCCTGTACCTGAAGGAGATTGGGCATGGCTGGTTCGGCAAGGTGAGCCCAGGGGCAGGGACCCCTGGACATCCCACCCCGGTGGGACGCGGGGCCCCGGCTGTGGCAGGCGGGTTCGGGGTGTGGATGGAGGGACGAGTCTGTCCCTCACCCCAGGTGTTCCTGGGGGAGGTGAACTCGGGCATCAGCAGCACCCAGGTGGTGGTGAAGGAGCTGAAGGCGAGTGCCAGCGTGCAGGACCAGATGCAGTTCCTGGAGGAAGCACAGCCCTACAGGTACCTCTTGGGATCACTGCAGAGCCGGGAGTGGGGATGCTGGGGATGGGGACAGGTCCTGCCTGTGGCACCTCTGGCTGCCAGGCAGAGCTGTGGCTGCCCTGTGCAGGTGCTGGCTGAGCTCTGCAGCAGCTCAGCTCCATCCCAGCCTGTCTGCGCGGGGCTGATCGCGGCAGGACCGGGGCTGTGCGGAGCCACTGGCCATGGCGAGGGGCAGCCGTGAGATCATGGGCAGAGAGGGGCCAAGGGCGGGGCACGAGGCTGCTCCTGCCTGGGCACAGCTGAACAAATGTCCCTTTGTGGTGCGTCCAGGGTGCTGGGACGTGCTGGTACCCGCTCTGGCCCTCCCGACAGCCCCCGGTGCAGGCAGGGCGATGGTTTCCGAGCGGCTGCTGCCGTACCCTCACCCCAGCCCCAGCACAGGCAGGGCAATGCTTCCTGGGGGCTTGCCACTGTCACCCCAAGCACAGCCAGGGCGATGGTTCCCAGGGGGCTGCCGCCAGCCCCTCGGCCCCCTGGCACAGTGCCCACGTCCCCTCGTTGCTCTGCCCCACACAGAGCCCTCCAGCACACCAACCTGCTGCAGTGCCTGGCCCAGTGTGCCGAGGTCACCCCGTACCTGCTGGTGATGGAGTTCTGCCCGCTGGTGAGTCCGTGTGCCCCCCGTGCCCCATCCTGCTCCCCACGGTGCCCCCATAGGCGTCGGGCACAGCCGAGCCCCCGCAGCCGCGGAGGGTGACGGTGGCACTGCCCGCAGGGTGACCTGAAGGGGTACCTGCGGAGCTGCCGGGGGGCCGAGGCCATGACCCCGGACCTGCTGACCCTGCAGAGGATGGCGTGCGAGGTGGCCTGTGGCGTCCTGCACCTGCACAGGAACAACTACATCCACAGGTAGGCTGGCCTGGTGCTCTGGGGAGGCGAGGGGAAACTGGGAGGGTCTGGAGGGGGAACGGTTCCCAGGATGCCAGTGTTCCTGCCCCACCACTGCTCCTCCTGCCCAACAATATCCTGGTGCTGAGTGAGTTGCAGACGGAGACTCCAGCATCAGTGATTTTGTTGAGGAGGGGGCGCGCTGTCTTCGGGAGCCATCAGATTGTCCCCACCCGAGTCTGGCTCTGCTGGTGGGTCCTCACGAGAGTGCCCGAGCTGTGGTAGGGGGATGTGGGGTCCTCATGTGTGCTGGAGAGGGACTCCCCTACGGGCAGCCCATCCTTGGTGGGCACTGCCGCGTCGGGGGTCTCGCGTGTACCCCGTCTGCGTGAGCCGCCCCCGGGGCTGGAGCAGCCGCCCAGGAGCCCGGCCCGGTGCCAGGGCTCACGTTGCCCGGGAACACCCGGTTTCTGCTTGGCTCGGCGCGTGACGGATGGACGGACGGACAGCGGCGCAGCCGGGGCATTCCTGCTGTGCACTGACTGCGCGTTATCGGCACGCCCGGCGCTGGGCACAGGGACACGGCGCCGCTCGGCAGTCCCGCTGCCCCCGCGGGGTCCCTGGAGGGTGCCCCCCGACCCCTCAGGGTGGGTGTCCCCCGGCCCCGCGGCAGCGGTGACAGCTCCGGATTTGCTTGGCAGTGACCTGGCCCTGCGGAACTGCCTCCTCACCGCCGACCTCACCGTCAAGATCGGGGACTACGGGCTCTCGCACTGCAAGTACAAAGTAAGGCTGGTTGGAGGGAGGAGGGGGCTGGGGGCTGCGTGCCAGGACCCTGGGGCACCCACAGGAACACCCCCCTGGCACATACCGTGCTGAGCCTTCCCCGCCCCACACCCTCATGCATTCCTCCTCCCGAGCAGTGCCGGGGCAATCCCTGGGTTTTCTGGGGTGCAGAGGGGTTCAGAGCACCCCGTGAGGGACCCTTGGTTCCCTCCAGTTTGTCCCTCTGAGCAT
>VXAU01005350.1:76917-136990 GCA_013399695.1 Formicarius rufipectus
CGAGGACACGGCGGAACTGACCTCGGGCGTCTTCACAGACCTGTCCGGGGACTGCGCCGAGCGGGCGGAGGCGGCCCCGGCGCTGCGGTCCCTGCAGAAGCAGGTGGGCACGCCGGACTCGCTGGAGTCGCTGGACATCCCCTCCACGGGCAGCTCCTGCGAGCTGCTCAGCCCCGGCGCCTTCGCGCCCGCCGGGCAGCCCCGCGCCCTGGACAGCGGCTACGACACCGAGAACAACGAGTCCCCCGAGTTCGTGCTCAAGGAACCCCACGAGCCCCGGGAGCCCGAGGCCTTCGGCCAGCCGGGGAAGCCGCCGCCGGGGCTGCCGGGGGCCGAGGGCGCCGAGCCGCGCAGCCCGGCCGAGAAGAGCCCCTACCGGGACTCTGCCTACTTCTCCGACGGCGACGCGGAGGCCGAGCGCGGCCCCAAGGACGAGGAGGACAGTGATGGATCCCACACCCCCGAGGCAGAGGAGAGTCCCCGCTCCCCTGGGCAGGACACTGGGCGAGGGGAGGACCCGCTGCACCCTCCGGGGGCACCCGGCAGCCCGCCGACAGCGCCGGGCGTCGCGGTGGCGGTGCCCGTGCCGGTGGCAGGGGCTTTGGAGGGGCATTGGGATGGGGCCGAGGACAGGAGCGCATCGGCTGGCCCCGTGGAACAGGTGCTTGGCACCGAGCAGTGCCCCGCTGGCACGGGGCTGGTGCCGGGCAGCCCCCCGCGCCCCGACACAGACATCTGCCCCCCGGGCTCTGTGGCCCCCAAGACTTTCCTCTTGACCCCGGTGTCAGTGAGTCCTGGGGAGCCATTGGCCTCCGGAGGGACGCGCGTGCCTGAGGGTGTCCCTGGGCTTGGAGGAGCTGTAGCAGGGCATAAACAGACTGTGCCCCCTGCGCTGGGGCCGGGGAACCTGGGGCTGCCCCCGGACGGGGCCGGGGCGGGCGATGCACCGGGGGGTCCCAGCACGCTGCAGCCGGGGGCCGAGCCAGCCCCGGGTCTCTCCCCGGTCCCGTCTGCCCCCGAGCGCCGCGAGGAGCCGGAGGAGGAGGATGAGGACACAGAGGACAGTGATGAGTCGGATGAGGAGCTGCGCTGCTACAACATCCAGGAGCAGAGCGAGGAGAGCGAGGAGGAGCCGGCGGCCGTGCCCATCGTGGTGGCCGAGAGCCAGAGCGGCCGGAACCTGCGCAGCCTCCTCAAGATGCCCAGCCTGCTTTCCGAGTCCTTCTGTGAGGACCTGGAGCGCAAGAAGAAGGCTGTCTCCTTCTACGACGATGTGACCATCTACCTCTTCGACCAGGTGGGTGCCCTGGGTGACAGCACCAGGCGCTGGTCGTGGTTCCACAGCTTTTTGGTGGTGGGAACCATCCCCAGCCATGGCCCCACTGAGGTTCCTTCCTGCTATTTCTCCATCCTCAGGAAAGCCCCACGCGGGAGCTGGCTGAGCAGAGCTTCCCGGAGCCTCCTCTGCCTTCGGGGCAACCCCCTCCGCCTTCGGGGCAGCCCCCCACGGGTGGCAGCCCCCCCAGCCCCACAGATAGGCTCGGAGCCTCAGACGACTCCTCGGATGGCAATGCCTCTGAAGAGAGTAAGAGACCAGGGTGTCTTGGGGCTGGTGCTTACAGGATGATGAGGCGCAGTGATTATGGGATGACGGGGACCGTTGTGGGATGATGGGGACCGTTGTGGGATGATGGGGCAGTGGTTATGGTGGGACTTCTCTGACGGGCTCAAGTGCCTCATTCCCTATCACAGGCAGCGGCTTCGAGTGGGACGATGACTTCCCGCTGATGCCGGTGAAGCCGTCCCTGGTGGCCTCGCTGCCGGGGACGCCAGCAGAGCCCCCCGTGGCCGTGCCCAGCCTGCCCACCCTGGCGCCGGCTCAGAAACAGGTGCTGCCCATCCAGTTCTCCCGATTCACGGTCTCACCCGCCCCAGTGTCCCGGTTCTCCATCACCCACGTCTCCGACTCGGACATGGACTCCATAGGAGGTGAGTGCCCCCTGGGATGCTGCTCTGTGGGTGACCACGATCCCCTGTCCCTGCCGGGGGCTGCCGTGTCCCAGTGCCTGTGGCACTGTATGCCACGGGACACGCTGTCCTCACGCCCCACGGGGATGGTGACCCCCTGCGAAGGGCCGGGTGCCCCGTGGAGGGCCGGGATCCTCTGACGGCCCCTCTCTGCTCGTTGCAGGCAGCAGCGAGGACGGTGACCGGGAGTGAGCGCGCCGGGTCACAGCCGGCATCGCCCCGGCGCGGGGGTGGCGGAGGACGGCGGGGCTGGACGCGGGAGCCGCCCGTGGGCTCCCAGACCCCGCTCTGGATTTTTTAGGCAGATTTTCTCGGAAGGAACTCGTTTGCTACTGCGAGTGGGAGTGGGGCCGGCACNNNNCGTGTGTGTGCGGGTGTCTGTGTGCGTGCGTGTAAAATACACACTTATATATATATATATATACATATATATATATAAATTATAGCGTTTAAAGGGTAGTGCCCTGACCTTGCTAACATTTGCCGAGTGTCCCCTCAGTGAAGTCCCACCCCCCCCCTTGGCTTCTTGCCCACGTGTGCTCCCCGAGGTGGTGTTTGTGCCCACACCCCCCGTGCCATCCCCTCCCCATGCTGTGTGCTTGGTCTTGCACCTTGTGGCAGCCTGGATACCCCACAGCTGCCCCACGGCCACCCCACAGCTGCCCCATGGCTGCTCCACGGACACCCCACGACATTCCAAATGAGGAGCCACTGACTGCCGCCACTGTTGATGTCACTCCCTATGCCAGCGGTGCCACTGGCTTTCCAGGGTGGGCATCATGGCTTTTGGGGCTGGGGGGGACTCCCCTCCCCTGGCTTTTGGAGAGTAGTCCCAGCAAGGGGATCCTGAGGGTTGGTGGAGTCCTTGCCCACTGTGGCAGGGAGCGACACGTGGAGGGCTGGTTAGGGGGGGATATGCCCTCCCAGGACCCACCAACCCGACTATTTTTGTATTTAAAGAAAAGGATTAAAAAAACCCCACCCGAAACCCACCCCAGAACCAAAACTTGCTGTTGACTGAACCCACATTGATGCGATTTTAAGTTATTGCTGCCAAAGAGACATATTGAGTCGGGGGGAGGGGGGAGCAGGGGGTGCTCGCAGTTCTTTGTTCCAGTTTTTTTTTTGTTTGTTTCTTTGTTATTTTTTAAAATCCATTCGAGGCTTAGGATAATTGTGCAATTCCAGCTTCCGGAAGGAAATAGAAGTAAGCGGAGCTGAACGAAACCTTGAAATCAGGGCTGGTTCCTTTTGGGGTCTATAGACCAAACCTTGAGGTGAGAAATGTCCCCTCTGAGCTCCCCCTGCCCCATGTCCTGGTTCCTGGCACGCTTCCACATGTTCTTGTGCTCGGACACGTGTACAGACGTGCACCCACATGGGATGGGGCTGGTGCCAGAGGTTCTGCTCCATGCCATGGGAGGATCCCATCCTGGCACCAGGACCCTGTGGGATGAGCCTATCCCCAGCCTGGCACTGCGATGCCACTCGGGTTCCAGCCAGGTGTTCCCATAGTCGCCCACCCTCCTCCCACCCACCCAGCATGTGCCAGCTCAGCCTGAAGCTGTACCCCAGCTGGAGCCCCCCCAGTGCTCAGGAGGTTGTTGTGGGGGTGAGGGGCTGTGCCCCTCCTCCCAGAAGACAGCCAGGGTCCTGGGGGACCCCAACTTCAGCCCCAGGGTGGCTGTGCCATGCCCTACCCCCCATTGCTGGTTCCTCACCCCCACTAAGCAATTAATACTTTAAGTGTTTTATTTAAGCCCCCACCTGACCCGTAACCCACCTCAGTTCTCCCAAGCTCTTCCCTCTGCAGCTGGGGGGCCTCTCCCTTGCACTGACCCAGGGTGCAGCCCCTGTGAGAGCTGCTCCTGCCGGAGTAGGATGCTCCTGGGATTCCCTTCCTGCACCATCACCCTCCTGCCCCCCCTGCCTCCTCTTCCCTGCACACCACCAGCACCACAGGGGGACTTTGCTCACCCCCCATCCCCCTCGCACCCAGGGGTGCTGGTCCAGCCGCCCACCCCACCCCAGGTTTGGTCTATGGCGCCGCAGGTCCCGGCTCCGGAGGGTGGATGAGGACAGAGCTGTGGCTTGGGTAACTTTTTTAATAGAAAGGCTCTTCTTACATGGTCTATTTTCTCAATACGGGTCATAATTGCTGTATTTTTTATCAGTGCTGATTTCCATACAGCTCCCAGCATGTGTGTCAAATCTCATCGGGCCAATAATAAAGTTTTTAAAATATCTTAAGCCGTTTCCTGCCCCGATCATTGCCCAGCATGCAGGATGGAGCCAGCTCGGGATGGACCCAGGGCCAGGCGGGTGCCTCTGGCTGGGGAAAACGCTGCAGGAGGGAGGGGTGTGAGGTTTAATTGCTCATGAAGTACTTTTTCTCATAAAAAATTATTTCAGGTTACATCTTGCAGGTGCCACCGAGCCAGGAGGTGCAGCGAAGCCCCCAGGGGCTGGCTGGAGCCAGGGTGGCTGCTCAGGGGTCCCAGAGGGGCAGCCCCTGGCACAGGGGTGGAAGAGGACAACGCTGTGGCTGAGGGGACCCCAGGCTTGTCCCCACCCTGGGCTGTGACCACCAGCCCTCTCCCACCCACTGCACCATGCACCAGTGGATTCCTTCCCCTCACCCCTGCCCCCACCCATCTGCTCCAGCTCGGAGAAGAGGAGGCACAGGAGAGGAAGAGGAGGCACATCATGGAGCAGGGAACCCTCATGTACAGCTGGAGCCTGGGCAGTCATAGGAGAAACTCTTTTCCTGCAGCAGAGCTGGAAAACCCATTGGAGGGGACATGGGAGAGATGAACTACCACATCTGACTGGGACTGAGTCCCATGCTGGGACCATTCTGTGCCTGATCAAGTGCCCACTGCCCAGACTGTGGTGACCAGGACATGCTGCAGTAGTGATCAGAAAGTGCAAATGAGAAATACAACAGAAGAAGCAAAAACTCTGTTCAGTATCAACCGCTCACCCATGGGAGACACAATTCCTGCCTGGAAACCCCTTTCTCCCTGTTTTTGGAGCAAGAACAAGACTCCTGTGCTGGCTTCCAGGAACTGCAGAAGGGCCCAGGAGCCACCTCACTTGTGGGCACTCCCAGCAACAAGCTTAGCAAGTGTGTGTATATATATATTTATATATATTTATCTCTATCTACCTCTCTCTCATGCAGCCCTAGGAATAGAGGAAGAGCAAACAGCCAAGCAAGAGACCCAGATGGGAGCTCTTGTCTGTGGGGAGCAGAGGGACCTGCAACCTCCAGCACCCTGGCCCCAGTCACCCCAGGGCTTCCACACTGCCCTGGCCTCCACAGGTGTTGTTTTATAGCTTATATTTTACAGCAGTACCATTAATTCCCTGCAATATCCCAAGCCCTGGCACTGCTGGAGCTCTGGGAGCAGAGCCGGCTCTGTCCCAGCAGGGGCTGCAGTGCCAGCACCCCAATGCCCGTGTCCCAGCCCAGAACACAGGGTGGGCACCTGGGATCTGGTGGGAGCTTCCTGTGGCTCCCACCTTCCTTTGACTTGCATAAGGTATCCCAGCTGTCCTGCCTTTCCTAGGGGTCCTTCCTGTCTGGGCAGGGGAGAGCAGGGAGACCGTGTGTGCTGTGTCACTGCCATCCCACCAGAGCACTGTGAGTCCCTGGAGAGTCCTTCTCCAGCTGAGCCCATTTTCCCACCCATGGCAAACTTCTGCTCAGCCCTGGGACATGCTGCTCCGGCTCCAGGATGTGCTGCCACCACTCCTTAGTGCAGGCGAAGGACAGGTGACATGACAGTGGTGTGACCCTCTGCCACTGAGGGGGACAAGCTGGGTCTAGAGAAGAGAGAACTAGGGCACTAGCTTGAGCCTTTGGCTTTCAAAGCAGCAGGATTAAATAAATTCCGCCTAAAAGTGAAGTCCTGGAAAGCCGGACGTGCAGCGGCGAGGATGAGGAGGATGAGCGTGAGGAGGCGGCGAGTGCCTCGCAGGTGCCAGCGCTCCCGGATCAGCTGATGAGCGGGGCGGAGCGGTCGTTCGTCACCGTGGGCTTCAGCTGGACGTTGGCAAAGGGGTTTCTGCAGAGGAAGAGGAAGGAAGAGTTAAGGGAGGGACGGCGGCAGCGGGGCTGGTGAGGACGGGGCACCGGCACAGCGAGCGGCCACCGGCGACACCCCAAGGTCAGCAGTGCTGGGGAAGGGGTTTAGCTGGAAACGCTCTGCCCTGTGGAGCCCCCGGCTGAGCTGCCCCCACTCCTCAGCTCCTCTCCCAGCTAAAGCCCTGGTGGGCATCAGAGACGAGCCAAGGGAGCTGCATGCGGGATGTTCTCCTACCTCGCTCTCCATCAGCGTGAAGTGGAGGATGCCATGGGGGGGCCAGGGCTGGAGAAGCTGCTCCAGGCCCCTCCCAGGCTGGACTTACACAGCTCCCACAGATGGGAGCACCACAAGATCACCTGGTTCTGCACTGCACTGCTCCAGGATGCAGGGGGTTCTGGCCTGACCTCCCAGCCAAGGGCAGAGCTGGCAGCTCCCAGCAGAGCCCTCTGGCAAAGTTAATATCCAGGAGTGTGGGGGATAAAGGACACCTGGATGGGCTTGGCAGAGCCAAGACATCAAGATTGACCTGGGTTTTCACCTACCTGGGGTGTCCCCCACACTGTCCTGTCATTTGGCCACCATCACTTGGCGAGGACAGGGTACAGGGGCTGCCTTGGCATGGGGAACATCCTTACCCCACCCTAGAAGGTCTCCTCTCTCTTCTCCCAGCAGGAGTTAACTCCCCAGAGGTGTGGACAGCTCTGGGGGTTCCTGGGGTCATCAGATCCAAATCTGCACCAGCCAAGGAGCCACCAAGCAGCTCTCCACCCATCCTGTGGCCCCACATCCTCCTTGTCTCACCTGCCCACGGCCCCCAGCCTTTCCCCAGTGGAAGCTACAGCCGTGGCCCAGCACACACGTGTCCCACAGCTGGGCCACGGGCCAGTCCCTCACCAGGGGCACAGTCCTGCCACCCCCAGATGTGGGTGCAGGTAAAGTGTCATGGTTATCATCTGCACCTGGACTGAGCAGCTTCGGGATGTCCCCAGAAGCTCTGGGATGTCCCCAGCCACCTCCCAGAGCAGAAAAGGAAGTGGCTGTGACTGCCAACCCCTGGAGCAAGCACTCAGCGTCTGCCCCAGGCTCCCTCCCTGCATCCCTCACCTTTCCACGTGCACTTTTTCTCTCCTTAAAAGATAAATGACTTTTGCTTAAAAATAGGGCAATTAATTTCCCACCTAATTAATGCAGATGCTTAGATCACTTTCCCCCCCAGGATGCCAAAATAGATTCTCAGGACTGAAGGGAGAGGAAAAGTTGCTTTGATGAGTCACCTGGGGCTCTCATTTAACTATTTCTGTGCTGGCACAGAAGAGCCATTGGGGTGGAGCCCACACCTCCAGGGAAACCAGCTCATAGATCAAAAGAAAATCGAGAAAGGGGCTCTCCAGGCCCTGCAGTGCCAGCGAGGTGAGTGTTGGCTCCTGGGGAAGCTCCTCCATCCCATCCCTGGGGCCAGGATGAGGAGGCTCCCAGGACTAGGAAACTCCTGGGACAACTCTGCAACGAAACAAAAAAGCTGCTCAAAAAACTCGAGGTTAGTGTGGACGCGTGCCCTGCCCCGCTGGACACCGGAGACCTACAACCAAAGAGGCTGGTTAGGGGCAGCGGGGGAAGCGCAGGAGCAGCTCAGCATCCCGGGGAGCGCAGCCGGAGCGAGCGGCCGTGCAGAGGCAGCGCGGCGAGACCCGGAGCTGCCGCCACCGGGCCGGGGACAAGTGGGGAGCGATGGAGGGGACGGGTGCGGGCAAAGCAGAGCGCTGGCACCGTCCCCGCGCAGCCCCGCACCCGCTGCCCAGCGGCCCCCCGACACCGTCAACTTACTAACTACGGGCAGGGGCACCTCAAAACCTGGCCACTTCAACATCGGGGCTGCAAGGGAAACAGAAGGCACGTTGGAGGACACCGGGACGCTCGATGGGAACAGAAGGTCGTGGTTAAGGAGAGACTTTAAGGCTCGAGCCGGCGGCCCCCAGAGCCCGCCGGCCACCCCGCACGCAGCACGTCAGGCAGAGGAAACAGGAGGAAGAAAAAAGGAAAAGGAGGAAAAGTCGTGTTTATTGAGTCGCTGGTGCTGCGAGGAGGGGAAGGAAGGGCACGGCCAGCCGGGAGCCACCTGGGGAGCGCAGTGGCCGGGCACGGCGGGGCTGCGGAAGGGAGGGGAGGGTTTCCTTCCCCTCGCCGGCCACCCCCTCTTTCCCAGCAGCGGGAAAGCGCAGCCGGAGCCTTGGCATGCGGGAGCAGCGGCAGCATCACCCCCTCAGGTGCTCACAGAGGGGGGACCCGGCCCTTAAACAGTTGTCGCTGCTCCCGCTCAGCGAAGCTGTTTAATGCCAGCGGGGCCGAGCGTGCGGGGGCAGCACCCGGAGCGCCCCTCGGAGAGGGAGGCAGCGGGAACAAAAACACGGCAGGGGAAGGTGCGGAGGGCGATGCAGGCGGTGAGGGCAGCACACAGGCACGGCAGCCGAAAAAGACACCGAGGCCCAGCTCAATGCAATAAATAAAACTTTTATTCAAACAATAACTCAGTACAGGGCACAATTCTCTCTGGCTTTTAAAAAAAGGTTTTTCAGCACTTTACAATCTCCACACAGGCTTTGCTAGGCTGAGTTTGTGGTTTCTTCCCCCCACCCCCGCCCTCTACACTCTGTCACTAAGCGTGAAATATCCTGGGTTAAAAATCTTTAGCAAAATTCGGACATGGATGCGGGAAGGGCTCAGAACAATGTGCCTGTAGGCAAAGAGATAACCCAAAAACTGGTCCGGGGGAGTCTATTGCCAGCAATGTCCCAGTAAACAGGCAATGTCAGAGGTCTTAAAAATCACATCAGAAAAAAGCGTGAACAGCTTTGCAGTGGAGACGGCCACGGGCACTGGGAGGGCTATGGGCGGGCGAGCGTGGGACACCCAGTGCTGGGTGGGAGCCCCTCTGGGCACTGCTGAGCCCCCCGCGGGGCACAGTGCAGAGGCTGCCTCGCCCGCGCCCGGTGTAGGGATGCGAGCGTGTCCTCGGACCCCCAGCCCTAACGTGAGGTAACCTTGCTACAAAAAATATATATATATTTATAAAACAACCAGGAGTTACCCTCCCGGGGGGTTCCCACGGCCGGCGGGACCCCAGCCCAGAAGCAGCCCTTTCCCCGGGGCGGGGGGTCTGTGCCATCTGCTTCTCCCAAAGCCACGGCAGTGGGATGGAAGCGGATCAGGCCGAGGGGGAGGCGCAGGAACGCTGCCCCCCCTCCGGGAACGGCATCCCGGGCGCGGGCATCCCGGATGCTCAGTAACAGTACGGACACCAGAGGCCATGCATATGTGTTCCAGTCTGGGAGTTTGGTCCAGGCTCGTGCGGGGCGGCCGGCGCGGCCCCGGGGGGACAGTGCATCGCTAACATCACACGGGAGGACAAAAACGGGTCCCACTAAGTGTCAACTGCGCCCGGGCTGCGAGCACACACAGTTTCTGCTCCGAAAAGGCTTCAGAAACAAGGGCACTGTGAACACCAGGGAGGGGGTGAGAAGCACCATGGTTTCCTTGAAGATCACAAGAGTTTCAAATCCAAAGAAGTAGAGAAAGAGAAACGAAAGGGAAGGAAAAAAAAAGAGGAGGGAAAGAAGCAGAAAGCTCTTCCAAGCAGCAAGGGGCCGCCGTGAGCCCAGGTGTCCTCACACCGTTGATACCAAACTGCCACTGCCGCTGCGGAACAAAGCACAGAGATGCCACAGAGATGCCACAGAGATGCCCGAGTGGCCGGGACCGCCGCCCCGAGACTGCCCCGTGCCCGGAGCCCGTCCCTGCACGGCACCGCCCCCGGTACGGGCGAGGGGCTCAACCCGCAGAGCCAGACGGGGCAGCTCCGAGGGCAGAGGGCACGGGGAAGGTGCCAGGGAAAGACCCCGAGAGAGTGTGCTCTCCATGGCCTCGTTACCCAGGGGCAAGCCCCGAGGAGGTCGGGGAGACAGGACTCTAGGGAGGAGCATGAGGCTGGGACAACAGGACTGGCCCTCAGACCTGCCCTCCCCAGGTCCCTCTGCACTCACAGACACCACCTGCACTGCATCCCCCACTGCTGGCCCCATCCCAGCCACTGCCAGCCCCCAAGGGAGCCTGTGCAGGGACCCCGACGGGGACACAGCACCAGGGCTCCACCCACAGCCAACACCAACAGTTCACAGGGAATGTGACAGGAAGGTGACATCTTACCTGCTGACAGACCTCGTCCCATAGTCATCAAGACCCTGTAGAGAAGAGGGAGGAAGCACAGTGAGGGGGGCTGTGGCCTGTGCCTGTTCAGGTGCCACCGGAGGGTCACACAAACAGACCAAAGTGCATCAGGACCCAGGGAGGGCAGGGCCGAGAGCCAATGCATTTGGAGAGAAAAGGAGATATGGAGATGGTTGGAGTGGGACTCAGACAGCAGGGAGTGAAGTTGCACCACTCTCTGCAGAATTCATCCGACCAGACACAGGAAGAAGACAGCCAGGAGAGCCCTTCTCAGCTCTGCCCAGCCCTCCTGTGGAACTGAGCTCCATCTGCTCCCTAGACACTCCGAAAGGGACTGAACAAGCTGGAGAGACATCAGTGAAATGTTCCATGGAAAGAGGGTTTGTCTGTATTAACTGCCACCAGAAACCCACAGGATTTTGGACCATTTTCTCCTTCAGCCGGTGCTGGATGGGCTTTGCAGTGGGCAGGGACTGAGAGGCAGATGGGGACCAAGCTTTGAGAACATCCCTCCTGAGCAAGGGCCTGCTGTGGGATATGACTGTGGAGCAGCTCTGCTCTCCCATGACAAACACGGGACCACTGCAGGAAGTGGGAGTCGTTGGCCTTGGAACTGCCCACACACCAGGGATCAGAGACCCACATTCCCACCATGCCAGGAATGCTCCCAGTCACAAAATCCCACTCCAGCAGCAAATCTTGCTGGGAAAACCCAGCAAACAGCAAGAAATGAGACTGTGGTTCTACCCCACTCCCTGTAGAGAGGACTAGATCCCAGCTGGAGCACCCTGTGGAAGGGTGGGATGCTGAGTGGCCACTTTTCACCCTCCTGATCCTCTCCTCATCTGCCAGTACATGATGCCAATGTGGTTCATCTCACCACGCTCATTGGGTCAGACAGCTCCACTACACCTGGCTCCTGGGTCAGGCTGATCCTATCTTCACATACATCCTCCCCAGCTCATTATCTGAGAAGCCCTGAGCTCTCCTGGGACACTCTCCAGAGCCCTGGTTGGGATCTGCCCCAGCCCCACCACGGGACTATCACCGGCTTGACTTGGCATGTGCCAGAGAAAACGCTTCCAGCTGCCTGTGAGCAGCCTGTTTCTGGTGGGAGACTCCCACGGAGTCAGCAAGTGTTGTCCTTTGGGGGTTTACGGGGCTGTTTTGTGCCATTGCCCCCTGTGCCTTGCCTGTTCACCCCATCCATAGCTCTCCTCTCCTGCTGCCTCCTTGCATCCCTTATCCCTTCTCCCCAGGAGAGGTGCTCAGCAGGAGCAGGGCCCCAGGCAAGGCATGTGGGTCACCAGGCAAAAACCAGCCAAACAGCCATAAATCCCAAGGGAAACATTGCGTGTGTTGGACTTACAGCTGTCGACCTAGTGTAAGGCTTGTAGTGAGCGGAGGGTGCTTGGCAGAGGCCACTGGAATAGTCTTTAATTGCACACCCATAGGGCATTAGGTAGTCCTAAAACAACGAACAGAGGTTGGAGAGCCACACCACGCCAGGAACACGCTCCCACACACCCCATCCAGGTGGGACAGGGAAGCTGCAGACCCCCAGCCCCCACAGCCAGGCTGTGGCAGGGACGATGCCCAGGGATTGGCTCCAGCACCCCCCATTCCTAGAATGTCCCCCAGAGTGGGAGAAGCTGCTGGTGCCACGGGCTCACCTGGGAGAAGGCGGGCACGGCCACGCTGTACGGCCGCTGCTTGAAGGTGTTGCCACCCTGTGCTGGGAAGGCCTGGGAGGCCATGCCATAGTCAGGAGGTGGGATGGCGATGTCATCCTTGTCCAGGAGGTTGCCAGTGCTGCTGCTCTTCCCTTGCTGCAGGCTGGGGGGGATGCAGAGCAGAGGCATCAGCACCAGCCCACGCTGTGCAGAGACCCCCAGGCCAATCATCCACCCACGGCAAAAACCACCAGAGCCAGCCTGTGCTGGGAGTTACTCCTAACAAGAATCCTTAAATAATTCCTAATTCCCATCTCAAGTCCACAAGGTCACCCTGGAAGTGGCACAGGAAACCCTTGACACACAGCACAGTCTCCTACCTGGTGTGGACCCGCTCACTGCCATCATTATCCAGGACCCGTGTGTAGGAGAAAGGAAACCAGCCCCTCCTGAAAGGCAAAGGCAGGGGTGAATCCAAACCCAGCGTTATCCACGGGGTATCCAGACAAAGCTGCTCCTGAGGACACCCACCACACTCACATTTTGGTTTTCTCGCTCTCTCCGTAGTGCCAGCCGTCACGGGCCTCTGGCACCAGCAGTGTGATGAGGTCGCCCTCCTTGAAGCTCAGGAGGGTGCTGTTGTCCCCAGCAGCGTGAGAGAAAATGGCCTGAACCCTCGTCCTGCCGTTCCTCTCGAGCCCGGCGGCCATGGAGCTGGAGCGTGGCAGTGTCTTGTTTTCAGCTGTGGGGACAGAGACCAGTGAGTGCCCCGAGTCCCTGACTCCATGGCCGTACCCAGCGACAGGACAGGTCCTTCCTTATTTCATCCCAGGTGCCCACAAAGCCTTCAGTGTGACTCAAACCTTCCCCCTGAACGAGCAGGTTCAGACTCCTGGCATTGCCCACCAGCCGTGGCAAAGGGAGTGGCCTCCCTGTGCCAGATTCCACAAGATTTTCCTCCTGGAAATCCTGTGAATCCCCGCAGCAGGGCTCAGCTCCATCATGTCCTAAGCCCCAGGCCAAGAGGGATGGGCAGCACTTGGCACCAAGGGGTTGCTGTTGGTCACTGCCCCATCACCTCCAATACCCCCAATAACCATCCCCACCGCAGCTGTGTCTGGTCCCTGCCAACCCCTCCCGTGAGCACCAGCTGGCACAGCTGGCACAGCCAGACCCTCAGCCCCCCCAGCAGCCCCCCGAGGACAGGGCAGGGCCTCACCTGAGGCGTAGCTGTTTTTCGGTGGCACGTTTTTGCGAACTGGGAGTGTATTGGAGTAAGAATCACTCAGCTGCTTCTGAGGCTGGGGAGGAGATAAAGATTTGGGCTGTGCTGGCTTCATCTCAGACCAGTGGTTGTACCCGTCGCTGTCCGAGCCTGAGACTCCGTTCATCACCGGCATGGCCTCCTGCGCCGACATGCGCTGCGAGAGAGGAGGGGAGGGGGAACACGGGGCATGGCCCTTTAGGGCATCCCAGCACAGCTCTGGGCAGGCGGGCAGGGCAGAACTTCAGCCTGTTTGGTTTAGCTCCCCATCCAAGAACCTGCTCTCGAGGGAGCAGTGGGGTCACCCCTATGGTATTATGCTGCCCTGAGTTTCCTTGCACCTGCTAAACCCTCCTGAGCTCTGCTGCTCAGCTCATAACCCCCATGTCAGGGGTAGACCCTCTTCTGAAAGGTCCTTCATCCCACGGGTCACTCCAGGGGCTTTCTCCCACAGTTAATGGGGTACCTGTGGGTTCAGTCTCACACATCCAGGACCAGCCTAACTGGGACTAGTCTGGTCAGGCAAGTCCAGCTCCTGGGTTCCCCAAATCACTCCTGGGATCCCCTGTCCCCACTCTGGAACTCAGCAACCCTGGCAGGATGGGATGGGACAGGCTGCCCACTCCCATGCCAGGCTCCTTCCCACATCCCAGGATGGCACGTGCACGGAGGATCAGTGACAGCCCATCCAAAGGCCACTTGCCGAGGACAGCGGTGACACCGGCCCGGGCTCGTCCCTCTGGCTTTGCTCAGAAGGGCAGGACAGCTTCCACCACGGAGATACTTACTCCTACAAAAGGTGCCAGCTCCGGGGGTACAGGGAGAGGTTTGGCACCAGGGATGGGGTCAGAGATGATGAGGTTGGACTTGGATGTGGACAGTGGGCTGGGCATAATGGTGCCATTGCTGCTGGCAGCCATCTGCTGCATCAGCTGTATGGCGCGGTCCGGGATCTTGTTGGGATCCGAGCAGGACTGTTGCCACAGTGGCAGCTTCTGTGTCAGCATCTCTTTCCCCTGCAAGAGGAAAACAAGGTGTGAGGGCACAGGGTGTGGAAAAATGCCCCAGCTCTGTCCTGCTCCCCGGGCAGCTCTGCATGGATCCAGGGTTGAACTGATCCAGGATCAATCAACAGCATGGGCAAGATAACACACAGGGATGTCCTGCTTCCAGGTTCTGATAGCAGCTGAGCCAAGAAGGTGTCATGAAAAATGGGAAAGAGGGAAGGAAAAGGTAATCCATCTCCCTGGCTTATTCTGAGGCATCCTGTGTGCAGCCTTGGGACCTTTTAGGAGCCTCAGGCAGCAGTGGAATGGAGTTTTTAGCCAGACACCCATCTCGCTCTGGACAAGCCACCTGCAAATCACCCTCCGTGTGCTGCTGCAGCAACAAGTTTTTGGCTCGCGCCTGCTGACCCCCAGCCCTGGGGGGGATGTTTTTCCCCTCCTGCACTGTGGTCTCCATGCCAAGCGTGGATCCATCCCGCAGCGCAGCGCGAGGACAGCGCTGACTAATCCCAACTCCCTCTCCTGCTCCCGGTGCCAAGTGTGGTGGTGACAGATGGCTGCTGTGAGCCACGGAGGGTGGTGCTGGGGAACAACCAGAACGAGAGCACGAGGCCGCAGGAGCAGCACCAGCCTTCCCAACCCTCATCCTGATGGATCCCACTCTGGACCAATATGGGGTGCTGCCGTTTCCCAGGCTGGCAGGTGGCAGCTCCAGCCCTTGGTCCAGGCAGCTGTGGGCAAGAGGGATGTGGGGCTGCCATGGGCAAGAGGGATGTGGGGCTGCCATGGGCAAGAGGGATGTGGGGCTGCCATGGGCAAGAGGGATGTGGGGCTGCCATGGGCAAGAGGGATGTGGGGCTGCCATGGGCAAGAGGGATGTGGGGCTGCCTTGGGCAACTGTTCCTGCTGGGAAAACTTGCTTGTGGTTCACCTGCTGGTCCATCACTACCCCTCTGCCCCTTGAGCTGCAGGAGCTGCACCAGCCTTGGCTTTTGGAATGTCAGCCTGTTCTACAGGCGGCAGCTTGAGATGGGAACATCCCCCCGGTGACAGGGCAGCCGGGACCGGCTCCCGTGGGTCCGACTCACCTTGGCATGGTAGGTGATGGCACTCTTGGCCACTGCACACTGCTTCTCTACCAGGAAGCAGAACCGTCTCCTCTCTTCTGTCAGAGCTGTCTTGTAGCCATCTGAGACGTAGTTTTCCAGCTCCCCTTGCTTGTTGCTGATGGCTTCGATGTACTAGAACAGGGAGAGGAGCAGAGAGGGGGCTGCCGTCACCGCTGCCCACCGAGCGCGGGGCAGGGGGTGCTGCAGCATCCTCAGAGAGGGGCCAGCGGTGGGGCTGGAGGGGGGGCAGCAGGCAGGGAGCCACCCCCAGCACAGGACACGCACACATGTGCCTGCACAGCCCCTCCAACCCGCCCTTACTCATCGGAGCCCCCCACGCAGAGGCGCTGACTCAGCTCGTGGGCTGCCGGGACGAGCTGTACCCGCGTGGCCGCCCGCTCAACACACGGGCTCGGAGGCTCCTGCGGGGGCCGGGGGGGCTGCCCCGATGGTCTGGGACCGGCAGCGGCCCCCGCAGCCCCCGGCTCAGCCCTGTCAGTGCCCCGGCACCTCCACTAATGCCGCTGTCTGTGCCGAATCCCTGCCAGGTGCCCACTGCCGGATGGGCTGGGCTGTGTTGCTGGGAAGGGGGGGCTGCAGTGGGATGGCACGTGGACCCCTCCAACACACACACAACCACCAGTGATGCTAAAACTATCACCAGTGACTCCAGTCTGTGTTTGGGACACAGGGATGGTGCCAGGGCAGTGCCACATGCTGGCACAGGAGCCCCTGACAAGGACTGCTGGGTGGTTGTTCCCAGGTGCCCCACCCCAGGGCTGGCAGACACTGTGGCCCTGCCAGTGCCAGGCAGAGATTTCACAAGCACAGCATCTGGAGGCTCCTCCACTGGCTGCTGCTCTCCCCGTGTGCTGTGAGCCAGCACGGCTCTGCCACACCCAGCTCTGCCGGCGCTGGCACACAGCGCTGGGGCAACGCGGCTGCTTTGCCCTGCGTGACGGAAACGTGGCACAGGAGACCCCAGGGATGGCAAAGCACCACCAGCATCCCTGAGCGTGGAGCACATGAGGTGTGCCCAGCTCCATGACCTGGCCACTTTGTCCTCCCTCCATCCCTTTGGATGCCCCCAGTTCCACTGCAAGGAGCCTCCCCCCGTGATGTGGCACTGGCAGAGCAGCCCCTCTCGCCCACTGCTGTCCTGTCCCATGACACCTCCTTGTCACCAGCTCTTCCCTGGGATAGCAGCACCAAGCTGGAAAGCCACAACCACTCCCAGCCCAGGCAGGGCTGGACCTGCTTCAGGCAACCCAAACTTCTCCAAGATGGGAATTAAACTGGAAATTCAGGGCCTGAAGCAGCTTTGCTGCTTTCTTCACAGTTGTCAGTTATTTTTAGCATGCTACAATATTTATTAGCAGACACATAAAATGGAGCAAACCAACAAAAGCAGCAAGATTCAGTGACATCCCAGACTTCAAAGGGGAATTATTTTGGGGATGGACCTGCTCCTGTTCCCAGACTGCTCTGAGCATCCCCCAAAGAGCAAACCTCGTGCCAGACCCAGCAGGTTTTGCATCACCCCACATGCAGCAACACAAGTGGGGAAAGGGGATCAGTGAGAAATGGGTTAAAAACCCAGTTTGCAACCAACAACTCTATTTCAAGGAGAATTCCCTCCCCACCCATGAGAAAATCCAGTGCAAATGCCCGTGGTCAGGAACAGAAATAAGTGAAGGGAACCAAGCTGATGCCACTGGGCGCAGAAGTGATGGAGGTTTTGGCATCACCCCCAAGCAAAGGCAGGAGGGGGGCAGCTGTGCGGGCCGGGGGCAGCCCCGGGGGCAGCCCCGGGCACACGGCGGGGGTGGGAGCAGCGGCAGCGGAGGATGCGCTGGGGAAGGCATCGCTCCCGCAGCGGGCTCGGGGCAGCACCCCGCCTCCTCCCGGGGATGGATCATCAGCCTGGGAACAGCACAGGGACAGAGCACA
Organism: Formicarius rufipectus; assembly: GCA_013399695.1. Taxonomy (NCBI): domain Eukaryota; kingdom Metazoa; phylum Chordata; class Aves; order Passeriformes; family Formicariidae; genus Formicarius; species Formicarius rufipectus. Next base: position 94,261 of record VXAU01005350.1, read on the forward strand.
GAGGCGGCAGCGGTGATGGGAGCCAGCGGGATGGATGTCCCAGTGTCAGCCTGGAGAGCCCCCCACTCCCCCAGGGAGGTGCCCTAACCTTTCTATTGCAGCCCTGCTACACCTGGGGTGGACTGAGCCCTGCCACCCTACACACAGCTCCCCTGAGAGCTTCTATGCCAGGGGAAGCACCAGGACGATGCTCCCACAGAGCACCATTTTTGGAAGGAAGCACAACCCTGAGGGCACCCAAAATAGCAGGAGCCCAGGGGCACACAGAGACCCCGACCCCCAAAACTCATCCTGCTTAATTTACTAACTAGGCCATCGAGAACAAGAAGGCGAGGAGTGAAATGAGTCCAACTCAATTTGGTTCAGTAGCACAAGGACCACCCCACCGTGATTCTCTGTAGGATCACCACTGCCAGGTCAGCCACTGCCATGCCCCGGCACGGCGGGTGGGCACAGCTCCAGCCAAACCCAGCACAGGGAGAAACCCTTATCTTAGCAACGTGAGAGCTTCAGTCCTAGCCATGATTTAAATACGCAGGTACAAGCCTTATTTACACCCTTGCTTGCAGGCTGGTTTTGCAAGGCTCCTGCTAATTCCTCTGCTGAGGAAAGGCTTGTCTCAACAGCTCAGCCAGTCGGAACACGCCGCTTTGCGAGCGCAGAGCCCACGCTCTAAACTTAGTACTCAGAGCTTTATATACTTTATGTAAATATGCTCCGTGTGCCATTGATTTACCCAGAGCCTGGATTTTACACGCTATTCCATTACAAAATGGCGAGTGACACTCCTTGTTCACGAGGTGCTTCTCAGTTTGGGTTTGCTTCAAACGACAGTGAGCTTTCAGATAATGCCTACAAAGGCAAATTTAAATAAAAACCCTGTTAGATGTGCCAGATGTGTGGGGGAAAAGTAACACACAAAGCACAGTGTAAAACCTCAGGACTGTACTCCAAGGAGAGGCTCTGGCTTAACCAGGAGTGAGGTTTCACCTACAGCCAGGTGCCCACCAGGACCTCAGGGATGCTGCTCATGTCTCCACTCCTCAGCAATGGAGGGAACCCGAAACCACTCCATGTTTTGAGCCCCAGCCAAACACCCTTCTCAGCTTGGCACGACCTCATAGCCCATGTAAGGGTTGGGGGAAGGTGCTTCACCCCAGTCTTGGTGCACTTGGGCTCTGCAGCAGCCTCTCCAAAACCCCCGGGACAAGCACCACTCGAGTGCTGCACTGGAAATTGAGACCTTGATTTATGTTGTCATCTTTAAGCACCATCCAAATAAAATTCTGAGTTTAAAGGAGGGGGGGAAAAAAAAAATCGCAGTTTACGACGTGAGCAGGCAGGGAACAGACCAAGGGTGTGGCCGTGGCTGTGGCCAAGGCCAGAGCAAACGCCAGAGCCACCCAACAGCCCCAGAAAATCTTTTCTGGGTTTCTAGGTTGGAGAGGCCTCAAATAACTCCCCCGTGCCCCCCCTGCCTCCCGCATGCACTTCCAATTCACGGGAGCCGCTGACCTAATTAGCAATGTCAGCACGTGGCAGAGGCTTTGGCAGAAGATGCTGCCACGGCACGGGCTGGCAGAGCCAGAGCCCCTGCCCAGCCCGGGCACCCCAGCTGTGGGGGCTCAGCCAGGGACCCCCCAGTGCCCGGGCACACGAGCCATGCCGGAGTGATGCTCAGCCTCCACTCTGCAGCCAAAGCCAGTCACCCCTCGGTCAGACAGAGGGTCAGGACCACGGGGAAGCTGCAAAGGAAAGGAGGAGCTGCCAAAGCCCAGCTCTGACAGGCAGGGCACACACAGCCCTGCCGTGCCGCTGACACCTTCCCAACACCACAGCGACAGCTCCAAGAGTGTGAAGATCAAAGAGCAGCTGGGGAGTGTCAAGACCCGAGTTCCTTTCAAGCACTTGCTGCTGTCAGAGCAGGTAGAGCAGCAGCATCGTCACCGCGCTCCAGCCGAGACTTTGATAACCACATCCTCATCGGGAAAGTAGTTCAAACCATCCCATCCCATCCAGGAACATGCAAATGGGCTGGGAATATGAGCCAAGGGCAACGCTGAGCCCCACCACAGAAATCACCACTACAGACCCTTCCTGGTGATCAGGGGCATCTGGCACTCATCAGGCTGAGAGAAGGACTGGGACCCAGGAACAAGCAGACAGAAGCTGCCCTTGGGGTCACCAGTACACCACAGTGCTGAGCTTGGAGGCCAGACAGCCAAGAGGAACACATGGTGGGCATTCTTCTATCCTGCAGCAAGAGGGATGCAGAGCAGGGAAGGGACTGTGCCACTGTGCCAGCTCCAGCTCTCATCCCACGGAGGGGTTGGTCAGGATGAGTGGCACAGAGCAGTGGGAAAAGACAAAGGAAAGGTCAGGGAAGGGAGGGGACTCGGAGCTGTGCTAGATCAATGCAGAAGGCTGAAATACCTGGAAGGAGTAAACAGAGAGAGAAGGGAGGATTTATTTAGGGAACCACAAGGGAGGATAGCTAGAAAGTAATGGGATAAAATAAAAAAGAAGTTAGGCTGATTAGCAGGGGAAGAGCATCTAAGCTGGGGAACAGTCTCAAGCAAAACCAGCTGAAATCCTACCACGGCACAGAGCCAAAGGGAAGAGAATAAGCAGCCAGGGATCCCCAACAGCTTCTCCTCATTCCCAGAAATTAGTCCTTGCATGGAAGCTGGCAGACCCTGGAGCAGACTCGAGGGGGGACACTGTCCCCTCCAGCCCTTATCATTGCCCAAGTGTGTCACAGAGAGAGGGGGAGGTTGGTCAGTGAGTTGAGCCAGAGCGATGACAAACTGGAGCCCAGGGAGATCAGCAGCTCTTTCACAGGAAGGAGAGCAGAGCTGGGAGATGAGCCTTGACCCGACCAGTCCTGTAACAAGGCAAATAAAGCACCAGCCCCACAGCAGGGAATGCCCACCATGGGTCACAGTGGGAGCCTGAATGCATTTCCCTGCCCTGTGCAGGGACACGGACTCCACAGAGTCACAGGACCCCTCCCAAACCACACGGGCACCCCAGAGCCCTGCAGCTTTCCCAAGGAGAGGATCCCCTCCCCCTGCCCTGCACAAGCACTGACATCTCCTCCAGGGAAGGCACTGGCCCCTGCCATGCTGCCCACCAGGCTCCCCCGCTCTGGTGCAGCCACAGCCCCCGCCAGGATGCTGGGACACTGCTCTGATGGTTATCCAGGGTGATGGGAAAGGCAGAGCAGATCCTGGGGAGCCAGCCCCAAGAGTCTCTGTCCTCCAAGGACACCAGCCTGCCTTCCTCCCCTGACAAGGGCTGTCTCCCCTCGTTATGGTCCCTGTCTCACACAGCTGCTCGCTCGCTGGGGCACTGGCCACATCCCTCCCCTGCTCCTGCTCGGCACCAGCCACGCACACATGTGATATTACATAAAATGCAGAGAGCAAAGCAGCAGAGGAGTGCTGGCTCCAGCCTGCTCTGTGGGGGCTTCACCAACAGCTGCTGAAAACATTCCCTCAGTACAGGGACACCCCGGATCAGCACCTCAGTGCACAGGGTTTGGTGCCAAAATGCTCATCAGACACAGCCCTGAGCTGCACAGGGGCTTCCAGGGGTGGGGCAGCCACAGCTTCTCTGCCCAACCTGTGCCAGGGCTGCCCACCCTCACAGGGAAGGATTTCTACTCAACATCCCCTCTAACCCTGCCCTCTGGCAGTGGGAACCCATTTCCCCCTTTCCTGTCACTCCAGGCCCTTGTCCAGCTCTCTTGGAGCCCCTTTAGGCACTGGAAAGGATCCTGAGTTCCCCTCAGAGCCTTCTCTTCTCTTGCTGAGTTTTAGGCACACATCCTCCCTCAGCCCAAATCCTAATCCAACCTGGAGAGAATCACCTGGAGCTGGTGAGCTTTTGGAGTCCTTCCCTATTTGACTTTCACATAAACCTCATAACCTGGTTTGTGCAAACTTCATGTCAGAGCTTCCTGACCTACACCTAAAATTACTTCTCCTGATGGGAATATCCAAATGAGGTTTCAATGACAAAAGTTTATAAACCCCCCCATGTTATTTGGTACAGTGGTATTTAATGTTTAAAATATTCCCACAAGAGCAAGGATAGATGTGGGCAAAAGAGAGATCTGGGCAGAGGGTGAGTTCAGTCCCCACAGCTCACCCAGGGTCATCCACAGTCACCCAGGTCAGGCACAGCCTTTCCCCGCAAACCCTCAGACTCAGCTTTGCTATTTAGGCTGAATTACAGCCAGTTTGTCTCAGGATAGTGCAGAAATCCAATTGCTCACAGCACTAATATGATTTGATAAATAATTTGAACCACCATAACTTCATTGCCGAGCTGCTGATTCAATACAGGTCCCAAACCCATCATGACCTTGATTTCATGGCTTGATCACAACCAGCCTTTAATGAAATTACAGCACTTGAGCTTCCTTGGTGATTGTTTAATCTTAATATTGTATCCATTCTTCTTCATCAAAGAAGTGAAGAGAATGGAATTGGTTTGTTGTCCTGGTTTTCAGCACAGGTCAGAGCCCCATCTCAGTCACTCCTCGAGGAAGATGAGCCATGTGAGGCAGGGCTGGCTCAGCCCTCACCCCTCGTGTGGAGCAGCAGCTCAGGCCTGATTCATAAGGAATAAAAGCCTGACAATGCAATGTTCAGCAGCAACAACCCACAACCAAAACATTGCTCCCAACCACGACAGACAGAGCTTTGGAGCTGGAAAATCACTCCTGCAGTGTGGCACTCCTGCCTAATGGCACTTGGAGCTGCTTTATTGCTATGAGAGTTGTCTGGACTGCAAAACCATGAGGTGCTCTAACTCCTCAACCATTTTAATGCTGAAACATTCATCCTCATCTATGAAACTCCACAAAAATCAGCATAAGAGACAGTGGCTGGATGATGTGGGACTTGCAGAACGGCCTGGATCAGTTCCCTCCATGCAAAGAGGGACTGATGCCGTTCAGGAGCAGCCTCCATGAGCATCCCCCTCCTCAAGCCCCCTGCTCCAAAGCTCCTGCTCACCAGCCATGAGACAATCCATCACGTGCAGTCCCTGCTGACCTTCAGCATTTATTTCTGCCTTACAAAGGTGGGAAATCTGAATTAAAAGAGTAAGAGGTGAGACATTTGGGCTGTTTTACTGGGCTCTCTGATCTAGCAGAGTGTGGAGCTAGAGCCAAGCTGGTGCCCCAGCCCAGACAAGGGCTGTCCTCTGTCCACTCTGCAAATTAGAGTCTGGATGGCCACACATCTCCTTTCACCTTGAGAGATGTTACATAAAGCAGGTCCTGAAGCTCCCTGCAGGACAGCACTGCCACTGCTGCTCCTCACACGTGTCTCACCCACCCGTCTCACTGCCAGGCGATGACAGGATGTGGTCACTCAACAAGTGGTGAAGAGGCTGAAAGGAGCAATTCTGCTTCCCAGAGCATTAAATATGAAGAAAGATGATGACAGAGCATCAGACTTCTGGCTGCTGGAGCAGCTTACATAGATGAGTCTTCAGAGGAGCAAGATGTTATTGCTGTATGGAAGGAGGTGACTGATGCAGCAACCAGGACGTTTCCATCAACAGCAGCTTCTCCCACGACGGGACAAGTCACCAGCCCCAGCCCATCAGGAGAGCCCCATCCAGCTGTGGCTGATCCCTCTGTGGTCCCCAGGCACCAGCCTGGTGCAGCTGTCAGCATCCCAAAGGCATCACGAGGTGCCTCCAGCAGATTTGAGGACAACACCAGGGGTTTGGCAAAACAGGGGTTGTTTTGGGCCAGCTCAACAAACTGAGCACCACATAGAGGGGGGACGCCTAGAGTTCTGCTGTAACCAGGCAGAGAAAGCTCCACAAAGCTTTGCAGATGCTCCTGATCCACTGAAAGCCCAGTTCCCACTACACAGAGCCCCCCACAAAGCTCCCTCCTCGGATCATACCAACACCCATGCAGCTCCAGGCCAGACCCCACTCGCTGCACTCCCTCTGCTCTCTGATGCCCAGGCAGACACAAGAGCAGCATCAAGGGTGGCACAAAACACTCTCTTTTTCTGTTAAGGAAACAGCAGCTCTGCAGGCAGCAGAGAGCAGAGGGGAACTGCCCTCTTGGCTGAATCCAGCAATTTAAACTTTTTATTTTGCTCTAAAGAAAAGCAAACCCCTGCTGTGCACAGCTGAGCAGTCACAAAATCACAGAATATTCGGAGCTGGAAGGGTCTCATAGCTCTCTAAGCTCAAAAGCCATCATAAGGCTTTTTCAGAGATAAGCGCTTCCTAAATACTTACTGCTGCAAGATTAAAGGGAATGAGTGCCTGATCCTGTTTCACTGCCCAAAGAGCTGTGCTAACAGGACTATCCCATCCCTGCCACATCACAGCAGGAGGCTCAGCCCACCCCTCCTCTCCCACCTGCACACAGCCCAGTCTGGGATGGGTTTCCTCCTCCTGTGACTGGGGCTGTGGGATGGGGATCCCTGCCCAGCAGGTTTGGCAGCAGAGGGCTGGCTCTGGCAGCGATTTTGCCCTGTTGCCCCCATCAGCAGCTCTCACAGGTGTGGGGGTAGCAGAGGTTTGATCTCCGTGTCCCCCCACGCTGAGCTCGGTGCCCCACAGGGCTTTTCTCACTCAGCAGGAATTTTGGAGCTGGGGCTGTGGAGACGCCACGCTCAGAAGTGGTTTGAGCTGCTCAGCTCTGGAGAGCACCCAGGCCCCTGCCTCAGCAGGCTGGACATGGAGCTGTGCTGTGCCAGCACCTCCCAGCCCCATTCCAGCTGGCTGTGCTCTCCGGGCACCTCCCAGAGCTCCACACAGGACCCACATGCTGAGCCACGGGGGACGATGGCAGGTACATTTTTCTCCTTCAGTGCTTGTTCTGATTCACATCGCTATTTCCCAAACTTCAGTGCAATTAAGAATGTCACTTCCCCAGCACAAGCCTCCCTGTAACTCTCTGCTGGTGACTAAATGCCACCAAATGACATTAAATTCACCCCCGTGAGCACAGTGCCAGTGACGTTCAGGTCCCCTTCAGCAAACACGGATCACTGACGTGTTACTGGCCCGTGGCACCTGAAGAAACGGACCCTGGTCCCGGCACAACACCCACTCCCACACCTCGAGACAATACCAGGCAATTCCATCACCTCCCCCTTCCAAGCACCACTTGTGCAGCCACTGTTCCATGTCCTCAGCTCCCACAGCAGTGCCTGACAGTCAGTCAGGGCATGTAGGAGCATCAGTTATCCCTTAAAGTTTACCAGGACCAGCTGTGCCCTGGGCAAAGCTCAGACTGAAGGTTGCAGAGTGGAAGAGACACAAACTCCTGCTGTGGATCCACCGCAGCCCCTCGGCACGGGCTGGCACTGCCAGGGTGTCCCCGGGCTGCTCCTCAGTGAGACTCCAACCCCAACTGCCCCTTTGCAGGGACCCCCAACACCTGCCCCCCCAGCACAGCCCCCGGCAGGTGCCTGAGGCACCCCCGTGCCCCGTGGTGGGTGTGGGAGCCCACGCACCATCGCAGCACGGTGACTCACGGCGGCCGCCCCCGCCCCACTGCCACCCCCACGGGGGGAAGGGGCACCAGGCACAGCAAACACACGGGCACAGCACCATCCAGAGGAGGATGGCTGGGGCACCACGGAAATTAATGACGTTCGGGGTTCATTCATGAAGCAAAGAGGGAAGGGCAGTGGGCTGAGGAGGGTTAGGCACAGGCGCACCCCCGGCACATCTGCCAAGGGGAGCTTGCAGCCCCCACGCTGCCCCACGGCCAGGAGAACAGCCTGTTCCACCACTGGCTGCCACCCCCTCCCTATCTACACCTCCCACACCCCACCAGAACCCCTAATTCTGCCGGGCCCTTCCTCTAAAGAGAGCGGGAAGTCTTATCTAAGCGCTCACAAGAGCTGGGCCATCTCCACTGTGCAGCACCAAGCAGCTGCTGCCAGCCCAGGGACAATGCTGTGTCCCCCCACCCGAAATCTCCTGTCCCTCAGCCCAGGGTCCTACCTGCAGCTCCTTGTCCGAGTACTTCTGGGGGTTCTTGCTGCCTTGACTCTTCTTCCGAAGTTTCTTCAGCTCTGCCTGGCACTTGTCAAGTGAGTCCCCCTTGCTCCTCTGCTCCGTCTGGTATTTTTTCAGTGCAGCCTGGATGTGACAAGAGAAAGCTCTGAGCCTCAGCCACGGCTCCTGCTGCCAAGCAGTGACAGAAACCAGCAGAGACCCTCGAGAGAAGTGGGATGCCCATGGCCCGGGCAGCCAAGAGGGGCTGCAGCAGCCTGGCACCAGGGACAACAAACACCGTTCTGAGCACGGGGATGTGGGAGACACTGGGGACCCGTCTGTAACCAGGGGCAGGAGCTGTGGCAGGGCACAACACCCCTGAGCTGGGAGTGGGGATGGGGGGACGTGGGGACACCCGAGCCAAGGGTTGTGCTGCCAGACACGTGCCCATAACTCACACTCAGGTACCGGGAGTCCAACTCCACCTTCTGCTCCAGCTGCGTCAGGAGCTCGTTGTGGAAGGACTTGAGCTGCAGGGAGAAAGAAAACACGTGGGTCTTGGGGAGGGCTGGCAAAGGCTGCCTGGGGGGCACCAGATGGCACTGGGGATGGCAGGGGAGCAGTGGTGTACTGACAGAGCACAGGCTGCTGGCAGTGAGGGGCAGAGATGCTCAGAGAGGGCGGCAGGGCAGAAACCCAAGCAGAGCAGACCCTTTGCAGCTCAGAAAATCCATGTCGCAGGGGCTGATGCCACTCAGACATGGAAAAGCATCTTCACTGGCAGAGCCACATGCCAGGCAGTTCCCTGGCATGCCAGGCTGGGCACTCACCATCTCCTCCAGCTGGTTCTGGATCTGCCTGTGGACTTCTGCCATCTGGAAGAGCACATCCCCTGCAAAGACAAGATAAAGGGAGGGGGTTGAGGCACCGAGCTCGGGGGGACACCCCAGGGCTGGGGCAGGCAGCACGGAGGGGTCTGCACCCAGACACAGGCGTGAATGCCCCCAAGCCCCTCTCTGGGGAGCTGCAATGACACAACGCTCATCTGACACGCCAGGACAAAGAGGCAAACCTTGTGGAGCAGGGAGGGAAACAAGGGCAGGCAGCAGCAGGGTCCCAGCACCCAGGGACAGCCCCTGTGCCCCAGGCCAAGCACAGGGCACCCACAGTGGACAGACACAGCTCTGGCACTCAGTGCAGGTCATGGGACATGGAGTTAAGCTCTGGGTTGGTATTTGCCTCAAAACCACTGGACTTGTTCAGCCTCAGAAGCTGAGCCAGGTGTGGGCAGCGAGGGCAGAGCCAGGGCTGTGGCTGTGGCCAAGGAGTCCCAGCTCTGCTCTGTCACTTCCTTTCATTTTTCTTTTCCAATGCAGGATTCCAGCCCCACCCCCAGTGCTGCTCCTGGAGGAAGGGCAGGGTCCTGCCTCAGCAGAAGCCCCCGAGTGGCTGGAGCCAGACACACACAGGAGCATCTTTTAGGAGCAGAGCCAGAGCTACCACTGGACTAAAAGCCCTGATCCTGTCTCTGGCTCAGAGCACACCATGGGGAGAGCCCAGTTCTGTCAGCTCTGTTCAGGACTGAGTGTGAAGCTTTCCCTTTCACCATGGCAGGCTGCAGCTTCCCAGGAGGCTCCCAACCTCCGAGGTGCTGTTTGCAAATGGAAAGTCACGAGCTGTGTCTCCAAGCTGCTTCTGTGTCAGGGCTTGGCCCTGGCAGGTCCCAAGCAGAGCTGGGGGGTCCCTGACACTCCCTGGAGTTCTCCAAAGGGGAGCAGAATCCCACGTCCCACCCCAGAAAAGCAGAGCAGCACCTGTGATAACTCAAAGCCCCAAAGACACAGACCACAGTTACATACACAGAGTTTTACCAGACAAACCCCAACCCCAGGGATGGGAAATGCACTGGAAAGGGGACACCAGCCCCACGTCCCCAGAACAACATGTGGTGTGATGTGGTGCAGCACTCCCAAGGCTGCTCAACGTGGAAGTGGCAGCTCCCAGCAGGAATGAGCTTGGGCATCCCTGGGGATCTGGAGGTCACAGTCACAGCCCAAATCCCACACGACAGAGGGTCCCACTGCCCCCTGCCCCCAACAGCAGAGACACAGAGCCTGCCTGTGCTTCCACACAGGGCTGCTCCCTCCTGCCCTGCTCCAGTGAGAGCCCATTCTTGGGAGCAAACTCCACAGGTTTAGAGTATTTGGGAGCAAAGAACACACAGGTCCCCCGCACAGGAGCGGCATCCTGGGCTCCAGGGCAGATGTGTCCTCTGCACACGGAGCCAAAGCTCAGGGAGGCTGCAATGAGCCAAACCAGCACCTCCCCACGCAAGGCGAGGGTGCCCTAACTGGGACCCTCATGGAGCACAGACCACGCACGCTGGGTCAGCCCCAGCCCTGCACATCCCCAGGGCCACGCTCCAGCAGAGTGCCAACACCCCTGGCCGACCAGGAACAACCTGCCCCAGCGTTTCTTTGCTCTCCTGGCCGGAGCAGCTCGTACTTTGCACCACACACTGTGTCTCAAACCCTTGTGCAAACATCAGACCCGATTCCTTGGCAGGCACAGCCCCTCCTGCTGCAGGTGGTGCAGAGACAGACCCTGCCAGGGGCAGCATCCCCCGAGCCCCCTGAGAGGGCAGCGATGCCCAGAGCCCCCCTGGGAGTGGGAGCTGAGCAGAGGGCAGGGCTGCAGCCCCAATCCTGTGCCACGATTCCCACGGCCACTGGGCTGGCTGCGGTTTTCCCAGCCGGTTCTCCAGGTGCTGAGCCAAGCAGATCACTCACCCCCGGCCACCACACAAGCGTGCAGTGAGGAGCTTCACCCAGGAGCAGGGAGGTCTGGCCAAGGGGTCACTCCCCGGCACCGCCAGGAAATTGTTCCTGCTTGGGCTGCGACAGGTCAATGATGGGAAGTGCAGAATTCCCAGCGCCAGGAGGCAGCGACGTCAGGCTGAGACGCCTTTGTCAGGAGGGTGTGGGTGCAAGGGGGGCTCGCTCGTCATTCCCATTGCACCACCCCCTCTCTCTCTGGCTTCCCCTTTGGGCTGGCTGGGGGCTCAGGCCACCAACGCTGAGCTCCCTCCCCGCTCGAGAGCAGGGACCAGGGTGCTCAGAGGTAACGTCCCCATCCCCAGATCCACTCTGGGTACCCCAGCCCTGGGGCAAGAGGGCTCTGTCCCCCTCCCCACACTGCTCAGCCAGGGAATTGGCCCGTTCCCAGCAGCCAAAGTGGTGCAGTGCCTCTCTCAGCACAGATACTCATCTTTTGGGTTGACTTTCTCCTCCACCACCACCCCCTCAGCTCCCATCGGGGCGTTCCAGCCCCACATCAAAGTGAGCAGCGGCACAGAGCCCTTCCCAGCAGCACAGCACCCCTGTGCCCCAGCCCGGGGGGGATGCTGCCAGTGCCCTGTGCCCCCCTGCTCAGCCCAGCACCCAGAGCCAAGGGGAGCCCTGTGCTGCAGCCAGCACAGCACAGGAAGGCGGCTGGATGCCTGTCTGGAGCCACACGAGCTTCCTCCCAGAGCCTCTCCCCAGGCAGCTCCAGAGGAACCAGCTCCAGAGGAACCAGCTCCAGGCTTCCCGTGGCCTCTGCCACTGCTGGGAGCCCACGCTGGGCAGCAGGATTTGAACTGAATCCCCTAAAAATAGCGGCAGCATGGTGCGAACTCTCATCTAGCACCTCTGACACCTGATACCTCCACACCACCGCAAAACCCCCCAGACTGCGTGAGACACTGACAGACATTTCAGCCCAAAACCAACCCAGAACTGCAGGGATGAAGTGAAACTGTGAGTAAGAGATACCACGGTAGCTGGAAAACCTCAACATTTCAAAACTTGGCTCAGAAGAGGATGTGTGTCACTGTTCCAGGGGTACCAGCACGACATGATGGGGGGACCACTGTGGTGATGAGGAGACCACCCCAAAGCACTCCCAGAGCTCGGTGGCAGGGCTGGGAGCAGGGCACAGGGCACACAGCCTGGCACAGCACAGCCACCCACGCCCAGGATGTTGTGCATCACCTGCCAGAGGCACTTGCAGGTGAAACACCTGAACTCCCCCTGTGCAGCAGCAGGACAAGAGCTCAGGTCACAGTGGGAGCTGCGCCCCACCGTCCTGCTGCCAAAACACACACCCTGCAGCCGAGGAACCTCCGGGTGAAGCCTCTCACCTACACCCAGCAGGAAAAACCACGAGGGTTTCAGCTGCTCGCACAGCTCCCCTCGGGCTCCACGCGGGGAAGGAGGAGCTGCTGTTTGTGGCTGACTCACAGTATCGTCCTGGGAGAAGAACTATAGGAGCTATTGTGGGCCCTTCCCTTCCACACCCAGCCCACAACAGGCAAACAGGTTGTTCCACACCCCTCCCAGTGCTGCTGGCACTGCAGGAGCCCCTCCAGAGGGTGAAGCAGTGGGAACCCACCTCTCAGGGCTTTGCCTTGGACTTTCTCCCTCTCTCAAGCAAGATACAAGCCATTTTTAATAAAAAATACCAACAATTCACTAATGAAGGAGCCAAATTGCTCCAAGGCAGAACATGCTGATGCTCGTGCAGGGCTGGAGCAGCACAGCCCATCCTGCAAGGGCAGCAGGAGATGGTGGCCAGCGGCCAGGGGACCATCTCCCACCAGCCACAGCATCACCCCCAGCTCTGCTGGTCAGGGCTCAGGCTCATCCCACAGACACAGCCCAGCAGCAGCTCTGCTCACACAGCACCTCGGAGCTGAGGATCTGCTCCAGCTGAGGATCTGCTCCAGCTGAGGATCTGCTCCAGCTGAGGATCTGCTCCAGCCAGCTCCAAGGCAGAAACATCCAGATGCAGCACTGGGGGACATGATTCAGTGGTGGCCTTGGCAGTGCTGGGTTCACTTTTGGGCTTTTCCAACCCAAGCCATTCTTCTGCAGCAATCAAGAGGACCGTTCCCCTCCTACCAATGTACCCTGACCCAGGCTCACAGACCCAGCACGAGGCACAGACCAGCTCCCAAGCCCTGGGGAGCAGCACTTCCAGCCCAACACCTCAGCAGGAAGAGGCTCTGTCTCCATCAGCACCAACGTTCCCTCCTGGCAGCTGGGGAAGGAGGGGAGTGTGGGGAAACAATCAGCTTCTCCACGCTGACTCATCTCTTTCCTCTTCCAAACGGTTTCACTTCTCGCAGCCCCAGAGGACTGGGCGATGTGTTGATAACACATCAGCGACTGTCAGCGCTGCTCCAGCCCCTGCTCCAGCCCCGCCTGGCACAGCTTCAGGCATTGTCCTTTGTTTACTGCGAGCTAAAGGGGAAAGCTTCCCAAGGCACTCCTGCTCGGTACCACAGCCCCAGGAAGTGGCTCCCTCGGGCTGAGCATTTGCCAGGGACAGTTTAACCTGGGACAGAAGGTGACGTGGGATGATGACCTGGGATGTTCTGTTCCCCCCCAGCCTCCCTGGATGGGCACCAGTCCTGTATCTGCACCAAGATGTACAGAGCAGCGAATCCCCAGTGCCCAACTGCTCTGGCACCTGCGATACTGGTGGCACTGGATTAACTGGCACAGGAGAGCACAGCCTCACATTCACCAGCCTGGTCCACATGACCCATCCTGCAGGGAAGCAAACACCTCCAGGACCAGGAGCTGGCCACACACCAAGCCAAAACCCCTCCTCAAACCCACCAAGCTCACCCCTTTGGGGATGGAGAGCAGAAACCAGCCCATGGACACACCCAGGGTCCCTCCAGTCCCCCAGAATCCTGGAGCATCCCTGCAGGAGCCCACCTGGGCACAGTGCAGGGCACACAGCAGGTGGGCAGCCCTGGAAGATGCCACTGTCACCACGGAAGGTGAAACCCAAACGTTACCCAGCTGCTACACGTTGGGAACACCAGCCAGCCCACATGGCCATCAGAGCTGCTCATTTACAACCCTCCACCACGATGTACCAAACACAGGTTGGTGGGAACGAGCTACTGCCTTGGCTGTCTGCTCCTCAGAGGGACGAAGGCAGCTGAAGAGCCCCGTCCCGGGGCAGCAGAAGGCTTTGAGAGGTCTTTCTTGCCTTCCTGCACCCTTAGCAAGCCCCTTCCTGCAGCTTCTTCCCCTCCTTACACATCTTGGAGGCAGTGTCCTGGATTTCTGGAACAATTTCTCAGGTCTTTTAACAGAATCACAGGAGGAAATGCAGGTCCAGAGCATCCCTTCTTCCAGCAGCACAAAGTTGTCATCCATAAGCCATTAAACATGTTGCTAATCCCAAATTTTAAAGGGCCATGCAAAAAGATCATGGCTGCTGTCCCAGCCAGGAGCTCACCTTCTGGGCAGAGGGGCCTCCCCTCAGGGACACCCTGGCACTCGAAGGAAGGTATTTCCTGGAGTTCAGAGTCATTTTTGCTGAGCACTGCTCTGGCTGGTCCCCCCTGGACACCCAACCCTGCCTGATCCCACACAGAGCCCCACGACGACCTCCGACACCCTCAGGATCTGTATCTGCATCTCTGCTGCTGCAGGAAGCACCCACCCAACACACCCACAAATCCAATTAACAGATTAATCCCTGTTCCCAGCAGACCTGGTGCAGCAAAGCCTCCAAGAGCCAGGCCAGAGCCCGGAGCTGCTGAAGAGGCTGAGCTCTGGGATGCCCCATCCCTGGAAGTGTTCAAGACCAGCTTGGATGGGGCTCAGAGTCACCTTGTCTAGTGGAAGGTGTCCCTGTGCGTGGCAGGGGGTGGGACTGGATGGGCTTTAGGGTCCCTTCCACCCAAAACCATGAAGGTGCCACTGGTCCTGATTTTACTGTGCAAATTCAAAGCCTGTTTCTATGAGGAGCTCATGTCAGCTCAACAATGTTTGGCTAATTACTGCATGTGCTGCCCTTGCACAGCCCCACGTGTCACTCAGAGCAGCTTCACTCATTCAAGGGACCTTTGGGAAATCCAACTGCTGAGCAAAATGCACCTCCAGCCCCAAAGGTGCTCCCTGCAGGTGCTGCTCAGCCCCAGCATCCCAGTGGAAATGTCTCCAGCCCTGCTCACCAGGAGAAGAAAACCCCTTTCCATGACTTTGTCATGGCCTAGTTTTGAAGAAGGTCAAAATAAATGAAAATTTGAGCTGCATCCAAGGGACCTTAGGAGCTGGAGCAGGGCCAAAGTCACCTGAGGACTCATGAATGAGGCTGGAGCTCATCAGAAGAGGCCACCAACCACCCCAGTGTCCAGCCTGAAGCAGACACAAACGCTCTTTACACCAGCTCCTCAGCGTCCCAAAAGCCCCTGCAGCAACCACTGAGGATGCAAAGAACAGCCCAAGGAGCCTCTTCCAAGACTTCCAGACTTTGCAGAGCCCAAACCCCAGCAGAGGGTTCAGACAGGTCCAGCCCCAGACACCTGCACCCAAAAACTCCCCCCCAGAGCTGATTACAGCTCAAGTGTGTTATTATTGCCAGTTTTTCCATTCCCACGTGGGATTATCCTGTCTACACACAGTTCCTAAAATCTGATGGAGGATTTAGAAACAATGCCCAGTGCTAAGCAGCCTCATGGAGAGCTGGGACTGGAGCCCACAGCAGTGCTCCAGGGGGCTCCATGTTCCCAGAGATGAACCTGCAGCATCACTGCCATCCCAGGAAGGTGGGTTTGACACCTCCTGCCCCAAGGAGGACATCAGAAAAGCATCCAGGTTCAGAAAAGGAAGCGTTATGGAGGGGAAAAAACATCTCCATCTTTTCTCTGGAGGCTGGGAACGTGAGCTGTGCTCTCAACAGGAGCACTCCAGGGTCCTGCCTGATATCTTGAAGCACTTTTCCTTATAACTCTTGGAGGAAAATCCCTACTCAGGGAGGGAGCTGGGGAGCACAACATGAATGGGAGCAGCAATTAAGAGCATCCCCATTTGCTGCTTTAAAATGAGTTCCCCATCCCTGGAAGTGTCCAAGGCCAGGTTGGACGGGGTCTAGTGGAAAGTGTCCCTGCCCATGGGGAAACTGGGTCATCTTTAAGGTCCCTTCCAGCCCAAACCAGTCTGTGATCCTACAAAACAACCTACAGCCCAGCACTGCTCTCCAGCACTCCCACCCCAGGGAGTGATAAGGGAAAGGTGTTCCCAGGAAAAGCCATACCTTTGGTGAGCTCAGCCCTGACCCAGAACATTTCTCAGCCACTGTTTACACATCTGCTGGGAGAGGGTTGTGTCCCAGCTTTTATCAGCTCCACTGAGCCCCAGCCAGAAATTTTATCTCAACTTTCTCCTGCTCACAGCAGCTGCCACAGTAAATATCAGCAGGATCAACAGAGCAGGGGGCCGAGGGGCAGCCCGAGCTGCCAGGAGCCTCCCTGGGACATGCTCACACCAAGAGGGGAAGGAGCAGAGATTTGGAAACATTTAAAACCCCAAAATACTTGAGCCACACTCAAAATGCATGTCTGGAGTTGGTGGGAGGGCACTGAGGATGCCAAACCACCATCCCTCGGTGAGGAACCAGGGCCACCAGAAGTCACCAAACCCAGGTTTTCAGTGTGAGCAAACCTGGAGCTGCTCTGAAGGGCAGGCAGGGTGTGGGGTCCCCAAGCTCCTGCCCTCTGACAAGGCTTCCCCCAAGCTCCACTTCCAGGGGGACAGAGCTGGGGTGTCTCTGGCAGCCCCTGGGAGGCAGGGGCTGCTCAGCCCTCGCAGCCACGGCATCACACACAAGGCTCTTTGTTTTATTTATTAAACAGAAGCAGATTGCTCCAGGCAGCTTTAATCCACCACTTGGTTTCCATAGACACTCTCTGCTTCCCCAGCACAATTCCAAGGCAGCAGCAAGCTGGAGCAGCAGGGCTGGGGGGAGCAGGGTCTGACACCAAGCACAGTGCAGCAAATCTGGAGCCCAGGGGCTGCTCCCCAGCTCCTTCAGCCTTTAGAGTCGTTTCAGCTCAACCTCTCTGTTAATTGACTGCCCCGGAGAGACGCTTTAATGAGCAGTTTACCAGGGCCCTGCACAGTGCTGAGCCAGGGACTGGAGGAGGAGCTCACCTGGCACTGCACAGGCGAGAGCAGAACCACCTCAGATCCATGAGAGCCTTAACAAGGTGCAGCATCCCAGAGGGAGCTGGGAGAGTCACCTCAAAGCACAGGAGCCACGTGTGAGCCGTGGGGAGCCTGGAAAAGCAGCTCCCAAAGGGCTGAGCAGAGAAATAAGTGTAAGAAAGGGAAGGGAGGCCCTGAGCATCACAGCTCGTGGTCTCTGCCACAGCTGCCACCCACTGAGCAAACAGAGCACTGGGGCTGGGGCACAGGGGAGCTGCAGGCAGGGCAGACCCTCTGCACCCAGGGTACAAACCCAGCCCTGCCACACACAGCCCAAGTGCCAGGTGACCCCCACCACATCCACCACTGCTCCAGCACAGCCAACCTGTCCCTCCCCCAGATTTCTCCCTCTCCAGAGGCCCATGATGGGCAGCACTGTCCCAGCTGCCCAGGACCAAAATCTGCCTTTTCTGTCCTTTGTAAAGCAAGACAAAACCATCACAAAGCTGTTCTCCAAAAACATCACAGACTGACAGTGCCACAAACCCCTGACACTAAGAATATCAGTTTTTTCCCAAATTACATTAACAGTAAGCACAGAGATACTTCTACTATTCAGGATCAGCTCAACACTGAGCTTGTTCTCCCCAGAAACACCAAAGTCTGGTTTCATTCCTGTGCTCAGAGTCTGCAACTCCATTTAGCAGCAAATTGGTGACTTACCCAATTCCTTCGATCCTTGGCTTTCACTGGCCAACTCTCCCATCTTCACCAGAGCATCAAAGTACCCTTTGGCTGCGTATGTCATACCTAAAAGCATCAAAAAATGCAAGTTATATTCTCCTGAATGGCTATTAGAACTTCTGGGGCACTGAGGAGATCCTAGACACTAAAATAGATATTACTTCAAAGGCCTTAACCCTACAGGGAGGGGCTAAACAACAAAGAGAGGAGAAGTGAGCAAAGGAAGCTGGAGCAGCAAGATTGTAGGGTAATTTAGGAGAGAAAAGGTACGTGCAGGACCTCAGTGGTTTTCATTCCAGTGTAACCATCAGGCTGTTAATGCTGCTCACAGAAATCACTGTGGAATAATTGAATATCACAGACTTTCATTATAGTTCAGCCTTGTTTGTTGACATTCCAGCTACACACTCGACTTTAATCAGATAAGCAGGGGGTTTCCTCTAATCACAGGAACACGTTGTACAGCCCCAGCTCAGCACCTTCAGCCCTGGGCTGCAGCCTCTGCACTGGGGCTGGTTCAGGCACTTCTTCAGCTGCCCCTCCAGCTCGGGCATCCGAGGAAAGGATGACCCAAGACAAGTTAAAAATTACAGGAAGCTCTTTGGCTTCAAAGCATTTTCACAAGCAGGGATGTGGGAAAAATACAAACCCAGTGGTTTTCTCCAAATGCCATGGTTAGTGTGTGCCTGGCCTCAGCTGGGATAACAGCCCAGGATAAACAGATCCCCCTCCCAGGTAATTAAAAGCTGAGTTATCAGCGTATTATTTCAGAAGAATAAATAAAAACACAGTCCCAAGGGCAACCTCTTCTCCCTGTCAGACCTTACCTCTCCTCCCTTCCCTGCTGCTGGGAGGGAACCAGCAGGGGAAAAGCAGCCCAAATTATGAAGCCCTGCTGTGTTAGCACCCCTAGGAACAGCAGGGAAACCAGGGTGTGTTGGATCCCACCCCAGAGGGGCAGAGTCCACAGCCTCTGCACGGTGGACCGGGATGGATGAGCACTTCCCACGTCATGGTTGGTTGATCCATTAAAACCCAGTTAAACCCAGTGCTGAGCAGGGCAGCCCCAGGACCTGAGAATGGGGAGGGTTGCACCCTAAAGGATCCTCATGGAAACACCCAGGAGCCTCATCTGACTTGTGGGAAAGAACCGTGCTCCAGGCAGGAAGGGGGAGGCAGTGAACCTTCCCGGAGTGAACCTTCCCGGAGGTCGGATCGTGAACACCGGCGCTTAAGAACACGAGACACCAAAGTGTTCCCCCCCACTGGCTGCAGACCATGAGAGCCTCTTGTTTTCCCCCCACTGAAGATGATGACAGCCTCTTGTTTTCCCCCCACTGAAGACGATGACAGCCTCTTCCCTCACAGGCATTTTCACTGGGATTGTTAAAAAAATAAAATCCAGGAGACACGTGCGGCTCTGAAGGGAGCAGAGCCCTCCCTGGAGAAACACAGCTCCGGGTGGAGAAAAGCCTTAAACCTCCTTTAAACCCAGCTGAGGAGAGCCCAGGCAGTGCACAAAGCCAGTTTAAGTCAAACCCCTCCATTTTGGAGTTTAATCAATTCATCGTTTCCTTTCAGCCATATAAACCCACACGTCCCTAATGGCTCCCAGTAGAATCCTGCATTCCCAGTCAGGAGCTGCCATCAATACTTTTAGGGTTTTTCCTTCTCTTCATTGTTCCGGGCACTTTAAACATTTCTGTAACACCTCTTTAAACAGAACTTAAAATCCTAATTCCCAGTATTTTAAGCAAACACGCGAAGATGAACTGTTTGGAGATGTGTTTGTTATCCCTCCCTGCTGCCTCCAGCCCTTCCCACATCCACGGCCTCCTGCTCATCCCAGTGACATGAGCTTTGCATCCAGGGCCAAGAACCATCCTCCCAGTTCCCCCACCACGGGAACAAAGAGTTTCCCAAGCTGGTTTTCCAGCTTTCCCCCCTCCTAAGGCCAGGCTGCCCTCTCGAGCCTGGCAGCCCCCAGCATTCCAGCAATACCCACCCCAGCAGCACTTACTTGCTAAGGCTTTTTCATAGGTCTTCCCCATAGAAATGAAGTTCCTGAGGCTGGGATTGAACTGCTCCATGATCGTCTGAAGGGAGAAGAACATCACTGGGATTAGCAGGGATGATGGAGCTGGACACAACAGCTCCATGCTCAGCTCTATGCTGATAAACACAAAGCGAGAGGAAAATAAAGTCCTCTCACCTCCCTGGAAGATGCCCCAGATCTTCCCTTCATCTCACAGCTTGAGGAAGACCAAGCTGGGTCTGAAGACCACAAGGAACAATAAGAAGGTGTCTCTGCAGTGCCCCAGCATGAGATACCTTGTGCAAGTGCTCCACTGTGAGAGGTAAGCGAATGCCCCAACCAGAAAATTATCAGATTAGGCAAAAATATCCACAGTAATGGCAGTGAAGTGGCTCTGTGAGGCAGCAGTGCCCCTCAGACCAGCCACAGAGGTGGCCTGAGCTCTGGGAGACGATGGCAGGCGATGCCCCACCTCTGGAGAGCAGCACCAGCTCAGTGCACCATGGAGAAGCAGGGAGGGCTGAGGGACAGCACTCCAAACATGCCCCCAGGACTGAGCCAGACCAGTGTCACCAGCATGCCCCCGAGCTGGGCCAGGAATGCCACCTGGGTCTCACACCCCACCTGATTCTGGGCGGGGGTGAACAGCAGCAGCACTGCCTGGGCTCTGCCCCCCTCGCTCCATGGGCCTCTCCTCGGATGGGGGGAGGAATAATCGGATCAGGAAGAAGGAGAAGGGCTCTTTGTGCACTTGGCACCGGAGCCACGACCCTCCCTGCCAGGGCTGCCCACCCTGGCACCGACACCAACCCCAGCCCAGCCTGGCACGGGCACGACCTCCATCCCCTCATGCACGTCCAACGCCTGGATCCAGCCTGGCTGCAGCTCCAGTCCCAGCCCCCAGCCCCACCTGGGGGACACCCTCCCACCAGGGGAACCCCCAGAACATGGAGCTCAGTGCCCAAACACCCCCAAGCAGGGATTCCCAGGAGGAGGGGGCTCTGCAGCCCCACCCCGGGGAGGGAGGGAGGACAGGCAGACACTTAGAGCAAATAAGCTGATTAAGCATCTGTCACCTCATCCGAGGCTGGCCAACACTATAAAGCTCATTTTCTGCCTGAGGCATTTTTATCCCCAGTTGCTGCTGCCTGGCCCTTGCTGTCAGACAGTTTAATTTCCTCTCGTGGGTGCACGTGTGTGGGGCTCAGCCCCTGCCTCCTGGGCTCAAAACAGCCAGTTTTGGGGGTCTGTGGGCAGGACTCCGTGTGGGACACCTGCTCAGAGGGGTGGCATCACCCCAGTGCTGCTATTTCAGAAGAAACCCACTCGATGCTCCCAAGAGCAGCAGGTGAGGACACTGGGATGTCCCCAGAGCCCCCACCCAGCCCAGCAGCTCCATCCCACAGCTCCTCCACAACCTGCCAAAGGCTGCAGAGCCCAATGGGGAGCTGCTCATCGAGGCTGCAGATGAGCCCAGGGCCCCTGGCAGCTGTTTTGGGGCAGCACAGAGCCCTGTGGGGAGTGTGCTCAGCTGGAAGGCAGAACATGAACCTGCAGCAGCGAGCCACGGAACGAGGTGGTTTCCCAAGTGTAGGAGACAATTCCATGGGAGGTAATTAACACTGATGAGGATTGCTCCATCCTGCCCCTGTCACGTTGAGCTTTGGTCAAAAATCTCCTTGTGTTATCCCAGAGAGCAGGAGAGGTGTGGGGTCAGTGGCCAGGGATGTCCCCCCAGCAGGGAGGGGGACACGGACACGGTCCTGGCTCTGGCAGCTGCACAGCCACAGCCCCAACCACACTGAAGCTCAGCCTGAGCACTCTGAGGCTGAATAATATTTAAGCAGCAGAAACATTGGCAGAATTTCCGTGGGGAGGCGAATTTTAGGCAGTGTTCGGGTTCAGCAGAGTGTTTGTGTACGGGTATGTACACAGCCGTATGTAAATAATGTGATTTTCTCAGCAGTGCCCTTGTAAACACATCGTCCTGAGCACGGAACCGAGGGAATGAATGATGCAACAGGATCCACAGACAAAGCACCGCTGGAAATTCAGCACATCTTCCCCAAACCAGAGGGAATCAAAGCACAGCCTGGTCCTGGCGCTGCTCAGGGCAGGAGCTGCTCCCCACCGACCAACAACAGCCCTTTAACACTGATAAGCAAAGAGAGAAAAGCCTCCAGAAGGGTCTCAGGGACCAGCTGAAGGAGGAGGGAGGTGACTCTGCTGGCCAAATACAATCCACCAACCCTCAGGAGGAAGTTTGCTGAAAGTGAATGTTTTTAAAACATTGTCTGGAGCCTCCAACAAAAACAGCCCGGCAGGATGAGGGCGGTGAAAAGGGCTCCTCACTCCACAGATAAAAATAGCCTTTTCCAAGCCTTCCTCACTCTCAGGGTGGGAAGGGAAGGTGACTCCGGAGCCAACACACCTTCACACCACAGCTCAGGTGAGAGGCTGACACCTGCCAAGGTGAAACACTGGAAAATAAACAGATTTATGCCATGGAAAGACTCAACAGCATCACTGGCTGCACCCGGCAGTGTGCAGTGACCCCGTGGGTGCATCCCCCACCCCCGCGGGGACACGGGGCCGGTGGGCTCCACGGGCTGTCCCCCACTGCAGAGGGGAATCCAGGGCTGCAGGACACCACAGCCAAGCCAAGCTCCAGCAGCACTGTGGTAATGAGAGCAAATCTCACTCCCCCCCCACCAGATTTTGCCCCCTCAGCAGCACCCACAAGCTGTTTGTCTTCCATGGGCTGCCTGGGCAGAGTTCAGAAAAACACAGACACAAAACCTGGCAGCCAAGGGTTGAAAGGGCTTTGCTTTGTTCCACTGCACTGAATTCCCTGGGTAATACCACTCAGCTCCCCGGGATTGGCACAGCTTTATTCAGCTGCCAAAAATGAAACTAATGCAAAGCACAAGGTCTCCAGGACACGACCCTGCTCCTCTCGGGGGGAGGAGAAGACAAAGGTCCCCACTCTCCCCTCTCAGACCACCCCATGCAGCAGCCAGGATGCCCCAATCTTGTAAGAGTCAGCCCCTAAGGAGAAGTTTAGAATCATGGAACAGAATAATATCCTGAGCTGGATGGAACCCACAAGAATCACCAGAGTCCATCTAAATCCTAAATTTAAGTCCTCCCCAAGCTGGAAATGGAGCTGGCTTAGGTTTCTGCTGTGCAGGAAAGTCCTGCACAATACCTGAACAACTTTTAATAAAATTTAAGGTTACACAGTTCACTCAGGTCCATCCCTGCAGCCTCTCAGGCAGCTCCTAAAACCAAACACAGAGAGAAATGGAAAGCAGGTGCTGCTTGGCTTGGCCAGGGCAGGGGGTGGGCAGCGACCATGGTCAGTGGGCAGTGGGGTCACCCTGTGACTGTGCCAGCAGTGCCCACCTGCCCTGAGCACAGAGCACAGCCCTGCAATTAGAGCCAGACCTCACTCCAGTCCCTCCTCCACGCTGCAAAGGACCAGGGTGAGGAGGCTGCTGGGTTTGGCCAAGGGATGTGTGCCAGGCTCTGCTCCCAGCCACCCTCCCACACCCTCAGGGACCACAACAGGGGGACTTGGAGCTAAAAGACACCTTTGCTGGTTTCCTAATGCCATTTTGAGGCCTCTGAGCAGTGCTATGGCACGATGATTTGAACACAGTACTCAAAAAACACGGATGTGGCACATGGGTTAGCGGTGGCCAGTGCTGGAGGAATGGTTGGGCTTGATGGTCTCAGGGGGATTTTCCAACCTTCTCAATGAGTTTATGGCTCCTTTTAAGGCTGACACTGCTCAGTGGCCCGGGCTCAGCCTGGTGGCTTTGCTGGTGACTCAAGGTGACAGCAGCACATCCGGTGACCACGACGAGCAGGTTGGAGGGGAGGTACTGGGGGGCTTTCCACTACACCAGGCACACTGCAGAAACAGCTCAGCTCATAGAAAGTTTTGTCTCTAAATGGGTCAGCCCTGCTCCAGGAACACCTTCATCATTTCAGTATCAATATTTAATGACCAGCAAAGCCCAGCACTGCCTCCTCCATCACAGCTTGTCCTGCCTGGTGCCATCAGGAGCAGCCCCGGGGATTTCAGGAGCCAAATTCCTGTCAAGAAGGAGCCCAGGTAGACAGGGAAAATCGAGGGGAAAAAACCCAGGGTTCCCCACCTAAAGGCATTTAGTTTCTCCTACCTGTCATGTCACACAATGAGGGGACCTAAATTTCAGGGCAAGAGCTCTGAATGTCTTTGTAATCAGGGTCTGCCTTGAAGGGAACTGGGATGGGGATCTGCAGAGTGCACAGAGCCCCTCAGCACACTGAACACCTCCACAGTGCTCACCCCTCCTAGGCAGAGCCATCCACAAGTCCTGGGGGCTGGGATCTGTGCTGCAGAGCCAGGAGGGTCCCACAGCCCCTTCCCTGCAGAGCTGGCACAGAGGGGCTCCCCTGGACAAAGGCTGTGGCCAGAGGAGCTCAGAGCAGGAGCTGTTTGCCCTGTGCTGAGCCCTGCCCTGCAACTCGAGCAGCACCACTGAAACCTTAGCCACGAGCAGACTCAGCACAACAAAGCCCTGAAGGCAAAGGCAGCAGCTGCCTCCATGCAGGGAGCTGCATCCACCTCCTGCAGGAGCTGCTGCCACCACCGCAGGAGCTTTGGGCTCCTCTGGCAAGACAGCAGCTACCTGCTTCAGAACACCTTGTCATCCACGAGCTCTGCAGCGTGGAGGTGTCCCGTGTCAGCAGAGGTCAGGGATGCCCTCCCAGGCAGTGGGGATGGAGCAGCATCCCCACCTCAGAGCCACAGAGCAGTGCTGGAGCTGAGCCCACCACGGACCCCTGCCCCCAATGGACCCACCTGCAGAGCCAAGACTCCTGTGAAGGTGTAACTGGCAAAAAGGTGTTGCCCTATAAAACACCCCAGGCCGTGCTCACCACAGGGTGACAGCCCAGTCCCCACCTGCCACCCTCCAGCTACTGCTGGGGAAGGAATTTCGCAGTGCTTGACCCTGTGGCGCTGACACACAGCACCCCTGCCCAGGGGGTACTGCCCACCAGAGCACTGACACCCACCACGGGATGCTCTGGGCACCTCAGAGCCCCGAGGTCCAGCAGAAAGATTTCCCACATCTGGGGTGTGGGAAGCCCCAAGGCAGGGAGCAGAGACAGCAGGGAGTACAGGGCATGGAATTCAGGGTAGCACAGGCTGGCTCCTTCCTCCTGTGCCACAGCACATCATCCCTCCACTGCCAAACACACCAAACCACCCACAATTTCCCTCCTGAATCACTCGAGGAAGAATCGCTCCCGTCCCTCTGGACCTGGAGATAAGGAGGCAGAGGCTGTGATACCACAGTAATATCAATTACAGCTGACGGGGATCAGCAGACGATCAGGAATTCTGCCTGCATTTGTGCAAGACAATTCGGCTTTGAGTTTGGGGCATTGTTAAGCAAACACCTCTGCAAACACAGAGCTACTCGTACACCATTGCAAAACGATCTTCCACACGAAAAAACGGCTTTAAAATGAAATGGAGGTTGGGCTGTAAACGGCAATAATCTCATCTGGCAGGAGGAGACAGATCTGTCTTCGGGGGAAGGAAGAATTTCCAGTCCCTGCTTTCTGCAAATAGACAATCTGGAGCAAGGGACGAGCGGGGATGGGGAACAGGGGACGGGGAGCCGCCCTTCACCACCCCCCAACCTGCAGCCCCAGCGCTGGGGTTCAGCCCCCGGGGCTCACAGCGTTGCCCAGCATCGACGCCGGGGTCCTGGGAGTGAATCAGCGCCAGGGAAGGTGGGATCGCGTTGGCGGAAGGTGCCAGCAGCCTCCGTCTCCCTCTGTAATTACTCCCCGTGTGTAGGCAGCTGCCTGTAGTGGCAGCATCGGCTCGGGGGCGGCTGACAGCTCCTCCACCAGCTCATTAGCACAGTCACTCCGAGGGTGAGCGCTGCTCCTGGGGAACGATGACAATGGGCTTCCCGAGCAGAACGCCCCGGGAAAGCCTGCTGGGGAGGGGGCGCCTGGCATGGGGAGCACGGCAGGGAGCTGCCTGCTCCTGCTCCAGACCCCGCGGGGAACACGCTCGACGCCGGTCCCGCTGCCACCAAAACCCCGGCGGGACGGTGACTGCGGATGGAGGTCCCCACGGATGGGGGTTCAGAGGCATCATCCTCCTCCTCAGGGTACCTCCTTCTGCCCACTGCGGTGTTCAGGCTACTGCACAGACCAGGAAAGCACGAGGCAAAAGAATATTTGGGTAATGGGGATGTGAAGCACTGGGGCCGTTTTTGGACTCAAGGACTGCAAAGCTTAAGGAGATACACAAAGACCCCACCAACCCTGAGACACCAGCCCTCACACTGGGCTCTGGGGCGGCTGAAGTCCTCAATGAAACAGGAAAACACCAGGTTTCTACATGCACCACATGCCACACATCTCCAGAGGCCAAGAAAAGCATTGCTGGCTTCAGAGGAGACTCCTCATTGATGCAGGGAACACAAATGGAGCCAGCACCACCCTCCCACAGCTCCCAGCACTGAGACACTGATTCTGGGTAAGACCCTGAGATCTCCACCAGCTCCATGTTCTCATTCCCTACACCTGGCTGCTCCCACTGAAATCCTGAGAAACAGAAGTGTTCATGAGCTGATGGAGACCTTTAGACTCCTCCTGAGTCCACCTCTGGCTCTGGGGGCCAAGACAGCCTTTGCCCTTGGCTCAGCGGGCTGAGGGCTCCGACCTGCAGCTCACACAGCACAGCAGAGAGGAGGCAAGAGAAGAGCCCCAGCAGCACTTGCTGTTCACCCCTCGTTTCTTGGGGGGAAGAGCTTCTCTCAAGCACAGTTTTTGGGATGGTACAAACCACCCCGTGCGCTCCTCACAGGGCTGTGCCCGGGGAAAGGGTGACCCACTCCCCAAACCGGTCATTAGCCCCGTTCTTCGAGGACAGCACACCTCAAACAACAACAACTGAGTCACCTGCTGAGGCTGCTCCCAGCCCCTGTCCCCAGCCCGAGCCCCAGCAGCCCTGGCCGTGTTTGCCCAGGCGGCTCCGGGGCTGATACACAAACAGCCGGGAGAGCCTGACCCTGGGAACACCCTGCAGTGCCAGCTCTGCCCAAAACCAAGGGCAACCTGCACGGGGGCAAGCCGGGCTACATCAACCGGATGCAGAGGGTGGGAAGGAGCCCTAGAGACGTGAGCCAAGAGACACCAAAATTCAGAGAGGCCAAGATTTTGAGTGTCACAGCTGTTTCTGAACAGCTGTTACACACCAGGACCCCCAAAACCACGACTTCAGAACTTCACTACCTCGGTGTTTTTTGTACTACATTCTTCTATCTTTTTTCCCCCCCCTGCTCTAGGCTCCCAGGTAACTCAATCCAACCCCTTAAATCGCAGGAAATCGTGCAAGCTTCCCAGTTTAACAAACGACATCCTGCGTTACACGTTAGGCTACAGCAGTTTTATTAGTCTCAGTCTGAGACCCAGCAGAGCAGACACTGCTTCCTTCGGGGGGAAATTAAACCACATAAATTATTGGATTTTTCTCAGAACACCGGGAGCAAAGCACAGAGGAAAACCGGAGATACTCCCGAACTCCAAGAGACGGGGAAAGCTCTTACGGCCGAGGCACAGCGGCGGGTGCGGGGCACGCGGGGTGATGCGGGGACAGCGCTGCCCACCGTGAGACCGGACATTTCCACGCGAGTCCCGGTCCCTGCGCATCCCCCGGGGATACGGGGGGTGCCCGGGGCTGCCCCCAGCTCCGGGCACATCGCGGGGGCGGCCCCGACGGCGCCTCCGCCCGCAGCCCGTGCGCGGAGCGACGGACGGGGAGACCAAAGAACCCGACCAGCTCGGAGCGCAGGCAGAGCCCGAGCCGGAGCGCCGGCACCTGTTGCGGACTCACCTTGTAGACATTCTCGGTGAGGCGATGCACCTCCTCGGAGCGGGCCATGCCGGGCGGGCCGGGCAGCACCATGGGCGATGCGCGGGGTACGGGACGGGCAGAGCCGGGCACGGAGCGAGGAAAGCACCGAGAGGCGGCCGCGCCGCGTTTTATCAGCTCCGGGCGGCCGCACCGCCCCGCACCGCCCCGCACCGCCCCGCGGGAGGAGCCGCACCGCGCCGCGCCGGGTCGGGTCGAGGGGGGATGCTGTGCACTGTGCAGTTCCCCCCTTGTGTCCCCTGTGCCCCATCCTCTACCCCATCCCATACTCTATTCTCCATCCCATACTCTATTCTCCACCTCATACTCTATTCTCCATCCCATAGTCTATTCTCCATTCCATACTCTGTTTTCAGTTCCATTCCGCATCACCACTTCCCCAGCCCTCCCCACTCCCCAGCCCACACCCCCTGCTACACCCCATAACCTTCCTACCCTCCCTCCCTACACCCCTGCCATACCCCACCCCATAGTCCACGCTACCCCACACTGTCCTCCTAATTTACCCTACCCTGTATGCTGTGCCCCTCAGGCCTAAGGTGTCCCACACTCCAGCCCCTGCTGCAACCCCCCCTCGCTGTGTCCCACATGCCTAGGGCAGAGCTCCATCCTGCACAGGGGTGTGGATGGGTGAGGAGCAGATGGAAAAGCAAGAGGAGCTGGTGGTTTGCGGGGTGTTGGGAACAGGGTCTGGGCACGCTGGGAGAGCAGAGATGGGATGAGCAGCCACCGTAGTGTGACTTGGGATGCTACACCCAAGGCAGAGCAGCCCAGGCAGGAGCAGAGGAAGCCCCTGCCTGCCACCTCACTGTCCCCAGGCTGTCCCACCACCCAGCCAGCCGGGAGAACCGGGATTCCCTTGGGAGGCTCCTGCCAGCACTTCTGGCCTTCGGGTCCCTGTGGGACAGTGAAGCCATAGATCTTTGTCTTTCCCATCCCTGGGGCCAGCAGCTGTGACTTTTGTCCGGATCCCAGTGAACATGAGGAGCTTTGAAGCCTGCCCAATCCCTGTCCCCCTGCCCTTCCCACCGGGACCGTCGCTCTCCGCAGGGTGATCCGTGGTTAAACGGAGCCTTTCATCCAGGCAGTCCCCGCCGGCTTGTGGTTGTTCAGAGGGGGAACACCTGGGGGCACTGGGCACAAACTGCCCACGGCTGCCTCGCCCTCGGACCGAGCCTTCCTCTCCCTCCTCTCCCTCCTGTCTGCTGTGAAAAGCGGTGAAACAGTTAAGCAGCTGAGCATGTTATTTTCCATCGTCTCCATCAATTCCGAGAACAAGGAGCCCAGGTCGATACCTTGGCCCCAGACCTCCCGTTGCAATTCCCCTTCCTGTTCTCCCTCCCAACCCTGGCCAGGAGCAGGGTGGGCACTGACAGTGGCTGCTCTCTCTGGTCACAGTTGGGTCCCATTTTGGCTTTGTCCCTGTCAGGGGTTCCACATTTACATTTATAATCCCTGAGAGGTGTTTTTCTTATATTCCTGGAGCATCTGGCTAACTCTGTCCCACTGGGGCTGAGGAGTGGGAGCAGCCATGAAACTGGGGGGAGTGGGAACAAGGCTGCCCCAGGAGATGTTCCTGCATCGCTGCCGGGATCTTGTGGTGCCCCTTTCCCTCTCTGTCCTGCTCCAAGCCAAGCAGCTGGACTGGGGCTGGCTCTGTTGGCATGCCACTGCCTCAGCCAGACACCAGCACCTTGCTGGATTCCCAGTGTCAGTGAAGGATTCTGGATCAAGAGTCCGGGAGGAGAGAGCCTCTCTCTGCATCTCCATCACCTTATTTTTAGTTATGTTATGTAAGTCCTTCGCTACGTCATGGATGTGGGGGGTTCTTGCATCTAATTCCAGTGTGACAGCCCAGCAATTCAAACAAGCTGTTCCTCTGGTGAAGAAGATAAAAGGATTTGTAATTTCTGATAATAAAAGAGGTCTTTTGGGACGACCCTCAGAGAATGTCTTGCATCTAGGCCTGCTCACAGACAACCGCTCCACTTTCTTCCCATCCTCTGCTTCTCCTTATCCCCAGGAAATATGAGTGCTGAAAACCTTTCTCCCTCATACCCCTCTGATTCCAAAGTGGCTCCACAGCTGGAAACAGCCAGGGAGTTCGTATTCCCGCACTCAGAGCCCCACTGAGCAAATTGTCCTTGTCCCTGGCTTTCCCCATATCACCAGCTCTGGACTGGCAGCTGCCACCTGGGGCTGCCCGTGCTGCCCGTGACCCGGGAGCTGTGCAGGAGCCCCACAGCGCCTGCAACACCCTGGGAATTCTCAGCAGGAAAAACCTGCCGCTGCCTCGTGCCGTAACATTTGCTTTGATTGCCTTTTATTTATTTTTTTTTCCCCGGTTGTTGCTCGCTGCCTTTTTGCCAGGGTGATTCACTCCCCGGGGCTCGGCGGCAGCTGGAGCGTGCCCAGGGTAACCATGGTGCCAGAGCGCCTCTCGGGTTGCCTAAATCCCTGCGGCACCTCCCGACCTTCTCCACGTGCCCTTTCCGAAGGTGGGAGTGTCCACCGCGGGGGCAAAGCGTGGGAAACCACCAGGGCAGACCGTGAGCAGCGGTGGGACGATGGGTCTGGCACCGTCCCCGTCCCCGGAGCGATCCCTCCCCGGGGTGACGACACAGCGGCACACGCGGCACCGGCCACCTCCAGCCCCGGGTGGAGTGAAGTTGCTGTGGCAACAATAACTTATGTAATCCACCCCGCTCGGCTGCAGGTGTGGGGAGGAAATTGTGCTATTTTCGAAGTTTCATTAGGTTCCTTCTTAATTACCAGGGCGACATCGCGCCGGCGCTGCCGGCCGGGCCGGGCGCCCTGGGACGGGCACAGAGCGCCGGGACGGGCAGGACGGGGCGGTGATGGGCAGGGCAGCAGCTGAGCCAAGGGGCAGTGCCAGCCCCCGGCCCCTCCGTGTTCCCGGGGTGGTGGACACTCTCTCCCTGCTCCCTGAAGTGCCTGCCCGGTGGGTGCGGTGGCTGCGGGGAGGCAGCAGGAGGGAGGTGCTGCAGGGCAGCATAGCTGCCCAGGGAGGGGAGCACGGCGCTGAGCGGGGTCACTGGGAGCTGCCACATCCTCGGGAAGCCTCCAGTGACACGGAGAGAGGGAAAAGAAACGCGGGTTATAATCCCTTGTGCATTCGAATGTGATGTGTCACCAGCCGGCACAGAAGGGAGGAGACGGAGGGACCGTCATAGTACCAATGTTGGTTTTTTTGCCACAGTCCCTGAGAACATACCCAGAGTCCCCTAAGAAAGGTCCAACACGAGCGTGGTCACCCTATTTTCCTGGTACTGCCAAAGAAGATGGACATTGTCAGAGCAGGAGAGACTGGGCAGGGAATTGGACCAGGCTGAAGAAGCTGCCTCCATCTTCATCTCACCTGTTTGTCCACATGGTCCCATGGGGAGGGAGAGAGGCTCCCTGGCAGCCCCTGGTGCCCTTTGCTCTCTTTTCCTCCTTTTTGGTAAGTGCTGAAGGGGAAGGCTGAGCCCACCCACCCCTCGGTGCCCTGAACAGCCCCAAGCAGGGCAGGTGTGCACCTGAGTGTCACTGTGTTAATGAGACTCCCAGGAATTGTCTGTCCTGTGGGGCTGGGGCAGATGGCTTCTCCACCAGAGCCCTGACATCACTGTGAACCCTCCTCACGCTTGATCAGGAGGTTTTTATTTCTAAAATCATCTAAATGTGATTTTTCTGACATCTGGGGGTCACTGGGGAATCAGCCCCGTGGATTTGAGCCAAACCAACTCACCTGGTTCAGCTCGGGGGTGCCCTGCCTGTCTCAGGGTGGCCCCTCCTCAACATGGGGCTCTTCCCCCACTTCTTTTTGAGCACCTCTTTAAGGAGCTGGCACAGCAAACCCCACATCATTACCTGGGTCCTGGAGCACCCACCCAAACTCAGCTTCAGTCTCCCCTTTGCAGAGTGGTGGTCGTTCACCAGGATTCCCACAGGAGCATCTGTGGAGCCTTGAGGGTCCCCCTCAATGGCTTCAAACTGATAGTGAGTAGGTTTAGATTAAATTTATGAAGAAATTCTTGGCAGTGACGGGGGAGAGGCCCTGGCACAGGTTGCCCAGAGAAGCAGTGTCTGCCCCATCCCTGGGAATGTCCAAGGCCAGAGTGGACAAGGTTTGAAGCAACCTGGTATCTCCCAACCCAAACCATTCCAAACCAGCATTGTTGGTGCTGGTGGGAGCTGGTCCCTCCATCACCATGGGCACCACATCCCTCAGCAGTGACATCAAATGTGGCAGCACTGAGTGTGCTCCTGGCACGCTGCTCCCAGCGCTGCCTCAAGGCACACACGGGTTTACAGCTTCATCAGGTCAGGACCTGGAAGTGTCTCCCTGTTGGAGGAACCCCACCTGTGCCAGCAGCTCTCCATGGTTAAGTCCCCGGAGCACCACCAGCAGACTGAGCAAAGCCATTTATTGGGGATTAGCCAAGATGAACAATTGGGGCACTTATCCTGCAGGATGGGAGTGCAGTGCTGGGCCCAGGGATTCCCAGCTCTCTCCTCGTGCTCGGCCAAGCAGGACTCACTGCAGCTCACAAAGTGGGATGAGTTGATTTCATCAAGGGGGAAACTGAGGGAGAGCACCCCCATCATCCCCAGCAGAGTTCTGAACAAGATTCCCAGCAGGGCAAGCTGCTCTTTCCAGGGATTTGTGGACTGGGAACTGTTCTGTTCCCTGATGTGGCACCTGCATCTCTCTCTGCCTTAGAGCCGAGCTGGGCACTGGAATGTGGTTCTGCCCCCGGCCACGCAGAGCTCAGGGGCTGGGTCTGCCCCCGGGCCACTAATGGCGATTAAACAAGCTGCGGCCCCAGGGAGGGAGGCCAGGACCGCATCCTCTCCCTCTCCCCTTCCTACGGCACGGGATGCAGAAGGCAGAGCTTTGCTGGAAGGTGTCTGGGACACTCCTGCTGCCCGGGTGGGTCCAAGCCAGCAGCACTCCTGGAGCTTGGCCCTGGCAGCCCGTGGCTCCCAATTCTCGGCTTGGGGGGGAACAATGACCTTCCAGGTGTCGCCCGCAGCCCCCCGTGCCCTGCCCGGCTCCTGAGCTGGGCACACAGTCCGGGCTCACCGGGCACGCCGGCAGCAGCCCCGGGGAAAGCAGGCACAGGGAGGAGCCGCAGTGAGGGAGGAAACAGGCAGCGAGTGGGAGAACAAAGCGCTGCGGATGCGAGAGCTGTGGTGGGGACTGGGAAGGTGGAGGCACCGAGTGGGACGGCAGGAGGAGGGGAAGGGGCAGTGGGGCTGGCACCAGCCGTGGGACAGCTGGACAGATCCGCACTGCCATCCCTGGGGCCTGGGGAGGCTTGGAAGGGAGAAATCGCAGCTCCACAGCAAACCCACCCTCTGCCGTGCCACGCTGGGAGCTGGGGGAGCAGGGCTGTGTCCTGGGGAGCCCCCAAAATGCGCTGGGGCCGGTGGTTCCCCCTCGCTCCCAGGCTGGGGCAGAACTGGGAGCCCCTCTCCCTCCTCACCTGCCCCAGCGCCTGTTCCACGAGTGAGTAATGCTGAATTACAGCACTAAGGAGCTCTCTGGGGATCCTTCTGAATAACAGGAATAGTTTATGCGATTTGCATAATTGGCATGATGGGATTTTGGATCACGTTGCTGAGCTCGGGGAAGCGTCCAGGGCAGAGTCGCTGCCCAGGGGTCAGTGGGGACCTTTGGGGCTGCATCCCCCTGCCCATCTCCTGCCTGGGTGGGACCAGCCCCCTCAGAGAGAGGCAGCAGGAGGGGCAGGATCAGGTCCCACTGCCACCACCCGTCCATGTGCCCTCTTCCTGTCCTCACACCAGCACTGGGCCACAGCCCCCTCGGACACATCTGCCTGCCTCGTGGCCACATGCGATGGTTGTGGCAGCCCAGCTTCGTCCGCGGCTGCAGCAGCGCGCTGGGTCTCGGGGCTGAAGGACAAGGGGCTGAATTCCCACTGTTCCTCTTCCAGCCCCAGGGCCGCCCAGTCCCTGCACGGCACCTCCTGCCTTTCTGCAGGGCTGGGCTCACACGGCACCGTGGCTCCTTCTGCTTCAAAGGCACAGCCCTGGGACTGGTCTCTGCTCATTTCCTCCTCTTGCTAATTAATCGCGGAGTGTTGGGCTGTGGTTCCTGCCAGCCCCGGAGCAGCCTGGCATTGCTGTGCCACGCTGAGTGGCAGCCACGGGCTGGGGACACCCGGCTGGGACACCCGGCTTGGCCACCCCTTCTGCCACGACTTGAGGAGCCGCATTCCACGGCGGGGCAGGGCAGCGGTGCCCTGTGGGACAGCACAAGTGGGGGACAACCGGCATCTCCCAGTGCTCCTTCCACCCATCTGCGTGCCCCAGGAGGTGGAATTGTGGCTCCTACGTCAGAGCAGGCACTGCTGAGGCATCTCAGCCCCTGCCAAGCACCGCCGTACACCGACAGCTCCCGTCTGGCACCACGAGCCAGCAAAGGTCACATTCCCGGCCGCGGCCGCGCTGCGCTCGCACAAACGCGCTTTGTTCCCGGCGCTGCTCTAATTAGGAAATTGCGCTGTTTTTTTTCTTTCCCACAGTCGAACTATCAAAACTTGGGCTTGTTCCCTGCCACAGCCTCTTCCATCGCTCCGCTGGTGACTCAGCGTGACACCAGGGCACTGGAACTATGGAAGAGGGAAAGGGAAGGAGCCGGGGGGTTCCCGGTGGGGCTGAGCGGGCAGTCAGGGGGTTGGCACGGCGGGGTTTGGGTGCAGGGCAAAGCACCCCAGGGGTTCCCCGAAGTGGGCAGCATCCTGACCCCCGGGACCCCCAGCATGGGGCAGGGTGAGCTCGGAGTGTGGATGATGAAGAGGAGGAGGAAGAAAGATCCTCTCCAAACTGTGCCTGGTCCCGAGCTGGGGATTGCCAAGGAGGTGGGGACAAGGGACGCAGTGAGACGGTTCCCAGTGGGGTGGGAGCTGAGAGCTGTTGGGGGGGGTGCCACTGACCCCCGGGGAACTGTGATCCCGGTGTGTGGTGCCCGACCAGGACTCTGAGCCCCTCGGGCCAAAAAACCAATGGACCCAGAGGAAATGCCCATGATCAGTCACCTCCCGAGTTCTCAGTTCATTGTTTTGCTTTTCCAGGCATGGTTCAGGAAACATCTGAGGCAGCAGGGAATGACACGGTGTCAGGGGCTGCAGCCTTGTCAGAGTGTTCAGCTGTGCTGGAGGGTGCAGCTGCTTTGGGGCTGTGCAGCTGTTCTTGGGGTGGTGTTCAGCTGTTTGGGGGCTGTGCTGGCTGCCCCCCTCCCCAGGCAGCGCTGCCATCCAGCTGTGTTGGCATAGAAACTGCCAGGGCTCTGCCACCGCCTCCTGTTACACAATTCCCTTAAACCCCAGGGAAGGGGCTGCTGGGGAGGGGCAGATCCCGGGATCGCCTTTGCCCCAAACCAACTTCCCATCAGTTCCCGGCACATGGAGGGGGTGGGGGAAAGGGGCCAGCACAGCCGCAGGAGTGGTGCTGGTGCCCACAGCTCTGCTGCCTTCTGGACAACAGGGAATCAGTCTATTTAAAGGGGCTGCTGCTTGCATAATGCTGGCAGTGATTCCTTCTCCCCCACAGCCTCATCCCCTGCTCCAGGGGTGCTGGATGGTGGACGAAGGGTCTGTGTGGGCAGGCAGCTCCTATGGAATGGGACAGCCCCTGGCAGCATCCCCCTGTGGAGCGGAACAGGGAACGGGCCATGGCAACCCCAGCAGAACATCCCCTTCCCCGGCTGCTGCCGGCTGCTGCAGGGACCACGAGCCCACACTGCCACACGAGTCACGTTAAAGGCCACAGAGCCGGATGAGGCACGTCGGGAATGCCACAGAGATCCTGCATCTGTTCCGGGAGGAGGGACAAATCACCCACTCCCGGGGATGCCACGGGACTGAATCTCTGTCCCCGTCACACGTGCTCGGGCAGGGTCGGTGTGGGGTTTGTCCAGCGGTGCCTCTGGGGCAGCCCCGGGGCTGTGCCAGCTCGGGGGGCTCCGGGCACTCGGGGTGGGCTGAGGAAGCAGCGTGAGGTTTGTTCATATTCTCCAGGGTTTAATTAACAAGGAGCAGCGCTGCCTCCACACTCCTCTAACTCAACATCTGGCCAACCCAAACACAGCTGGAAGAGCTCGGTGCGCAGCCCCCGCCGGCTCCCACCCCCGGCGCGGCCGAGCGGGCACAGGGAGCATTAATTAAACACGGCAAACACGGCACAGCTGCTTTCCCAGGGCCAGGGACCCCCGGCACTCCCTCGCTGGGCAGCGGCAGGAGGGCACTGAGGCATCCCGGCCGTTCCAGCAAACCCAGAGCAGGCAGGGACCAGCCGGTGTCCCAGCACCACCCGGAGCTCGGGCAGGGCCGGGCTGGGGGGCTCATCCTGCACCCCCGGTGTTTGGGGGTGCTGCCCCTCGGCTCTGCTCCTGCCACTGCTGCCCCCGGTCCCTGTGCCCGTTCTGAGCAGGGACAGACACGGGGGGCTGGTGCAAGCAGAGAACCTTGTGGAGGGAGGGGAGCCCAGGCTGGGGCAGGACGGTGCAGTCCATCAGGATGTCCCTGGAAGCACAGGGACTGCTCATGGCTGTTTGTCACCAGTTCTAGAGTAATTCTTGCAAAGAAACCCCAGTCTGGTCTCACTACAAACCCAAGGCAGGAGGGCAGCCTTCCCAAACATCCTCCCTATGATGGTATCCAGCCCATTGCTCCTGCCTCCCAGAAGAGCCTTTCCCCTGAAGCTGTTTGTCCTGGGATTCCTGAGGGGATCAGCCCACTCCCTGCCCCACAGGTGACACGGGACAGGCAGGCACAGTGCTGTGACATGGGCAGGGGTTGCTCCACATTTGCAGCAACAATAGAATCACTGGATATCTGCAGTTGGAAGGGACCCACAGGGATCATTAATTAACTCCGACTCCTGGCTCTGCACAGCACAACCCCAAAATCACACCTAGGTAAGGCAGAGGCTCTCAAAAATCCCTCCAGCTCACCCATTCCCGGCTCAGGCCTGTGCCAGGACTGTCACTGTGCTCCATCCAATCCTCCCTGGGCCATCCAGGCAAACAGGATTGTTTTTGTTACACACGGAGCCTGCTCTGAAATTCCTGCCCACATCTCTCCCAGGAGCAGGGAATGAAGAGGTGAGGGAGGAGGAAAGCAACTCCTGCTCATCCAAAACATTCACTGTGAAAACACGAGGCTGGAACAGGAGTTGGTGAAACCATCAGAACCATTTTATTGTCACAGCACAGCACAGAGGTCACAGCCCACTCCCAGCTCTTCCTCCCAAGGAGACCCAGCACAAGCTGTGTGGGGCAGGGATTAGCAGAGGAAGCAGCAGCCAATCTGCTCCAAACTTTCCTGTTAGATCAGTAAATGGCCTCTGCACTGTATTAAGGAATGGAAGGAGCTGCATTAACCCTTCCAGCACCAGCCCTGCTCCCTCTTCCACCCGGGAGCCACCGGGACCTGGCCCAGCTTTGCTGCAGCTGCCCTGGGGATGGCTGGCTCACATCTGCCCTGCTGCCAGGATGCTCGTGAGAAAGCAGGCTGGAGCAGAGGCACTGCAGATGTTCTCCTCCCTCCTGCTCCCTCTCCCCCCTCACCCAAGTCCCATGAACAGGGTTTACCCACAGCAGTGTCCGTGAGGGCTCCTCGAGACCTTCCTGGGAGAGCCCAGCTCTCATTCCTGTGAATCCAAACTAATCAGGGGCATGTTCAACAACCCCACACCAGGCTGGCAACGGGCTGAAGGAGCCTTGGAAGGAAAACACTGCCCAGAAATGCTCCGCCAGCACCACACTGGTGAATCCAAGGCTCTCTCTGGTGGGAACAGGCTGCGTTGCAGCACAGCCAGGGCTGAGCAGAGAAAATAAACCACCGAGAGCAGAGCAGGGCACAGCCTGCCCCTGGGAGGGCTGGGGGCAGGGTCTGGCTGTCCCAGCACCGGCTGGGCTGACAGCACAGGCACTGGGATCATTCAACACCCCCTGTCCAGCTCCAGAAACAGCAGGTGGTTGGTAAACACAGGCTGAGGGCTCTGGGCCCGAGTTTGTTGAGGAACATGAATTAGGAGAGAGCAGTGGCATTGGAAACAGGGTGGCTCCAAGGTACTCACTGCCTTGAGGACACGTGAGGAGGATGAGGATGCCCCGGCCAGTCTTTGGAACATAACAGAGAGGACATGGAGAGCACAACTGAGCCCAGGGCTGCTGCTGGCCCAGCACCACGGGGGAGCAGCACAGTCTCTGGGGGTCACTTGTTGTCTAGCACCAGATCCCAACGGCAGCCTCCAAAAGTCTCCAAGGACCCTCTGGTCCTTCTGTCACAGAAATACAGATTAAGGGTTGTGGCTTCAAGACCGTAATAAATAAAGATCTGCAGTGTCCTGAAGAGCATCTGCAAGCTGGCAGGTGAGCTTGATTCCAAGAGCAGCTAAATCTGCCCACCACCTGTCCAGGCAGTGTTCCAGACCCCTCATCATCCGTGTGACCCGGTGTCACACCACACCACAGAGCTGTCCTCTGCAGGGCTGGCTGCAGGGGATGGGGCTCCCTCGAGCTGCTCCTGCAGCAGAGTCTTTAGAGTGTTCATTTATGAAGCTTCAGGCCTCGTGTCTGGCACAGCATGAGCCTCACGTTCATCCCAGTCTGACCTTCCCACGAGGAAACACCCACCAGGAGCTGACAGTGGGAGCAGAGCCCATCTCAGTCCATCTGAATGTCACAAAGGTGAAGTCTGATGATGGAGCAGAGCCAACAAGGGAGGAATCCTGGCTCTCAACACAGGCAGAAGGTTCCTTGCTGGCATTTTGAGAGATTTCTGCCAGCCCACGTTTCACTCAGCACCACGGGGTTTCCAGGATCTGAACTGTGACTGCCCAGCTCTTCACCTCACCAAAGATCAGGCTTTTCCCCTACCAAAACAGCTGCCAGCAAGTGCAGAGCCAAGCAAACAGGCTGAACTTGGCCCAAATCAAACACCCTCAAGCTGGTTTTACACAAGACAGAACCATTTCCAGCCTGTAGCACAACATGTCACTGCCCGTGGGAGCTCAGCCCAACCTACACCAGGACAAGGGCCAAGGCAGCCCATCCCCAGAGAGAATCAGGAGAGGAAGAGAGGAGGGACAGAGAACAGCATGGTGTGGAGGACTTGTGCTCACCCAGCCCATGCCCAGCACAAAACACCGTTGCTCCGAAGTTGGGATCTCCTGGGATTTCAGTCAGAGCAAAGGCAGATTGGCCAAAATCAAACCTACAGAGAAAAACTTGGCTTTGGAAGTTTTAGAGTTGCTGTTTTCATCCCGAGACAGCGTGGCTGAGTGAGTTTGGAATTTAAGTTACAAAACCAGAAAGCACTAGAAAATAATCTTGATACAAGAGCAATAGTCAGCTGAGGTTCCCCACCCTGCACAGGGAATCCTGCTCCACAATGTGCCCAGCACAGCTGGGATGCTGCCAAGGCATTGCCTGTTCCCAGCACACACTGGGATGGGATGGCAAACTGTCCTCAGGGAAAGTTTGGGGGGGGAAACCCCAGCACTGGGAGTTAAGATGCTGCCACCAGCTCTGGCTTTGGCCTGTTCTTGATGGGTGACACTTCTGTGGAAGGAAAAAAAAACTTGTTACAGAAACAGAGAATGTAAATACCCTGCAGACATCTCCTGAGGAGGATCCAGGGCTCAGAATCCACTCTGCAGAGAAGCAAATGCTTGCACAGCACCTGAACTAAAATAAACTGGTTATAAATTATCCCACATGCCCAGTATGCCCCTTTCTCACAACACCTGAAGAATTCAAGCAGTTTCAGAACACACTCGAGTCAGTGAGCCACCAGCCCAAGTGCAGGAGCCACTTTTGGACTTACAGGGGTAACTCCAACTCTTCCCCTGACCCCTCTGATGTGGCAGCACGAGGCTCAGACAGCTGCAGGGCCAGGCTGTTTTGTTTGGCCCCTGCTGCTGCCAGGGCACAGCGATGACATCTGAGCCCTGTTCAGGAGTAAACAAGCAGCAAAGAAACCAGCCCCATTCCCCACAGCCCACACTGCTCCTGGGCAGGTTTCACAGAGGAAATGGCTTCTTCCAGCTTCTCTGTGCACAAGCAGAGAGGTCCAGCTTCTGGGAGCAACAGCTCAGGGTTCTGCTGTCCCAAGAGAAGAGTCTTCACCAGTTTGATTTTTCAGCATCTCAGCATGGACAGACACCTGTGTGAGCTCCTTCCTCTCCAGGCAGGGCCACCAGTGTCCTGTCTGGTCACCTCCTTCATGGGCTCTCTCCCACTTCCCAGCTGAATTTCCACACAAATCCATGTGCTGAGGTCTTGGATCACTCAGGAGCAGACACTCATGTACAATCAGTTGTGTGCAGCTCGTGCTCCAACAGTCCCAGAGTTGTGGGACTCCAGTGATCCTCATCCAGCTGGTTCCAAATGGCTGTGACACGAGGTGAGGGGAGTTCCAAGTCATCACAAGCCTCAGTGAGATCCAGTGCTGTGCACTGGGAATCCAATATCCACAAAGTACCTGGCCCTGCCTTGTGACAACGTGCAGGGACCACTGAGTGCTGTGGGAGAAAGTCTTGGCTGGGTGAAGCAGGGAAGGGATTCCTCATGGAACTTCACAATGCAACAAGGAGTCTCAAAGCAGGAGGATGCCTCAGAGCAGGAAGAGAATGTGACAAGAACAGCAGATGCCACAGAAGGAAAGCCTTGAGGGAATGACCAGATGCCAAGGGAACAGAGACCGGGGTCCTCTGGGGTGAGGGCTCAGCCAGCCCTGCCAGCATAGTGTGGGCAGCTGGCACAGCCCACGAGCAGGGCTCACCCCTGGGGGCTGGCACTCCTTCTCCTGCTCTGGGACAGCACTTACACTGTGAGAGGCTCAGACTGTGGCCTGGGGGCCAAAGCTGCAGAGCACACAGGGAACACCTACCTGGGATCTTCTCTGGGAGTGGCTCCGAAGGAACTTCGGGGAGCTCCAATTGTTCCTGCAAGGACATGAGAGACAGCATGTGACATTCATCTGGCAGTGGTCACAGCATCTCCTTTATCTCACTTTATGTCCTACTACAACCAGTTTCCTCAAAACGTGGATTTTAATCACAAGAACATCAATCCTACCTGAGTAATAGCATTTAATTCTTCTAGAATGGCATCTTCATCCTCCTCGGTCAGGCTGCCAGCCAGGAGCTCATCTATTTGCTGGGGGAGAGAGAAAAAGAGAGTTAATTCCCCATCTGATGGCTCTTAAATAGGGCTGGGAATAGAGTGCATATCTAAGGAACTCTGTACAGCAGGCACAGTCTGCTCCCAACATCTCAAGAGCTGTACGTACCCTCTGGTACTCCACAGCATCCTGGGTTTCTCCTATTATTCTTTCTACTTCCTCTATGGACATCACCTGAAGGAAAGAGCCAAAGTCCAGGTG
The DNA here is from genome assembly GCA_013399695.1 of Formicarius rufipectus. Classification (NCBI taxonomy): domain Eukaryota; kingdom Metazoa; phylum Chordata; class Aves; order Passeriformes; family Formicariidae; genus Formicarius; species Formicarius rufipectus. Next base: position 135,394 of record VXAU01005350.1, read on the forward strand.
TGGGTGAGGTCTGCAGGGAGGCAGCTCCAGCCAGGCCCCTCCTGGCCCAGGGCAAAGGTGCTGAGCTGCCCCTGCCACACCTACCTGGTGCATTTTGTTCAGACACTCGTTGCCTATTTTCAGGCCCTCAATGACCTTCATTTCAATCTGGGTGAATTCAATGTCCTGGACCTGGAATGGAAAGGAGAAAGGGAAAGACACTGTCACACTTTGGCCCAGGCACTGGCACAGGCTGCTCAGGGCAATGGAGTCCCCACTCCTGGGGGAATTTAACAGCCATGTAGATGTGCTGGAGAATAGCTGGGCTTGATGTTTCCAGAGGGCTTGTGCAACCCAGGTAATTCCATGATTCTGTGGTTCCCATCAGCCAGACACAGGCTGCTGGGACCCTCAAGGAAGCTGCAAGAAGGAATCAGTAGAGCCCATTCTGTACTGAACAGAGGATTAAGTTAAACCAGCAGTAAGAAACATTCACACAAAAAGTTCAGCACAGGCACGTCCAGCAGCTCTTGAACTGATTTCATCTGATGTTCCAGCTGCCAGCCCCAGCTGAGGCCTTCCCAAACCCAAATACACCCAGTTCTGAACTGGCACTTCTGAGACAAGCCCCAGGGTTTGCAGTGCAGCCACTCACACCGTGAGTAAGACTTCAGTAACTCACAAACACATGTTTAACACATAATCTGCACTGCAGATTCCAAACACACACTCCCCACTCTGCAAGGAACAAACATGGCACATGCACAGTTTTGGAGATACCTGCCCTTGGTCAGAAGGCTAAACCCCTGCCAGGACTTGGCAGTTGAACTGAATTCCCCAGGAATTCCGAGGGAATGCCCAGCCCAGCACCCAGCCCAAGGCCCTCACTCACCATCCGCTCCAGGTTGCTGATCTGGTTTTCTGTTTTATCCAGGAGTTGCTCCTGGTACCGTTTCTTCTTCAGCAGCAGCATGGCCTTCCTGAGGGACACAGAGGCAGCAGAACTCAGCACAGGGGAAACCAAACACAGGCTAAAAGAATCCCCAGAAATAATCTGTTCTGTGCTTCTGCTAAAAGGGGACAAACCCACGTGTGACTTAACTGACAACTCTGGAGTGCTCCTGTGAAGAGCAAGGATGAACAAAGTGGGTACTGGGAAGGAATCCCTCCCTGGGAGGGTGGGCAGGCCCTGGCACAGGGTGGGCAGAGCAGCTGTGGCTGCCCCTGGATCCCTGGGAGTGTCCCAGGCCAGGCTGGACGGGGCTTGGAGCACCCTGGGCCGGTGGGAGGTGTCCCTGCCCATGGCAGGGGGTGGCACTGGAGGGGTTTGAGGTCCCTTCAACTCGAACTGTTTCACGACTCTGACTCCTACGATGCAGTGGCACTTCCCTGCCACGGATGCTCCCCGGCCTCGCCCCCCTCGATGCCCCTTCCCCCTCACTCTTTCTTGCCATCCTTGAGCNGAGCCAACACCCGCTCCCGCTCCAGGCTCAGGCTCAGCCGCTTCTGGTACTGCCGCAGCTTGTCCCGCTGCTGCTTCAGTTGCTGCGGGGGAGAGGGACGGACAGGGGAGATGGACAGGGGGGAGTGGGCAGGGGGGATGGACAGGGGGACAGGG
>VXAU01005350.1:137537-242388 GCA_013399695.1 Formicarius rufipectus
ACGTCGAGGCACGGGGAAATCCAGTGACTTTACCCCATGGCTGCTCTTCCATCCCTGCCAGTCCATCTTTGGGATTTTACTGCTTCTTTTTCATAGTGACCAGAATTTCATAAACCTCATTGCCTCAGCAAGGTTTTGAAACCGTGGCCAAATTCCTCTTCATCACACTTAGGTCATCCTCAGCAGCACCCACGAGGTCCCACAAGCACAGCCTGAGGATGCTCCAAGTCCTGGTATCCCTTCACCCTCAGAGCTCTGCACAGGGGTGGATTTATCTCAAGATCTACTTTGCAAAGCCTACAGATCCCAGAAAGGCTTAGGCACCTGTTAAACGAGCACAGACTCTGATCCCCACTCATTTTCTTCCATGCCCAGAAAATCCTAACCCATTCCCTTCTCTCTTGGCTTCTCCATCCTCTCATTCCATGGCTCCCAAAGCCCTGAGTGCCCTGGACTCCACAGGGCTGGGCAGGGAGCACCAGTGAGGGTGCTGGCCCTGCTGGGTTCAGTGGCCCTGCCAGATTTAGTGGCCCTGCCAGATTTAGTGGCCCTGCCAGATGTCCCCAGCCAGCCCAGAGACCCTCCCAAGCCCACAATGAGTGTCCAGCTCAGGGACACCTCCCCGGAGACTCCAGCGGGTCACAAAGCTGTGCTGATGGGAATGGGGATGGGAATGGGATGGGAATGGGATGGGGATGGGAATGGGATGGGGATGGGAACGGGATGGGGATGAGGATAAGGATGGGGATGGGACCAGGATGGGAATGGGGATTCGGGTGAGGATGTGGGGTTGAGGATATGGAGATATGGAGAATGAAGAGGCGATAGGGGATGAGGGTATAGGGAATACAGATATGGGGAATGGAAATTAAGGGATTGGGGGGCTATAGGAGAGGGGGGGCATAGCAAATGGGTGGTACAGGGGAGAGGGGACTACAGAGGATGGGGAATGGGGGGATATAGGGGATGGAGGGATATAGGAGACATGGAGCATAGAGGAGGGCAGGTGTAGGGAATGGGGTGCTGTAGGGCTTGGGGGCTACAGAGACAACACTGAATTCTTTCATAGCATCAGGGAATTGTTCAGGTTGGAAAGCCCCCTGAGCCCACCGAGTGCCAAAGCCACCACTGACCCATGGCCCAGAAAACCCCTCCTGGAATGGCCACTCCACCACAGCCCCGGGTGCCCCTTTAGGGCAGGAATCTTCCCTCATATCCCGTGTGTCCAGCCCAGCATTCCAGAGGGGATGTGGGCTCTGCAGAGCTGGTGGTGGGATCACTGGGCTCCTGCTGCTCCTGGGCTGGGACGAGTGTCTCTCCCAGCACCTGCTCCTGTAACCAGCCTGTTCCACGGGGAAAGCCCCAGAGCCCAGCACCCCAAACCCAAACCAGCTCCTTCCTGGGCCTCGGCTGCCCCCGACTCCCCTCCTGCCCCACAAAAGAATCCTCGCACCAGGAAGTGTTTCTGCATTTATTTTTTATTAACCATTTATTTGTCTGTAATTGTTTTACTCTCACATTACAATCGTGTGGGGGTTTTAATATATTTTTTTATTTTATTTTTGTAAAATAAATAGAGATAAGTGAACTTTTAAGGTAGGACACTCTCCAGATCCTTGTTAAACTCCATGATTGCATCTCTGCACCAGACCCGTGGAAGCACAGCCCACACATGCTCAGGTGAAAGTTCAACAGCCCAAAATCCTTAAAATCCCACATCCTGACACGGGGCTGCCCCGGAGCCTGGGGGAGCAGCAGCTCCCACCACACACTGTGCCCTTGTGCCAGGTATCTCCTGTTCCTTGAACAAATACACTGATACAAGTTAAAAATCTATCGTTTTTTAAGCTGTGAATGTTAATGGGTTATGTGTGATCCCAAACTCTGGCTCCCCTGTGCAGGGCACACGCCGGAGCGGGTCGGGGCACAGCTCTGTTAGACCATAATTAACTTTGGGTAACTTAAAAGTGGATTTTTAGGTAGTTTTTAAGTTTAAAGCCTTTGATTCATCATCCTGTGAGGTGGCCCTTGGCCTCCCTGACACGGGGGACGGTGCTCAGACCCGCACCCGGCTGTGGTGTGAGGACCCTCTCCCAGGTCCGGGTCCTGCCGTGTGTGTGGCACCTCGGGGTGCCCACCAGGCCACCTCCTCGGCCACAGCGTGGCACAGGTGCCTCAGCACACACAGGAACACCAGGACGTGGGGCAGAAGCAGCAGTGACAGGTCAGACACACCGCAGGGGTGGCAGAGGTGAGGTCGCTGTCAGCACAGGGGCAAAAGGTTTCTCACCCCTTCCCTTGCCAGTAGTTCCTTCACATGAGACTGGCTGGAAGAAAAACTGGGAATTTCTGGACCTGGCAGGTTGCCACAGTGAGTTCTGCACTGAGCAATTCTGCTCTCAGTCAGGTACAGCCCAACCTCTGGAAGGAATCCTGTCCTTTGGCTTTGCCTCCCCATTCCCACACCCATTTGGAGACCCAGCACGGACAAAAACATTCATTATTGAGACATGGGAGGTGTGGAAGACAGAGCAGGCTTGCCCTGGATAGCTGGGACAAAGGTGCTTTGCTCAAAGCAGGTGCCCTGCTGTCTTCCCCCTCCTTAGTGATTCTCTAGTGCTCAGCCCAGGTGGATCCATGCCTGGTTGCACAGGGACACACAAGCCACAGCCACGGCCACACGGGGTGTGAACCTGCAAGTGTCCAAATCCTCACCATCACCCTGGTGAACATCAGCACGTTGACTGGCCCTGGAGCCTCCCTCGCTGGCTGGGCAGAGCTCCCAGGGGACCAGAGGTGTCTGTGGAGCTCCCTGTGGGCAGAAGGACAGTGGCAGCAGGAGGGACAGTGCCGGAGGTGTCCCAGGCTCCCCACGAGCACCGTGGGCTTGGGCGGAATGTGGTGACACAAGTGACTTGCTCCAGCCTTGGAGGGACGTTGGAGATCTTTGTTCTTGTCCTTCCCTCTTCTTTCCTATGTGCAGCCTGATGGTGTGGGACATCCTGCCCTGCTCTTGTCACCTCCTTGAGCCCCTTCCCATAGGATTCCTGCCTCCCCAGGCCAACAGGTCACCTTCTGTCCTTGCTTCCAGTGGAGAGGACGCTGCAGGGAGGGAGGAGGAGGTTCATGCAGAGGAGACATTTCCCTGCCTCGCTTGCCCTGCTCAGCAGTGCAGGAGCAGGTACATCCCATGCAGATGGACACCTTGGGTCTCGCTGCCCTGTCCCAGGAATTGTTTGGCACAGGGTTGGCAGCAGCTGGAGGGTCCCATGGAGCTGTAGGTGAGTCCTGTCTTAGTCCTTGAAGCAACCTACACTCCAGCAAAACAAGGAACAAAGACTACAACAAGACCCTTCTCAAGGGTGTTGCCTCATCCAAGTCCTTCCAAGCTCAGGAGCTGTGTTTCTGACAGAGAAGCCAACCAATGGAAACAAAAATAAATGTTCCTTTTCTGTAGCTTTTAGAGGATATAGCTGGAAAACAAAACAAAACAAAAAAAAAGGAGATTGTCTCTTCCCCTTGTCAAACCCATCAGTAGCTAAGTCAGAAAAACAAATGTTCAAGTTATGGGGTGCAGCAGCAGCCAACACGAAACATTCAAGTCGATGATTCACTATGTACAGGAGCCCTGCCCGGGGCCGCCGTTATCTGATCCGCTTCTCCACCGAGTACACCGAGATGTAGTAGTCATTGCTGCCGACGGCCAGGTGGGGCTGTGGAAGAGCACACACGGTCACAGCACCACTCAGCTTGGAAAAGCCCTCCCAGCCCACAGAGCCCACCCCGTGCCCGATGCCCACCTTGTCCCCCAGCCCAGAGCTCTGAGTGCCACGGCCAGTCCTGCCTTGGGCACCTCCAGGGCTGGGCACTCCAAACCTCCCTGGGCAGCCCCTGCCAGCCCCTGCCCACCCTTTCCATGGGGAAATTCCTCCTGACGTCCCACCCGAACCTCCCTTTGAGGTCGTTCCCTCTGCTCCTGTCCCTGTTCCTGGAGCACAGCCCGACCCTCCCCGGCTCCCCTCTCCTGGCAGGGACTTGCAGAGCCACAAGGTCCCCCCTGAGCCTCCTTTTCTCCAGGCTGAGCCCCCCCAGCCCCTTCAGCCGCCCCCCCGTGACTGACTCTCCCAAGGTCCAGGTGTGGAGGGTGACAGCGCAGGTACGGGTGACACTGGGGCAGGGACAGCGTCTGCTCTGACGCATTCCTGCCAACACCCACACTCCCAGCGAGTTATAGCCCCATTTCAGCCGCAGGGAAGAATTACGGGCACCATTAGCTGCCAACTGCCAACATAATTTCTCTAAACGGCTGCAAATCTGCTCATTAGGAGCCAATGCCTGGGCTGAAAATGTGCATTTCCTGCAGTGAGGGGGCCGGGACAGACCAGCCCGGAGCAAACCCATTTCAGATTATTTTCTCCACTTCTTTCTCCATCCTCAGCTGCAGGGCAGCAAAATCGCTCTCAGCTTCCCACAAAGAGGCTTTTCAGAACTGAGATGAGCTTTCCTTTAGCCTGCTACCTTCAGGATGTCAAACACACACTCCTCAGGCAGAAAAACCACCTTCTCCTTCCTGCCCAGCTTATGCCAAACCCTCACAGGGTCACACAGCTCCTCCCTCCCCTGCTCCAGGCCCTTCACCCTTCCCACCACTCTTCCACTACATATTAAATATTTGTGTGCTGATCTGCAGGATTTTAAAATAACTTTTTAAACTCTTCCCTGTTTTCCCATCCATTCATGTAGTTCTCTCAGGTTTTCCATCTCCTTCACTTCTTCTCATCCTGGGGTGAGCCACAATGCAGATGGGACCGGCCTCCTACTTGAGTGCCAACTGGATTCCCTCTCTAACTACCGTAACATATTCCAAATTTCCTTTTGCTCTGATTCATTCCAGCCCTTAGCAGCTCATGCCTTTAATTTTTGCAGTTCTCCCCTTTTCCTGACGTGCAGCTTTTTCCTGCACAGCATCAACTTCACGTCAAAGGGTGCGAGAGCAGCCCCAGAGATCCGGGGTGAGACTCCCCTGCAAGAGCCCAGCAGGGATGAACAAGCACACAAACTGTGCAAGTGTGAGCCTTCCCACACCCCCCCAGACATGCCAACCCACAGGAGCAGGCAGAGGACACAGACCCAGTGAGGGTGGAATGCCAGGCAGCTGATGGCTCCGACTCTTTGTCCCATAAAACCATCGTAGTATTTGATGTTGTTGATCAGCTCCCCGTTCCCGTTGTAGATTGCTGTGAACTGATTCATGGAGCCACTGGAAGGGAATGGACAGAACATGGAGTCACTGGGAATGCTGTGTAGGGACAATATTGCTGCCCTGCAGCCCCTTGGCAGAGCTGTGTGTCAGAGCACCGTGCAGTGAGCTCCACAACACACAAGGGACACCTTCCACTACAGCAGGTTGCCCCAAACCCTGTCCAACCTGGCCTTGGACACTTCCAGGGATGGAGCAGCCACAGCTTCTCTGCCCAACCTGTGCCAGGGCCTGCCCACCCTCACAGGAAGGAGTTTCTTCCCAATATCCCACCTAAACTGCCCTCTACCAGTCTGAAGCCATTCCCCCTTGTCCTGGCACTCCAGGCCCTTGTACACAGCCTCTCTCCCTCTTTCCAGGAGCTCCCTTCAAGCACTGAAGGCCACAGTGAAGTCATCCCGAAGCTTCTCATCTCCATGCTGAATCATCCCAACTCTCCCAGCCTTTCCTCCCAGCAGAGCTGCTCCATCCTCTGCCCATCTCGGTGCCTCCTCTGGCGTCTCCAGCAGCTCCATGTCCTCCCTGTGCTGGGGCTGCAGGGGCTGACCTGGACTTACCAGGCAAAGAGGTTGGCCTGGGGGTGGATGTCGAGGGCCGTGAGCCCCTTGACGATCTGCAGGACCTTCATGGACTCGGCCATCCGCGGGTCGAAGAACCGCACGTCCCCGTTGACGCTGCCAACACAGGAGATCCACGGGGTCAGGCTGTGCCCAGGCAGACCCCACAGCCCAGGGAACTGAGCCCTGCAGCTCCCTGTGAGCCACACTGCCTCCATGGGAAATCAGGACCCGAGAAATGTGCCCTTGTCGTCCCCATCAGCACGGCCAAGTTCCCGGCAGTGTCACTCAGATCTGCTCCCCTCCACAGCACAGTGAGTGCTGAGCAAACAGCCCTGCTCTGCCCTCGGGAGTGACCCCAACACGGCTGATCCCTCACTGCCTTTACAGCTCACAGCTCATCACCGAGTGTGTCTGACACTCCCAACAGACCCAGCCCCGAAGCTCCAAGCAGATGGGATGTGCTGGTGCCATCCATTACTCCAAGTGTCTGGACACAGACACAAGAGTCCTCGATGCCAAAGATGACCAGGTGTAACCCACCCTGTGGATGTTCAGCCCAGGTGTCATCTCATGCATGGCAGGGAAGAGGAGAAGGGGAAGCAGCAGCAGTGACAGGACTGTGGTTGGTAGTTGAAGCACCTTTCAAATACAAGTGATTTCTGTTCAAGTGATCTCAGAAATTCATCAGTAGAATCCGGTCTGTGAGATGTCAGGAGGGCACAACCTTTCTACAGCTCTGGAACCAAGGACTGGAGATTTTACTTCAGTGTATCTGTTCTGAGCCCCTTGTAGGCATGAAATCATGGAATGAGGAGGGTTGGGAGGGAAGTTAAAGCTTATCTCATTCCCACTCCGTGCCATGGGTAGGGACATTAGACCAGATTGCTCCAGGCCCTGCCCAACCTGGCCTTGGACACTTCCAGGGATGGGACCAAGACACTTGGTCTGCTGGGGTACAGAAAGACAAACAGAAAGTCTCCTGTGGAATTTAAATTCCAGTGATCCAATCCTGTTCTGCCAGCAGCATCTGTGAGGCCTCTGGCACCACAACTTTCTAAAGAGTTATTTTTCCCAAATCACTGATGGCCACACAATTGTGAATCACCCGATGGAGCTGAGAACAATGGAAGCATTAAAGAGAATATTGCCTTCAGTTTCCCCACCTCTGGAATAACTAATGCTGACCAAAATCACACAGCATTACTTAGAGCATTGTAAGAAGCTGCAACTCCAGCTGCCACGTAATTAAATTCAAGGCAAATTAAACTTGATTTACATCGTAAAGACTAGATGGAAATAGTGTTTGAGAGATCAAATATACAGTGAATTTGTGTGAAGCTTTGGAACTTTACAGAACTTTAAAATGGTTCTGAATGTATAGGGAGACTGTGGAAGAGCTTCAGCATGGAAGTGAAGTTCCGTGGGGAGGGATGACATGGAAAACACATCCCATTCAGACAACAACGGGTGACAAGATGCAACAGCTGAACCCAACATCACTGGGGAACCAGTGCTGGGCGATGGGGAGCTGCAGGATCCAGCTGGAATTACACTCCTGTGTCCCAAAGCCCTGTCCTGGGCCAGGGAAAAAGTTCTGCTGAGGTTCAGAGAACCGCTGCACCAGCAGTAACACTCTGGGTTTCTCAGGGAAGAGCTCCACCAGGATCTCACCATGTCCTAACATTTGTTTTTCTTGGACCTTGCTGACAGCTGAAAAAGAGGGAACTGGGAGGAACTGGCAGTGAGGTGGCTTTCTCCACAACCCGAGTTCCTCTGGGAAGAGACCAGACCTGTTGCCAGAAGGACAACATCTCCTCACAACCCTGCAGCCCCGAGAGCAGCCCAGGCTGAGAAGGGCCCTGAGGAGAGGGGACACCCAGTCCTCAGCCCTGGGGCACACGGACCTGACCCCCAGAGGAGCTTACAGAAAGGAAGATTAAAAACTCTAATATGGGAGCTGGACAGATCTGGCAGCTGCATCACATAATCCCCTTTCTGAAAATCTTACTACATTTTTGCTGGCCCATCCCCCACCTCAGGAATGTTCTGAATCTCAGAAAACTATGCTTTGTTTCCATTTTGTAATCAAGAAAAAGAGGCTCTTTGTGTGCATGCAGTGGCTTTGTGACAATAAATTATATTCTGCTGTTCTTTAATGGCCAAATCAGTATACGCTGCTCTCGCCGCAGTATTTACCAGGTGGCAGAAATGGATTTATGGGCAGAAAATTGCCAGGCAGCACAGTAATCCTGCCCAGCAATATGCCTGACAGATGCAACACCAACCTTCCTCCGGGTGTTCTCTCCCAAAGGACCCCACGGAGATGTGGGCAATAAAGACCCACCACCACCACCAGATATTCTCTCTCCAGCCTCGGCTCCTGCTTCGCTCCCTTCCTCCCTCACACGCCTCGTGACAGCCATTCCAGCATCGTGTTTGCTCCCAAACCACACCAACAGCCTTCCAGGGAATGAGCCACATCCCTCTTTGCTTTCTCTCCACTGAGTTTGGAGCAGGAGGTAATTACTGACGCAAATGTCAAACCAAAGAGCTTTACCCTCTCAGCTCTTGGGACACCAGAGGCAGAATTTAAAGGGGGAAAGCAAAGCGTGTTTAAGGGAAAACAGGTCCAAGAGCAAAATCCTGTGTACCTGACGCTCATGATGTTGCCCTCGGGATGCTTCTGCAAGTAAGCCTTCACCACCCAGGCCGTGTGCTCCCGGTAGGTCATGACCCGGCTGGGGAACAAGGAGAGACACGTTTGGAGGGCGAAGGGGAAGCAGGAGGGTCCCAGGGAGGCTGGGAAGGACAGGAATTACCATTCACTGAGGGCCATCCTCCTGTCAAAGACGCGGATGGAGCCGTCGCCCAGCCCGGCCACGATGAGCGAGCGGTGGGAGTCGCAGGAGAGGCTGGTGACGCAGCTGTCGGCTCCGGTGGGGATGTCCTGGGGACAGAGCACACACAGCACGCTGACACCACGGCCTGGGCCACTCACTGCAGCCAACATCCTGCACCACAGCCCCGTCCCAGCCCCACGAGTGTCCAAGGCCAGGCTGGACAGGGCTTGGGGCACCCTGGGATAGTGGAAGGTGTTCCTGCCCAAGGCAGGGGCTGGATTAGGGGACCTTTAGAAGTCCCTTCCAACCCAAGCCATTCCATGATTCCATGATTGCCAGCCTGCTTTTGCAGTGCTGCTCTGCTTTTTTCACTAGTTTTAATTGAGAATGTTTCTCTTCCCAACAGGCACAGGGATTACTCTGAGCAATCTTTTTGCCTGTAGCAAGTAAAAGGGAGGAAGTGGGTGGAAGGCGGGAAGGGACCTTATAGTTCATCTTGTTCCACACCCTGCCCCGGGCAGGGACACCTTCCGCTATCCCAGGTTGCTGCAAATCCCATCCAACCTGGCCTTGGACATTTCCAGGGATGGAGCATCCACAGCCTCTCTGGGCAACCTGTGCAAGAGCCCATTGGAGCTGCAGGAGCTCATTTCACACTTCAATCCTCCTTTGCCTCTGTGCAGATTCACCACTGGAGCTGCTGTTCCAGCCTGGGCTGAGCTGGGACAGGCACCAGCCTCGGGGCTGCTCCAGCCCCTGCCCACCCCCAGCTCCTCCTTTGAAGCAGCAACACTCAGCAGAAGTGCAAATGAAGCACTTGTTCCTGCAGCTCAGCCCAAGTGCTTCCAGAGGTGTGGGGTTTTGTACTTCAAAGAGGGAAGGCACCTTTATCCGCCTGGCTTATCCCTGCTCTTTGTGCTGATTCTCACTTTCCCAGTTACTGAGTCAGGAAGTTCCAATCACTTGAATTCCAACACACCCAATCTTTGCAATTAAAAAAAAGAAACGTGTTTTTAGATACTTTTGGTGCAATCATTAATCATCATAATTTAAAAGATTTTTGCCTCCTGAATTTTGCCAATCCCTAATTTACATAGAAAAAAAATAATATGTGAAAGTAATTAAGACTAACAGAGGCTTAATTATCCTGCATCGTGGGGTCAAAGTGCCGCAATTAATGTTCATCCAAGGGTAATTAATTTCGAGAAGCTTTGAAAACTCGACTTCCTTTTTATTCCAGCATGGTGCCTCCGTTCTCACCGACCAGCTGCTCCTCCTTGGAATTTCTGAGAAACTTCCATGTGATTATGAATGACATGAATTCCTGCAGTGCCTTTTACCTCTTATATGGCACAGAAGGTTATGTGTGACTGAAACTGCTCTCGTGGTGCCTGTCTGAGGGGCGAGGTGTGAACACCCCAGGTCCTGACTCAGGTGTGCACTAAGCAGGTATGAAGTGCTCTCCATATGGACACAGACCTTTGCTGGGAGGCACTGGAGCAGTGCTGCTCCATCACCAGCTCCGTGTGTCCCCCAGAGGAGCAGCCATGGCAGAACATCCGAATGCTCCACCATCAACCCAACTCAACCCTCAATTTCCTCACAAATCATAGAATTATGGAATGGTTTGGGTTGGAAGGGACCTTGAAGCTCATCTCATTCCACACTCCTGCCGTGGGCAGGGACACCTTCCAGCAGCCCAGGTTGCCCCAAGCCTCATCCAGCCTGGTGACGGACACTGTCAGGGATGGGGCAGCCACAGCTCCTGTGGGCACTCTGTGCCAGTGCTTTTAAAGACTCTTACACTATTTCAATTCTGCGCTGAAAGGAAACCCAAACTGCACCTTGGTGCCTGCCCCTGGACCTCAGTGCCTGCCTCGGGCTCCCACAGCCTCAGCTTCCCCAAACACCACTGCCCATCCAGAATAACAGCAGCGATTTCCAAGACAGCCCTGACATGCTCCTTGTGTGTGTGTGGTTTTATGGATCTTGGAACACGACCCTGGGGATGGGAAGCAGAGCAGCAGGAGCTCCAGGACCTGTCAGCTCCTCACAGGTGAGTCCCAGGTGCTTTGGGATAACTCACCCATGGGATGTACTGCAGGAAGGAAAAGGTAACTGGGACAAACACACAGGTGTTACCTGTACTTTCATTTCCCGATCCGTGTCCCAGATCCGGATTATCCTCACGTCTCCCGAGGTCATCAGGAGCCCAGTTTCTTGTTCCCAGTCGACCACCATCCCTGCCCCTAAGACAGAACACAGGCGGGGTGCAAATCAGCATCAGCATAGGCAGAGCTGCACTCATGAGGAGCATGAGCTCTCCTGACCTCGTGTGTCAGAAACTGTCACTGCCACAGGAAATGTAAAATTACACATCCACACAGCCTCCAAACGGGGTTGAATCTGCTGGTCCTGGATTGGAGCCCACAAAGCCTTCGTCCCTTTGTGTAACTGAGTGCTCAGAGAGGCTGAGTGCAGCTTCCAGGACACTGCTGGGGGCTCCAGGGGGTCAGCAAATCATCCAGCACTTCATGAGAACACCAGATTAAACACTGACTGAAGTAGACTTGACTGGTGACACCTCACAGAGCAGGACCCGAGAGCTTCTGGATCACCAGGATTCCTCATTCCCACAGAAGGATGTGGGAGATGTTTCTCAACAGGGAACAGCGAAGTCAGTCAGTTGCAATAAATTGAATTTAACAGCTGGTGGGAGCACAAACCAGTTTGCTGCACAGACTGGTAAGGAGGGGAACACCCTGATGACAACACCTAAAATCCTTTGCAGGAGCTTTTGTTCCTCATTTCTGAGGGCACAGACCAATCTCCAGGTGAAGTTCAGAACATCCCATCCATTCTGTAAGAGCATGACAATGGATTTTCTGTCCTCAAGGCACCTGACACCTGCTTACAGACAGTGCGAGCTCATGAATCTTGCTGGGATGGGATTCCCAGAGCAGGCTGAGTGTGTGGCACCTCCTTTCTCAGTAGAAGGAACTCTGTGTCTCAAGGCCATGGTGCACAGAGCACACGGAAAGCAGAACAAAACAGATTTGGGCCTGGAGAACTCACTGATTCAGGCAGGGAGAAACCACCAAAGAACAATTCTTGTACATTTTATCAGAAGGGTCTGTACCTGTGTGCTGCCTCCATGGCTCAGGAATGTCCTGCTCAGAGCAGAGATGCACACCAAGGCTGCTGAACACCACTCATCGTTTGCTTTTTATGCTGCAAAGGCTGAGCCACCCCAGATCTGTGGGGTTTCCAGGGAGACTCCCATTTATCCATTAAAAGCACGAACAATAAAACCCCAGGAGCACCACAGGAGGGAAGCAGAGAAGAACTGCAGGTTTGGTGCCTGTTTCCAGCCCCTCAGGCAGGGCAGAGGCAGCAGCATCCCTGCCCTGCAGAGCAGCATTCCTGCCTCTCAGAGCAGTTGTCCACCCTCTCATCCATGCCAAACCGAGTCTCTGGTGCTGAGCAGTGTTTCATAACCACACACAACCTGGAGTCAGAACCCTCTGCAATGCATCAGGACTGCAGCTCCTGCCCTGAGCCACGTGCAGCTGCCTTCAGCACCATTCCTGTGTCTCTACTCCACAACCTCCTTGTCCAGAAGGTACAAATGTGAACTTGTCTGGATTTACTGCCAGGAATTAGCCTCAGCAGAAACTTTAAGCCTGCCCCAACACGCTTTTTGTCACCAAAGGGCCACCAGTGCCTTGTAGCAGATGAACCACTTTTACAGGACACAAAGGAAATGACAGACATCCTATAAACACTGAGTTTTCCTCAAAGATGCCAGAATGAACTTGTTTTGCACAGATCCAGATAAAACATTCTGCCCATCTCCCCTTCCTGAGCATCACAGCTGAGCTGATTCCTGATCTTGCTGCATCCATGGAGGAGATCGCTGATGCTTATTGACAGTCTGTCACCTCACTGCAGGAAATTCGGGACTCTCAGCTAAGCTGGGAGCTTGGGTCTTTATCTTTAGTCAAACCGATTGTTCCTTCAGAGTGCCTGGCAGCTTGGAGGGCTGGAGAGCTGAGGCAAACAAGCAGGCAGTGATTGAGATGATAAACATCACTGAAGTGTTTGCATTTGTCATCTCGTTTATGGCTCATGTGACAAGATAAACCTGGCAGCTGAGATGGATCGGGCCATTACCATCCCTGATGGAGTTCAGCAGGCAAAGTGCTCAGAGGCGGCTTTAAAGCTCCCCATGTCCCAGTTATGTTCCCCAGTTGGAAGCCAAGGTATTTGTGTCTGATCAGCACCAAGTCCCGTCCGGCTGCGGTTCCAGGGGCTGTTCTGTGGAGGGGACACTCCACTGCACCCCAGCCATGCCCTGACCAAGAAGGGGAGCTCAGAATGTGACTGGGAGTGCTGAAGCAGAATTCCAGCCTGTCTGAAGAGAAGAAAAGCCTTTGTACATAAATTTAACTCGCTTAGAAGTGTGTAAGGGGGAAGAAAATGTTCCATCCAGAACTCACATTCACAGTGTGGAACGAGACAGAAATAGCTGAACTATTTCTATGTACGAGCAAACATTTTTGTGGTAGAAATGATACAGGATTGGCTCATGTTTCCATGCTAGATTCATAGTATTTTGGGACAAGAAGCAAACATGGGACTTAATACTAATGATCATTTCCTTTTTAATTAACAGAGGTCCTTCTCCAGGATGTTACAACTGAGCCTGCAGCTCACCCGCTGTGTTTTGGCTCACGGGTTTGGCACCTGAGCTGCTCCTCAGGCTCCTCCTGGCAGGAAGGTGCTGCTCTGTGCACCTGTGTGGCCCCACAGACAGGCTCTGCTTTACCTCCCACCCCAATCCCACGCTCCCACCTACTCACAGGATCAGAGTAAACCGGGAAGATGCTGTGACAGCACCTGACACAGGCCCGTGGTGACCCCTGGTGCTCCCAGAACTGCAGAAAGTGGCACCCCGGCCCTGCACTGCATCAGGAGTGCAGATCACAGCTTTCCCCCAAGGAATGGTATGTTCTCAGATAATGAGCAACCAACCTTCCACAGCTCAGGAAAAGGAATTTTTAAAGGCCTGTGTGGGTTGGTTTTAGCTTTGGTTTTTGTTTGTTTCTGAGTCTTTTTAACACCAGCACTTGCACTTCCATATGACATGAGCTTATACAGCCCAACAGCCCTTCCTGAAGGTGTAACTTCCCATGGCTGCTCCCTCAGGATGCCCTCTGAGCAATTTGTCTGGATGGGACAGTTGGCTGTATAAATTTCAGTAACTAACACTGGTGAAAGCAGCTGCTTCCCCAACATCTGTGTTTATTTGTAACATCACTGGAACGTGGCCAAGCTGTCCTTGGCATTTCAGTGGAATTGGGAATACCTACATGGAACACAATCTAAAAGCATCTTGGATTCTGACTGATCATTTTTTAATCACAGGCCCTCCTGGTTAAGCAGTGAAGCACATCCCTGCTTTAATTTCCAGGAAGCAGTGGGAGGGTTGGATGACCTCACTCATCATTAATTTCTACAACATCCTCTCAAAAAGTGTCACTCTCCTCCTGCCAAGCACTGCACAGCGAGGGACAGCAGGAGCTGGGATGCTGGGAATCCAATTAAAAGAACACAAACCCCTGGTGCTGCCATTTCTCCAGTGACTGTACTGCCATAAAATAATCTGACCAGAAATACCGTGCTTCTCCCAAACTCCTTTCTCCTGAAGGGCAAGACACCAGTCCCTGGGGAGACAGGGGAATCCTCACTGCTGTCCTCTCTGCCCCCTGCTCTCCAGGAGGAGCCTGTTTGAGTTTGATCCCTTGATCAGCTCCTTCTGTAGGCTGGAGCCATCCCCCTGCCCAAGCTCCTTGTGCAGCTCCCCAGGAACTTCCCTTTCAGTTCTTTGGTGGGACAGGAGGGATCCTTGTGCTATGTTTGTCCCCAGGAGATCTGAAGATGCTGGAGCAGGCTGGGATCCATCCTGGCTCTCCATGTGGTGTCAGTGGTGTCATCTGGCACCAGAGCAGCCAGAATCCCCTGACACTGCTCCATGCCCAGTCCACTGAGCAGGGAATTCCCTGCAGCCAAGTCCTGCTAATTTGAGCCTTTGCTGGTGGGTTTGGGAGTGAAGTGCAGAGCCAGGCACTCACAGCAACACACCAGCTCCATCTCTGCTAATTCCTGCCCCAGTGCTTGGCCTACACAGCCAGAGAGAGATTTGCTAAACTTGAGCTAATGAGCTCTGAATCACCCCCTGCCACAAACCTCAGTGATTAATCATCACAAACACAGCCAGCTCTTATCAGTCAGCAAATATTAATAATTGATGACCATCCTGAGGTGACGTCACCATGAACAGCCATGGAGGCTCAGACGTGCACACCCCCAGGACACCCTGACACATCACCACCTGTTCCCCCCAAGCCCTCAGCAGCTGTGGGAGAAGGAGGGGATCAGGATCCAGAGCCTCAGAGACCCTGCACAGCCCTGGCCTCTGTGGATGGAAGCTCCTTCAACTTCCTTCCATGTAAATGAGCAGGATTTGTGAAATTTGCCAGAATCGGACAATCCCAGAATGGTTTGGGTTGGAAGGGACATTAAAGCCCATTCCAATCCACCCCCTGCCATGGGCAGGGACACCTCCCACCAGCCCAGGTTGCTCCAAACACTGTCCAACCTGGCCTTGGACACTTCCAGGGCTGGGGCAGCCACAGCTTCTCTGGACAGCCTGTGCCAGGGCCTGCCCACCTTCACAGGGAAGAATTCCTTCCACAGACCTAATCTAAATTTCCCCTCTTTCCTTTTTGGCATATTCTTACCAAAAGTCCACTATTCTGAGGCTCTTGGGAAAGATTCATCAGCATCTCCTTTTCCCATGATCTTTACAGCTAAAGGGTGTTTACAAATAAACCCCAGTAAAACCCACAGTAGCTTTATGGTGGTTCCCATTTGGAACCTGTCACTCGAACCCTTTCTGTCCAGGGATGCTTTGAAACCTTCCATGAAAAGAGAGACTTGAACATCCCACCCACATCTCCTCTGACTGTAGGGAGCTCAGAGAGGCTCACATGAGGATTCCCTTCTCCCAGCAGAGCCCAAGGAGCTCCCTGCATCCCTCATGGCTGTCACAGACACAACTCAAGGGATGAGATGGGTGGAAGCCAAGCTGTCCAGGAACCACAGGGACTCAGCAGTCATTCAAACCACACCAAAAAACCCAACCAACCACCCTGAAGGTGGCCAAGGAGCTCCTGCCCACCCACCTGAGCACAGGAACAGGAAAGCAGCACTCACCTCCCTGCTTACTTCTGTCAAGATAGATTGAAACCCTTCGGGCCAGACCTGTGAGGAGACAGGGATGAAGGGTTGGTGCTCAGGGTGAGTCAGTCAGCCAGAGCAAAAATAATCTTAAGAAAAGATTAGAAAAAGCAACTCAAAGATCATAGAGGAGAAGCAGCAGCACCCAGAGCAGCACATGCTCCATCCAAGCACAGGCACCCCTTCCAGCACAGCATTCCTGGGAAGCCACGAGCCTGTCGTGTGGAGAGAGAGCTCTGGCTGCCTGACAGCAGCAGAGCTGACACTGCTGCCAGAACAAGGAGACCATCCCCTGCCTCAGCTCGTCCCTGTTCTCAAGTACATCGGGAAGTGACAGACACAAATCCAAGTAACTCCTGGGATCTGTACAAATCCATGGGAGCACAGAGCATGGGGCTGCTGCTGTGGGAGGTCAGGGCTCCCCTGCCCCACCCACACCTGGGCAGGCAGGTAACCAGCTCCCCAAGAGTGCAGACAACTTATGGGTGCTCCCTTTGAAGAGCTTCCTAAATGGGAAGTTACCCCAGAATGGACTGGTCTTAGCCATGAAAAACCCTCAGGCAATGAGAGCTGAGCAGCAAACAGGGTGAGAGTCACCACAGGGCCACCCTGGGGAATCACAGAATCATGAAACAGAATCCCAGAGTGGTTTGGGTTAGAAGGGACCTTATATTTCACCCCCTGCCACGGGCAGGGACACCTTCCACTACCCCAGGCTGTTCCAAGCCCCGTCCAACCTGTCCTTGGACACTTCCAGGGATGGGGCAGCCACAGCTGCTCTGGGCACCCTGTGCCAGGGCCTGCCCAGCCTCTCCTGCACAGGGAGCTGCAGATGCTCAGCAAAGGACCGGGCCAAGTCCTTCAGAAGTGATATCCTGGTTCCCTTTGTTGGACTGCAGAGGAAAAGCACCACAGGGATCTGCAGGGAGCACACCAGGAGCCAGGGGGAAACAGCCAGAGGTTGGTGACAATGAACCAGCTGGTCCCTCTTCTGCATTTTTCCAAATTCCAGAACTGTGCTCCTTTCAAGGAGTTCTGGTTTGTTCCCTTTGTCACAGAGACACCCCACAACGTGTGGCAGGTCTGTTCAGGTTGCTGTATGGGAACACACTCACACCAGGCCATGGGTCCCTGTGCTGCTCCGCAGCCTGCAGAACACCCTCTTCTATAGAAACTGCCAGAATTCCCCAGGTCTCCTGCTGCGAAAGCACAGCTTCAGAGCACGTCAGGTCTGTGTTCTTCCTACACTGCTCAACAGAAAAAGCTGGTTTTCCCACATTCCTTGAAAGCCCAGGAGATTTGCACCATGAGATGTGCCTTCGCATCAGCCCCCTCCGCTCCTCATGCTGGAGATTCCCAGCTCCTGCCTCATGCAGGGACCAATCCTGCTTTCAACACCTTGATTTGATTGAAAGAGACTTTTTTCTTGGTGCTTCAGTTCTGAACAAGCTCAAAAGCAAAACACTCGCAGAGAACTGAAGGGACCCAGTGCTGAAATTCAGACTCCCCTCCCCTGAGTCAATTACTCAGCACAATGAGCTGGGGCCAAGTTTCACCCTAACCCATCTGTGTGAGCTCATCTCTGACCTCACAGTGTACGAATATAAGTTCTGTGCCTCATCCTGGCCTGTTCCTCACTCTCAGGCAGCCCCTGAGCATATTACTGTCCATCTCCCACCGGTCCAACAACCCAGGGATGCTTTTCAAGCTTCCAAAGGGTGTTTTTAGGTATTGCATATTCCTCTTGCCTTTGCAAGTAGGGAAAAAGGCCCAGGAAAGTCATGTTCTGGTCATTCTCAAGAGCAATTCAGAGATGAGTGTGGCATTTTGACACAGGGGAAAAGCTGGGAGAGGAGGGAAGGAAATCAATAGTGGGAGCAAACAAACTCCTGTAAAACTCCTGAGCTCTGCAGCTTCAAAGATGCATCTTCAGTTTTATGAGCCAGTGCTGGACCACAACTATGGTCTTGGCACCAGATGACTGTGAAGAGTCTCATTTCCACGGGGACTTGCTCCACATAGCTCTTTTGAAGTGGTACATTTATTTCTCTCTCCACAAGGAGATCTGTCCTTCTCTTCTGCCAAACCTGCTGTGAAGGTGAAAGGCAAAGAAAACAGGCCCCAGACTGCTTCAATTCATAAGGGACAGAAACAGGCAAAAACCACCAAAACAATCCTAAAAAGAACAGACTTAAAACTTTCCCCACTCCTGTTTTGGCAAGTGCAACCACCCAACTCTCCCAGCTCCCTCAGCTCTGAGCCTGTCCTGCAGTGTGACACTGATGCTGACAATCCTTTCGGGGGCAGCGAACCCTGGGCAGGGTGAGGCACAACAAGCTCTGCCTCGGCAAAGGGCACGTGGAAGAGGAGGCAGGAAAAGGGGACTGGGCTGAGGGGACTCAGTGGGAGCTGTCACCATCCTCCCTGACACAATGAGAGCTGACAGGGCAGTCTGGGGGAATCCCCAGCTCCAAGAAGCAAGATCCTGAATCCAGGGACGGGAAACATCAACCATCATCCAGGAAAGCTGGTGTTGGCAAAGAAATAGAGAATGACACTACAAAGGGCACCTTGTGACGCCGACTGGAGCTGCTCTGTCCTAGCAGAGCTGGGCCTTTCCCCCTCAGTGCAGCCCCACCGTGTCCCTGCTGCTCTTGCTGACACCTCTGAAAGGGCAGGTTCTGACCACAGAGATTGGCACAGCAGGCTCTGAACTTCCAGCAGCTCACAATCAGCTCTGAGCACATCTCTCAGCAAGGCAGAGCCCAGAGTCACCTCAAACACAGCTCCTCTTCCTTGAGACAAACTGTGAGGTGTTAAGGGGAACAAAACAGACAGGAGCTCACCAAAGCAGCACCAGGAAAATCCAATGAATAGCTAAAAGAGCTGTGTCAGGCTCCTGGGATGAACCACATCAGCTCAGAAATGAGAACTGTCAGCTTTTAAGGTCAGCATGAATGATGATGGTCATCTCATCTGACCTCCTGCATAGCACAGGCTGGGGAGCCTCATCCAGCAGTTTCTCCATCAATCCCACAAGGTGCTGATTGAACTACAGCACACACAGGAAAACCTGGAGCTTTGATTAAAAATATTCAAGTGACAGAGAATTGCCATTAGAGCACCAGGACATGCCAAGGGCTTGGAAGGACGGAACATCCACCTCCTTTAATGTCCTAAAACCTCCTGCAATGTCCTAAAACAGGCTTCAGGGTTACTTAAATGGATTTTCTGGCTTCATCCCACGTGTGGTTGGATGCCAGTACTCCTTTTTACACCCTTTTCTGCCCAACTTTCCTACCATTCCAAGCAGGCCAATGTCTCACTGTGCTGCCCTTCTGCACATGCCAGATTTAGATCCCTTGCCACCTCCTGACCCATTATAAAGAGCAAAGAACAAGTGCCAAAATTGGAGCTTGGGCCAAAGGAGATCACAGGTGCAACATGCAAAGCTGTACAAGGGCTGATTTTTACCTTCCCTCAAAGAGAACTCCGTGGGACCCACCTCGTGTGGTTGGCAGCATGTCCGACAGCCCCTGCCAGGCTGTCACCATCTCTGGGTTCTTCTCCAGGTCTGCAAAGTTCTTCCACACTCTGATGGCACCATCGTCTTGGGGAGCACAGGGAAAGAGAACACAAAGCAGAGTCACTGCTGATGCAGCTCTCACAATTCCTTGCACACGAGGAAGAAGAGAAGCAGTACTGCAATCACACAGACTCCAAAACTCAAGAGTGTCACTTGAACTTAATAATTTTTGTTAGAGTTGTTTTTCCTCTCTAATCTTACATCCATGAAACCTAAAGCTTTGTTCTACTGGAAGTGTTCTGGAAGAGCTTTTCCCCTTCCCTTGAACAACATCTGACATCACATGTCTCTCCATTTCCTTGTTGCACTCATTTTCTCCAGGATTCATCTCTGTCCTCCTCACTATTGGTGCCGAGAGCCACATAAGTACCCACTCAACACAAAACATCCCCACAGAGGCAGCTGAATGAAAGCCCAGCCCATCAGCAGCAAATCTTTCAAGAACACTGTGTATTTTTTCAATTTTCTCCCCATCTGTCAAACTTTTGTGCAAGAATCAATAAATTGAAAGGAAAATGTCCTAAAGGCCTTCTCAGCTCCTCTTCTACCTCCCTTAATTATAACCCACCTGTACAGCTCAGTGGGAAGTTGGAGAAGCTGTTGAAAACACTCCAACTGACGGGTTTGGAATGGTTCCTTGGGAGAGGAGCTGATCTGACTCACAGCTTTGTACACCAAAGAATGGGGAAGAGCTCCTCATGCAGCCCCACGTGATGCAACTGTGTCTCCTGGAGAACTGCTGAGGTGAGGAATAGACTAGACAGAAACTCAGAACTACCTGAGAAGTTCAGTGATTAAGCTAAGCTCTGACTGCTCTACACTGAAAACAGCACAAGGAACAGAATTCAAGTTCTTGTATTTTTGTTGCTGCATGATTTCAGATCAGGACAACAGCTTTAACTAAATTCCCTTCCTCAGGTGTTCTGCAGCAGGAGGTGACCATGACCTTGCAATGACAGGTAAAGATTCAGAATGGGGCTGGGAATGGAACACTTCAAGTGTTTGACTTGTTCAGTCCTTTGAAAGCCTTTACACCACCTACTTAAAGAGATTTCAGTACTGCCAGAAACAACTTTCAGGTTTGATCCTGGAAATGGCCTCCTCAGCTGAGCCAAGGCAGGTAAGTGCAGGGGAGGGAGGGGTCAGGCTCAGACAACTCCATGGAGGGGAGAGCACGAGGTCCAGAGCAGCTCAGCTGGGCTGGAATTCTGCAAAGGCCCTCCAGTCCTGCCCTCAAACACAAGAAAAATGCCTTATTTACCTGTGGCAGTCAGCAGCAAGGAGCAGTCCTGCCCATTCAGGTACTCCATCGCTGTGATCCGGGTGTACCGAGGGTTCCCGTTGTGGAAATAGTCCAACTTCTCCCCTTTCTCCCAGTCCCAAAAACTGTGGGAGGAAAAAATAGCAAGTCAGTTCTCAGTTCTCTGTGCAAGCTGTAAAGAGATGTACACATTATCCAATTATATCTCATGGACACCAGCTCAATTTGGATTTCTTCTTTGGGGTTTGGCATCATTTTACTAATTACACAACACAGAGCCATGGAATGGTTTGGGTTGGAAGAGCTCATCCCATTTCATCCCCTGCCATGGGCAGGGACACCTTCCACTACCCCAGGCTGTTCCAAGCCCCGTCCAACCTGTCCTTGGACACTTCCAGGGATGGGGCAGCCACAGCCTCTCTGGGCACCCTGTGCCAGGGCCTGCCCACTCTCCCAGGGAGGAATTTAAAATATCTCAAACTTCTGTGAAGGAAACAGGACAAAAGGCCAGCTGTAAGTGCTGTGACTCTGTCGGATCCCCCTGCAGCCCCAACCCAGCAGCTCGGGCAGGACAGGACTCAGTGCCACACTGACAACTGTGGCCCTGAGCTCTGGGAGGTTCTGCCCCGAGGGAGGGAGGGAGGGATGGCCATGGGGAAATGGGGCAGAGGAAAGGAGGAATGAGTGTGGCTCCCTGTGAAGACCCCCGGGTGCCCCCTCACCAGATGCTGTCCTTGTCAGCCACGGCGATGCAGGGTGTGAAGGGGTGGAACTTCACCACGGAGGGCACGCCCGGGTTCCTGTTGAGGAAGATCTGGTCGTCCAGCCGGGAAATGCCTGCGGGGACAGGAGGCAGCACAGCTCAGCCCTTGGCACTGTCCCACCCGTGCGCCCACCGGTTCCTCCTCCTGCCCCCCGTCCTCACCAANAGCAGGGAGTCCTTGGTTGGTAACAAGAGAACAAGCACAACCAAGCCCAGGGAAACACCAGTTTGTGTGGAGAGAAAAAACAACACGCTTTCTTCAAAATATAAAAAATGAAAATCCTTTTTTCAACTTAACATACAGTATTTCACCGTAGCTTGTGGATTATTTAGTTAAGCTTCTATTTAATTTCTTTCAAATTTCAGGTTAACTTGCAAATGAAAAATGTATTTTCCACGGAGACCTTAAAATGATGGGTAAAGGCTTTTCCCATCTTGTCTTCAGAGCACTTTGCTATTCACAAACAGTGTTGGGACCCCTGACACTGCTATTTTTTGGCACACTATGAATTCATCACACAAACCCCTAAGCCCAGGAGATATCCATTCAGCTCAAGTTTGTTTTAGAATGCATCCATTTAATCTAATTTTCATTAAAAGCTTGTAAGTCTATTTTAATTCTTTTTAATATTTCACATTTTTATTATTTTTTTAATGAATAGTGGCATTTTAGTCACTCAGGTCAAGCAAGCAAATATGAGCACTGTCAAGAAAGAGATTTAACTTCTCCAGGCAAGCATGAATAATCCCCATCTTTGTATTCCAAGAGACCTCCCAGGCCACCTCCTGGGCTCCAGGTTCACTCCTCTGTTTCTCTGGTTGATGATATTCCTCAGTTACCCGACAGGAACCTCCTGACAACGAGGCTGAGCCCTGGGCACTCCTCCATTCAGCACGTTAGGATTTCCAGCAACATGTGCCTCCCTGAGCATCCCCAGGGAGGAGCAGCCTCCACAGCACGCTCCTGCCCCAGGAATGCTGCTGCAAAGATGCCAGGAGCTCCTGTAAATGCAGCTCCCCAGCCTCTGCTGCTCAGGGCACGGGCGCAGGGATAATTTAGGGATGCAAATTCCTCAGAAAGCTTCATTAGGTTCCACCTTATTCAAATAAATTTCTGTGCTTGAGAGAATTTCAGCCCAGAAGCTGCCTTGGAGAGTCCTAAATAAACACAGTCCCAGGTTTCTGGAGAGCTCACACAACACTGAGGCACACCGGAAGCAGCACACAAAGCCATACACACAAATATGCAAAATACAATGGGATATGAGGAATAAATGGTCATTTACAGAGCTCAGCAGAGCAGGGGGTCTCTCCTAAGCACAGGGGGACGTGTCCAGCAGCGTTAGGACTGCTCTGCCATGACCACGCCTATCCCACATCAAACACTGAGCGCTGCAGCTCTGAAGTTTATCCCGCAGCATTCCACCTTGTCCTCGGAGGAGTCCCTGCTGTGGGGCTCCACACAGGTCAGCCAGCCCAGAGCTGCCCCAGCCCACCTGGAGGCAGGTGCTCAAAGGGCAAGGCAGACAACTGGCACTGCAGGAGGCCATGTCCCTGACGTGGTGGACAAACCCAGCAGCTGAGGACAGAAAGGTGGTGACCGCCAGTGAAACACCTGCAGCAGCATCACCTCACCTGCCCCCGCTGCAGTCGGAGGGTCAGCACAGGGTCATCGCTAATGAGGTCACTGCTAATTGGGGGCATTGTTAATTGGGGTTTTACAGTTCAGTGCCCCGAACAAGGGAAAGCACTCACCTTTCTGGATGATCTTCTGGGCCTGCTTCCTGACCCGGGCGTTGCGCAGGAACCGCCACTCCCTCTCCTTGCGGATCTGGCTCTCCAGGTCGTGCTCTTCAGGGATCTTCCAGGAGATGAATATACACACAAAACAAACCAACAGTGACCATCAGAACTCCAGCAATGATCTGACTGATCCCACAGTCCCTGTGACTCCCATCCCCTCTGAACATGGCACATCTGATCTCAGTACAGATTTCTCTGTTTAACACTCAGCTAAAAAGCATCACAGAGCAGCCCTGAGATCAAAGGGGGACCACAGCTGTGGTACAGCCAGCTCAGAGCACACTGAAATCCTTCTTTCCCTGCTAATTGAGGACTGCAGGTCGAGAAGGGCATGGCTGCATTCCCAGATCCCTGGGATCCTCAGGCTCTCACCACCATGTACCAGTAACAGCCCCTGTTTCGGTTCCCTGTACTGGAAGATGATCCCCCTGTGTCACCTGGGCTTGATTACACACAGAATTCCCCTGAAACTGGAGAGCAGCCCTGGAGCAGCCACAGCCACTCTGAGATACTTTATAATATTCATTCACACCCCCCAGCTCCAGGTTTCAGCACTCCATGGCTTCCCTGCAAAACCTGTGCTCCAGGCAGAGGGCCAGGCTGGGACTCAGCAGCTCCTGCCCAGGATGGGAGAGGCCACAGTGCTGCCCCTACCATGGGCACTCCCACCCTCAGAGCACAGGATCAAAAGGAGGAAAGTCATATGATCTCATCCCCAAACCACTGCAGGAGCTATGTAAGAGGTGTAGCATTTTTAATGCTTAAAAAATTATCCAAGATCAGTAACTCCACAGCTCTGGAACCATCCTTGCATCAATTAGGGGGCTGAGCTACAGGACTCTGATCCAGCTTCTTTTGATGCTGCTGTTCCAACAGAGTAACTCTTGGAGAAGGAAGACAAAGTCCTTCCACCCTTTTGCTGTGCCCCACAAACACACACTTTCTTCCCTGGATAAGAAAGTACTTAAATCATCTGTCACTATTACACACATTGCCATCAAAACACATCATATTTTGGAAAACAACTATTACTGAGCTGAATTTCTGCTTCTTTAACACAAATGAAAAATAAGAAGCCCACCCTCCACCTTTCCTCCTGGCAAAAAAAAAAAAAAAANAAAAAAGCACTACTATTTCAGTACAACACCTATTAGAAAGGCAATGACAAACGACCCATAATGTAAAGCAATAAACAAATCTGAGCGAAAATACATCAAAGGAATTTGAGAGTGGAGAGATGACACCTACACCTTAATGAAAATCCAGCTTCTCTGGGAATAAATTGAAGTAAGCCCTAAAAGGCTGAGGAAGAGCCCTTGGACCACCACTGCAGTGAGTCAGAGCACGCAGGAAAATGCCATCCTGGCCCCCCACGCCCACCCACCTGGGGGCTGGGCTGTGTGGACCCTCCTGCCAGGAGGGAGACAGGATCCAGGAGAACAAGAAGCCCACAGAGCACATCACAAGATGACAAACAAGGACAGGTGCACCCAGAATCCCAGAATCATTTGAGTCGGAAAAGCCCTCCAAGACCATCGAGTCCAATCCGTGCCCGATCCCCACGTTGTCACTGAGTGCCACATCCAGCTGTTCCCTGAATGCTTCCAGGGATGGAGACTCCACCATCTCCCTGGGCCTTCCAGCGCCTGACCACCCTTTCCATGGAGAAATTCCTCCTGATGCCCAACCTGACCCGTCCCTGGCACAGCCTGAGGCTGTTTCCTCTTGTCCTGTGCCTGTTCCCTGGGAGCAGGGCCTGGTCCCTCCCCAGCTCTGCTCACCTGTCAGGGAGTTGGAGAGAGTGAGAAGGTCCCTCCTGAGCCTGCGTGGGCTCCACGTGGGAGTCACAAGCAGTGCTGCAGGATGGGGACTGTGACACGGCACCACTTCCCAAGGGCTGCAGCTTCTCCCGGACACACATCAGCGCCCACCTGGACACTCCCACCGTGCAGTGCTGTTTGAGGGTCAGCAAACTTCTCCTGTTCTAACAGTGTGTCTCTCCCTCTTGCCATAGCAGTGGGTGCCAGCAGGGCAGTAGGGAGGAACTGGCACATGGCTCCAGTGGAAAATCCAGTCTTCCCTGACTGACACTCCTGCAGCAGTTGCAAGGAGCTCACTTCTCTCCCAGAACTCTGAACAGCGGCCAAGGCACAGCACTGCAGTTCAGGCAGGGATTTATCAGGAAGGATTTCTTATGTAATTCTCACCTTCCAGGATCCTTCCCAGCTCCTGCCTGCATGTTCTGCCAGTCCTGGAAACAACAGATGCTGGCTCCCGCTCTCCTTGACTCAGGACTTCCTGACAGCTGGCACCGAGGCTTTCCTGCGCCGCTCGCGCCAGGACCGCCCGTGGTTCCCAGAACTGCCTTGTGCCACGAGGGATTGCAGGAAGAGGAAAGGCTTTTGCAGAGATCAGAGCTGGGGTAGGGATCTGCTCTTCCTGGCACATGGAGAATTTACAACACAGTGTTTTCTTTCTCTGTTTATTTGATTAGATAATCAATAAATCAGAACTGGGATGATAGTTTGAAACGGAGCCAGTGATTTACACTGGAAATTAATCCCTCAATCTTTCCAGTGATAGCATTCTCAGGGCAAGGTCTATGAAGCAAAACTAAATTCATAAATTAAATATGACTAAGATGCACTCACAGTCATTTTATGTTTATTCATTACAGGAACAGTTGTCTTGTCTTTCCCTGTTTATGAAGGCAGGCAGCAGCTCCAGATGAACGGCTGGAATTAAGCATCAATGTCATCTTTTTCCATCAGTACTTGCTAGACTTTACTCTTTGCCTTTTCATGAGGCTGAAGCTCCCAAAAGACAGCAGCCACCAGCCAAGGCTGTTCCTGTCACTGCAGGGACTGCAGGAACAGAGACTCTGTGGAAACTCAGGCAGCACCCGAGTTGTCAGTCCTGCCTGACTTCCAACCAAGAAACCTCAGAGAAAGTTCTCTTTCTTTCTGTCCCTTGCACACACACCACCCACTCTAATTCCAAAGTTATGTACTCCCTGTTAAGGAATATGTAAAACATTTCCTTGTCAGGATGGGATAACACTCCAGCTTTTCTGCAGAAACCCTCTCCTTGGTCTTTTAAAGACACTTTGCAGAAGTAATGGAGAAATCAATTCTCTTCCTTGTTTTATTAGAAAACACAGATCTGGTTTTGCTCAAGTTTCACCCATTACCGGTGAGGAGATTCCATGGTCAGAAACCTCAGCTCCAGGCAGGGAGAATTCCCAACCCAGAACACTCAGGGAACTACTCCAAGATCTGTGGCTGCTCCAGCTGCTGCTCCTGCTCTCTAGGAAAAGGTGCAGGGACAGAGCCTGGCACTTGTGGGGTGCTCGGGGTGCAGCTGCAGCACCTCCAGTCCCCTGGGAGACAGGGAGCACTCCAGGACACCCTCCATTTCCATGACTGCCCCTCCCTGCTTTCCATGCATTAGTACAGGGATGCTCCATGGGGTTTACTGCATTCCCTAAGTAATTCCGTCTATTTTATGGACATGAAGTAGCAGTAAACCCACTCCCCACACAGAGCTCCCCATGCAGACACTGTCCCTGCCTGGCTGCCTACCATGATTTATTTCATTAATAAAGACCCTACTTCCCTGGGAAGAGCTTTCCTTAAAGAGCAGACAAATGTTTTCAATAAGAACTAAGAGCTCAAACATCATCTCCCTCCTCCTGTGCTCCTGACTGGACTTGAATCAAGACACCAAAACTCATCTTGATGAAGGAAACTCCTGGTTAAAGCCTGACCTGGCAGCCCAGCCCCACAGGCCAGATGTGTCCTAATGAATTATTCTGCTCGTGGGACCAGGAAAAGTGAATTTCACAGCAGCAGAGGAAGTGTCAGGCAATCACTTCACCAGCCACTGCTTCCTCTGGGTGATTCCCTATGGAAATCAAGAACCCGCCATGCAACTACTGTTCTGATAGCCCTAAACTTGGGCTATTATCTCACCTCAAACACTTCAATATGCCTGAAGAGAGGGGATGGATAAGACACACTTAAAATGTACCATTTCCTCATTATTAACATTTAAATATCAGTGGTTGGATACAAACATCCGTTGTGGAAGTGGCATTAATGCAGGCTGGGCATTATCCTTCCCAGACACAGCAACCCCTCCAAGAAATGGAGCTGAAAGTCCTGACCCAGTTTGGGCTCCCTGACAACTCCCAGAGCACCTGGAGGTTTGCTTTAATGAGGGAGATTTGCTGCTTGTTTTATTTCATACTTACACCTGAAACCTGAGCTTTGGCTAAAACATTCTGAGAATTTAGGAGCTAAAACATTCTGGGAATTTAACAGCTTCTCTTTCCAGTCACTGACAATCTTTGCCCACCTCTCAAGGGCTCTGGTTTGGGTTTTTCCTGGAACAAGGCTTCAGTTTATCATTCACTTAAAGCCAACTTAGTTATACAAAGAGCTCACTTCCAAAAACATCTGGGTGCAGATTTATCACTACCATCCTTATTCTTTCCCATAACATAATTTCTTGTTTTCTTTTTTTTTAACTTTAAAATCCAACAATGAGACTCCCCAGGTTTCCCCCAGGAATTAATATGGATGTCCAACCACTTTCTCCTCTTTAAGTTAAAGGTGTCTATTCTGGGTGCCTGGGATCAGAGCACAGCACTGAAAGCCCACTCGAGGACAGAGTGAAGCAGAGGTTCTGTCCTGCTGTCACTGGGATGTTGTGGCCTCCCCTGAGGTCAGCAGCCTCCCTCCACCATTTCTCTGCCTCTTTTAGCATCCCCACAGCCAGGAAATTCAGCTGGAATGTCAGAAAGAAAACAGCATCTCTCCTCCCTTTCTGAAAAAAAAGGACCTTCCTTACTCCATTTACTTATATTAAAAAAAAAAAAATCTATTAACCATAATGCAATTTTCAGTATATAGACAATCACAATGTTTCAAATGAAACAACTCTGCAATGCAATCAGGCAAGACTGGTGGATCTGGACCACAGAACCCCTCCTCATTTTAATATTCTTTGTTGATCATGCTCCATGGGGAGCAGGGCTTTTCCTCTGGGCTCTGCCCCTGGTCATACCCCACTGTCCCAGTCTCACTCTTCTAATCCCTCTTAATTCTCCTTCCCTCTTAATTACAAGCACAGTGGTCCCACAGCTCCCTAGGGCAGCACGATGTAGGTAAATCCTTTCCTTTCCCTCCTCAGGCCAGAGGACAAGGAATGGAGAATGCACAGTGAAGGCAGGAGCTGAGCTCAGGAGCCCAGCACTGCTGAGGGGCTGGGAAAG
Source organism: Formicarius rufipectus (assembly GCA_013399695.1). NCBI lineage: Eukaryota > Metazoa > Chordata > Aves > Passeriformes > Formicariidae > Formicarius > Formicarius rufipectus. The sequence continues at coordinate 166,188 of VXAU01005350.1, forward strand.
CCCCCACAAGAGATCAGTGTTACCTTCATCACGGGCTGGGCAAAGTACTTGGCACTCCAGTCACAGAACCCAGTCTGCACCGTGGCCGAGATGAAACTCTTGTGCCCCACGGCATCGTCGGCGTCGTCGGCCGTCTGCCGGGAGAGAACGGGCTGTTACCACCCCGGGGGCAGGCACAGTGGCACCCACACTGCCCTCAGCCAGGCAGGGCAAACCTCCCACACCTGCCCAGGACACGAAACCCTGCGCAGCTGGCTCTGGGATCGGTCAGCCCTGCAGAGGTGCAGACCCCGCAGCGCCGCGGCACAGGCTGTGATGGGCACCCCGGGCACCGCAGCGAGGGCCAGCAGCTTCCCCACAGTCTGCCAAGCTCCCGGCACAACCAGCAGGGAGGAGGGCTCAGGATGAAGCCCAGCAGACAGAGGTGCACGTCCGGGGGGCACACGGATCCATGCCAGTTACCTGGCACAGGACACCCAAAGAGAAGGGCAAAGGCTGCTCCATGCACTCAGGTGCCAGCCAGTGATTCAGAAATCCAGGCTGGTGCTGCCAAACCCCCAGTAAGGGGACATATTCCTGCTGAGGATGCAACACTTCCTCCTTGAGATCACACAGGACAACTGTCCCCTGTCCCTGCTCAGCTGAGGTTGGAGAGCAGCCTCTGAGGGTCATGGATCTGACTCTGGGTTATCACTCAGACAGACAAATGTTCATGGGAGAATAAGCAATCGACTCTGATTAAACACATTTCTTAGTGGCAGAAGTGAATAATGCCCTATCAAAAGCTATAAAACACAATTTATCCTGAGGAAAAAAAAATTAATCAATTTTTATTTGGCTGGTTAGAGGAAGCCAATCTGGATTAGCAGCAGCTGGAAACAAACAAGGGATATACAGAAATAAACCTCAACAAACAGAATGTGTGACAAATCCCAGCAGGGGGAAGCAGCAGGACCTGACAGGGAACTCTCCTTACCTGTTCTGGTCCTTTATCAAACATCTTCCTTGTCCTGGGGAACTGGTGGGAGTGGGGGGTGTACTGGACCCCCATGCTGCCCACGTTGGCAGGGCGCACGGACGCGATGTCCCGGCTCACGGGCTGCTTGGGCACATCGTTGGTCAGGCTGGAGCTGCTCGTACTCGTGGTGGGAGGGGACCCTCTGAAGGTCAAAACAGAAGGAAAGGATTTAGGCATCCCTGCACATGAGACTTCTGTATGTGAATTATGTGGTTTTCACTGAGTCTCTTTCTTGTAGGATTTGCATTTCACTGCAGCACTTCCTCTACAGAAACAACACAATTCCCACAAAGGCCAGACCAACCCCAAAACAAGAGTGAACCCCGACTGTGTCAACTCCACACTGAGGGTAAGAGCATTAATGTTTTGGGAATCTGGAGGTGCAACAGTCACAGGCTCACAGGTTGTAATGCCCAACCTGTCTCCCTGATCAGCCACTGTTTCCAAGAGGGACTGGAAGTCCTGTCCTCCCCAGAATACCATTTGAATTTACATGTAAACTGGTATTTCTCTTACTGCATGGTTACATTGCTCTATCAAAAAAAAAAAAAACATTTAAAAATCCATCACTGTGCAGTTCTGGACCTTCTGTTCCAACCTGGAATCTTATTGGTGCACGTGGATTATGGGACCAGCAGATCTAATGTGTGGTGTTCTCTCTTGCAGAGAAGTTTTGGGAAATAAAGACATTTTCAGCCCCTAGTTTTACCCATACTACGATCTCGGTTTTCCTGCAGGTGTGTTAGCCTAGTTCCTAGGCAGGGTGTGTCAGCCCTCAGATAACCTGTGTTTTGTCAGCTCAACGTGCAGGAAATAAAGCTCGGACTTCAATGGGAATGTGGACACCACAGGTCAGGAAAGACAAAACCAGCCACTGTCAGCTCTACCTTTCAATTCACCTTTATATACCCAGTGGAGCTCGTTACTCTTTGCCTTAAGAAGGAAAACAGGAACAGATTCCCCACCTCTTCCCAGAGTTTCCCTTTCCGAACACCCCACAAGAAGCCACCAAGCCCTTGGCAAGCTCCCTGCCCCCGGTGCAGTGACCTTCAGTGACCCCCCCCCACCCACAGCTGGACTCACCCCACTTGGTGGATGTGCATGCCCTTGTTGGTGGGGCTGGCGGGGGCCGACTGCGTGAGCGAGGAGGTGTCCAGGATGCGCTGGGGACGAGCGTTCACCGTGGCCTGGGGAGAACACAGAGAGCCCTGAAGGGCCCCGGTCCCAGCCACGCCTGGGGCTGCAGGGGCTGAGCTGGGGGGGCACCACGGACACGGAGAAGCCCCTGTGCTGTTCCCACCACACCAGGTGATTTCGCTACTTGTAGGTCAGAAAACACTTACCAGAAAGTGCCCCTGTGCTGCCTGCAGGGAAATGGCTCTGAGAGACACATCAGCCTTGCCCTGAGCCAGCTCAGCCCAGGACCTGCACCAGCACCCCAAACAAGGGGGCAGCCCGGGGTCTCCTCAGCTGCCCAGGGCTCCCTGCAGCCCCCAGCCTTCCCCTCCCACCATGACCTCAAGTCACACAAAGGTCCTGACCCTGAAGAAAAGAAGGCACAGGCGGGACCCTCTTAATTCCTACAATTCCCTGACAGGAGGTTGGAACCAGGTGGGGGTCAGGCTCTGCTCCAGAGAATAAGCAACAGGATGAGAGGAAATGGCCCAATGCTGTGCCAGGGGAGGTTTAGCTTGAATATTGGAAAATTTCCTTCCCTGAAATGGCTGTCCAGCCCTGGCACAGCTGCCCAGAGCAGTGGTGGAGGCCTCATCCCTGATGGGATTTAAAAGCTGTGTGGATGTGGCACATGGGACATGGGTTTGTGGTGACCTTGGCACTGCTGGGGAAGGGGTGGACTCGATGGGCTCAGAGGGCTTTTCCTCTGATTCTGTAATTCAGCCTCAAGATTTTAATTAAAAACACCTGGGGGAAGCCACCTGGGAGAGAGCAAACTTCCCTTTTAAGACTTTTTGATTTCAGAAAGTCTTTAGAGGCCAACACTGAATCCTGTGTCCTTTTTGTTTGTTTCGGTACTCCAAAAAGCCTGTTTGGGTGTTTTCCAAGGCTCAGGCCAGGCAGGAATGCTGCACCATTCCCATCTGCATCACAAACATAAATCCCAGCCCAGCCGCAGTCTGGGTGAGGAGCAGCAGTGTCTGCTCAGCCCGGGGAATGAAGCAGCAGATCCCCTGCAGGAAGGCAGCCCCCTCACCGTCTGCTCACAACAGCACGAGCACACACCCTGCAGCCAGCCTGCCACACATCCCCGGGCAAGGCTCCACTGAAAAACCTCAACAGGACACTCTGGTCTCGTTTGAAAGAAAAATCACAGAATCCCAGAAGAGTTGGGGGTGGAAGGGACCTCTGTAGGTCATCCAGTCCAATGTCCCTGCCTAGGCAGGGTCACCTCAAGCAGGTGACATGGGATATTGGAAATAAATCCTTCCCTGTGAGGGTGGGCAGCCCTGGCACAGGCTGTCCAGAGAGGCTGTGGCTGCCCCATCCCTGGAAGTGCCAAGGTCAGACTGGATGAGGCTTGGAGCAACCCGCTGTAGTGGAAGGTGTCCCTGCCCTTGGCAGGGCATGGAATGAGATGGGCTTTAAGGCCCTTTCCAACTCCAACCATTCCACGGTTCTATAATAAATATTTAGTTCCCTGCTACCATCCAGAGGAAGAAGCCCATGGCCTGTTTTTCCAGATGTTTCCCCTGGAGCCCCCCAGTCCCAGCCAGGTTTCCCAGACCACAGAGTTCTACTCAGCTGTGTCAGTGTAAGAAAACTTCAGCTGTCCCAGCTCTAAAATGAAGCCTCTCCTTCCCCAAATTTTTAACTAATTAGACCAAAATATTAAACCCCTAGAACACTCAAGTGTTTTACTTCACCTGAAGTAGTATTCTCGCTTAAGCAAGACAATCAGTTTTTGTTTGCATTCACCAATAAAATCCAACCCCCAAAAGGGAAAGAGTTTGCACAGACTAGGGAGGATGGATGTGCCCTCAAGCAGCGTCCAGGTGCTCCCTTCTCCATCCAACAAAGCTCCATGGAGCACCAAGGAAAGATCTCAGGATGCAGCTAGCAAAGATTTAATTGTCACTAAATTGCATTAGACACCAGACAGCTCCTGCCTGAGCTCCCTGCACAGAGCCTGGAGCTCTACCTCGGGTCCTGCAGCTCCACTCACAGCAGGGCTGTGGCCAGAACAGAACCAATAAAGGCCAGACCATGGGGCCAGATCTGAACCTCAAATCCCATTTTGGTGGGCAGCTAATAGTTTGTTTGGTTTTTGTTTTAATAAGAAAGCCTTGTTAGAAGCCACCTGGCCAGGGGGTCCTGGCCCAAGCAAAGCCCATGGCACCACGACATGTGCAGCAGCTGCCTTGAACTGCTGGGCAAGTCCCAGTTTAAACACTTTCCTTAGGAATCTATGGCTAAGGCAAAGAAGAACAAATAAGTTTTGTTCATTGAAGCATCCCAAATAAAAACCTCTGTCAACAGAAATGCTTCTGGTTGTCCAAACCCTTCGGCAGAGCCGCTGCCTTAGGAAGCAGGGACAGAGCAGCTGATGAGACACAGTGTGAGATGCATGAGACCCATCACTGGAGCTTTGGGACTCTGGTCAGAACAACACAGTTCAGTCCACACTTGTCAGAATCAACACAGAATCTACCCAATCAGTCCTAACATTCCCGAGGGACATCACAACATAATGATCCCAACTCCTGCTGGCACCAGCAGTGCCAGCGAGGGCGGCTGCAGGGCACAGCAGCACCAGTATTGGTATTGATATCAATATTGATCCATCTCTCCACTGGCCAGGCAGCAAGTCCTGAAAAAACTCATTTTAAGTGAGGAAAAGCAGAACTGGTTCCTCTTTATATCCCTTTTAATAGTAGGCGTAATATTTCATTTTGCAAAGAGCCTTCCAAAATACAGAGCTGAAATAGTTTCATGCATCTAGAACAGAGAGAGGAAAATCTTCTTTTCCTTCTTCCTCTCAGTTCAGCATCTCCAGCCTGGCAGTCATTTGTTGTACCCCCATATCACCAGGGAAGGGCTGAGCCTGCTGCCCCCACTGCCAAAATAATTCTCTATCGCAAACCCAGCCTTTGCCATTCACTGACACGTACACTTCAAACAAATAAAAGAGTTCAAATAAGTAACTATTGTCTCAAGAGAAAATATGGTTTAAAAGCAAGAAATCTCTAGGGCATTAAGATGGCAGTGCACAATGCTGGCATCTCTTACTGCAGCTTCAGCTCAGCAGCCCAAGGCTGAAGATCTGGGATTATTCTCTGGGAATGACCAGTAAGAGACGTCACCTGGCATTGCAATGGCTCATGGTGTCGATGCTTCAGCGACCAGAAAGCAGGTTCAGACAGAGCTTTCTGTCCCCAGCCCGGGCCGGGGGAGGCAGGTGGTGAGAAGATGTTCTGGGGTGGCCTGGTTTGGGTGGGGTGGAGGTGCTGCCCCTCCCCAGTGACAGCAGCCTCCAGGGACACCTTGTCACCCTCGGAGGATGAGATGGGATGAGCATGGAGGTTTAGGCGTCCAGCCTGGGCTGGAGGTGAGGAGTGGCAGGGTGTCTGCATGCTGACTCACATGTACTAGTTCACCTGGGTTGGAGAGCCGTTGTGGCTTCAGTCTGCAGGCCAGTCCCACTTGCATTATCTAAATCAGTTTGCAAACGGATAATTTAATGAAGGATATTTAAAGGTTTATCCCAGGGACTGATCTAGACAAGTAGAATTCTAAATCAGACCTACTGTTGAAGGTCTGCACCCCAAAACAATCCCAGGCCCTCCCCCATTTATTCATTTTACCTGATCAAGAGTTCATAGGAGAGAGCATATCATCTTGAAGCATTAAAAGCTCCTTCTGCAATAGGCAGAGCCCTCCAACAGACCCATCCAGGTCAGTCTGCCTAAGCCTTGTCTAAGCATGAACAAATCCACATACAAACACCTGGCAGGCACAGGTGAGCAGGGACAGTCACATACCTTGTAGGCAATGCTGTTGAGAACCTTCATAGCCAGGTCAGAGACGTCGGGATAGGGGTCAGCAGCCAAGTGAAGGAGCACTCTCCAAATCTGGGTATAAACACTGTTGAAACTCACACCTAAAAAATAAAAAACACAACAAAACCAAACCCCTGAAGCACATGACAGTGCATCAACTCCAACTCTTTGATCTGATGTGAGAAAATTCATTAGAACGCCAAACATCCCGATGACATCTCACAAACATCAAGAGAGGAGCTTAAAACACCCCACGTGGGCCCTTTGCATCCCTTTTGCCTGGCTGTGAACTCTGCAAGGGCTCCTGAAATCAAAGTGGGAGAAAGCAAAATAAAGACTCCCTAAATCAGCTCCATTCAAGCTGTTGCTTTTCCAGGTTCCTGAAGCAAATCACCTGGAAAGATCAAATGGATAATTGTCTGGCTTTCCCGAGCTAAAATAGCAATGCTATAAACCCACAGTTACTGCCTTGTATTTTTGTGGTTATTTTTATGAAATTGTTCAGGATTTTGTACATTCTACAAGTTTACTAAATGTTTAAACCAAAGCTTTAGGAGCTGAGCCTTTGGGAAGCAACAAGTCCAACTCAGTCTTTCCTATTGACATTTGTATCAATTCCTCCAATTTGTTATTTAATGAGCATATCTGCTGTTTGGTATTTCAGCAGAAGGGACTGACAGATTCAAAGTACAAATCAAATTAATAAGCATTTGCAACAACTGACAAAATTCTGTGAACATTTTATTTTGCTGCTTTTAGGTGAGGAATTTGTTATTCTGTCTCGAACCCTCCCAATGTCTAATCGTGCAACGCCCCAGTTGGGAGCTGAGCCATTTGGACAATACTAAAGTGGCTGCACTAACAAAAAAAGGAGCTAAAATAGAGATTTCAGATGAGTCACAATCAATGGTAAATGACAGATCAAGCTGTTACTGCTTTTCCTCTCGTGTTTCTGGAGGCATCTAAATATAAAGTTGGGAGGAAAGGGCTCCTTGGTCACCAAGCAGCTTCTGACCTGGCAGAGCTGCTAAAGCTGATACCCAAACCAGCACAACAGACTGGGCCAGACCAGTTCTGAGTCTGCCTGAAGGCAGCAACAAGTTCCAGGAGCCCACAGGCTGCCTCTCAGATGCTGGCCTGCCTGACCAGGGGAACCTTTCTCTGTCAGGGAGTCCCCAAATCGTGACAAATCACTTTGCAAAGGTCAAAACAATATCCCAATAACCCAACTTCTCCCTCTCATTCCACCTGCAAAGAATGTCTCCCTCAGCTGGAATCCAAAGGATGTTCTAAGGGATGTCTGCTTACATTTCCACCTGAAAAATCTCACAAGTGTTTATGATGGGTTCACTTGGACTGTGCTGCTCTTGTGCTGGGGGTGACCCCACAGTCTCCTATAACACTTCAACCTTTCCAGAGCAGGTCAAGGAGAGGGCCTGCAAAATCAGAGAATCCCAGACTGGTTGGGGTTGGAAGGATCTTAAAAACCATCCCGTTCCACCCCCTGCCATGGGCAAGGACACCTTCCACCAGCCCAGGTTGCTCCAAGCCCTGTCCAACCTGCCCTTGGACACTTCCAGGGGTGGGGGAGCCACAGCTTCTCTGCCCAACCTGTGCCAGGGCCTCCCCACCCTCAAAGGGAAGAATTTCTTCTCAATATTCCATCTAACCCTGCCCTCTGGCAGTGGGGAGCCATTCCCCCTTGTCCTGTCACTCCAGGCCCTTGTGCAAACTCCCCCTCCTGCTCTCTTGGAGCCCCTCTAGGCACTGACAAGGCTGTAAAACATATAACAATGCAAATTGTTATAAGGTTGCAAATTGTAAAGGCTATAAATATATATTTATATAATACTGTAGAATATTTATATAATATTGTAAAATTGTAAAGGCTGTAAATATATAACAATGTTAAATCCTGGAAGCTTCTATTAGCAGGCAAAGAAAAACTGGAAGGGGAAGGATAAAGAAGAAGAGAGGCAGGGAGGCGAAGTGCTACAAGTCGTGGGAGGAAAACAGCCGGAGCCTCTGAAGCAGCAAGGCAGGTAAGGTCTGAGGTGTGCCCAGAGCTCTGCCTCCTACACTTGGGCCTGTGCAGGAGTTACATAAGGACCAGAGGGAAAACTGGATGCCTTCAATCCTTCAAAGCCCTTGAAAGAGTAAAAGGAAAGGGAGAGCAAGGGGGGACCCTGCAGAATTTCCAGGATCTCTGATAACCACCTCGTTCACAAAGAGAGAAACCCAATGACACTTTTTATACATCTAAGCATCAGGAAAAAACCAAACTTAAAGCAGAACTGTGCAGGTGCAATTCCTCCTTCACCTGGCAGCCTTTGAGGAGAACACAGGGAATTTCTACAAAGGCATCTGTGGCTCAGGGATGGTGACACCACCTCCCCATGTCAGTGCTGTTCAATGCATGGAGTGCCACATCTGACACAGCTCTGTGTAAAATCCTGAGCTCTGAGTCCCTGGGATAATGGGAACAGCAGAGGTGGCAGGAGGAACAGCAGCTTCATTCCAGGCAAGGACTCAAATGCTAACACTATCCATGAGATGCAAACAAAGAGCTGAGCAGGAGATGGGTGTTAATCTAAGCAGACAGCTCTGCAATTAGTCACACTGACTCAAAGCCAATTCAATGGACCTTGCAGTATGGATTTATGTTTACAAAATGATTCCTCTACACCAAGAATGTCAAAAATAAATTGTCTGCCTTTCCCTCGACTTTGATTTTCCTTGCACACACACACACAACTTGGTTCAATCCCCCTGTGAGCCCCACGCAGCCACTCCGGGGCCGGGCTGGGGTCCTGCAGCTCCAAGGGGGTCACGCTGGATGCAAAACCAACTGCAAATGGCTTTATTTATTCTTTTTGATCTGCCAGAGTGGGACAGGGTTTCTTTCCAATCCCCTGTCAAAATCACTGCAGTGATTTGAAGCCCTGACCTCCACAGCAGGGGCAGTTCCACTCCCCACCGACACCGCAGCAAAAACAGACCAATGGCAGCACCAGGACTGCTGCTCACCTGGCCCAGAGTCAGCTCCCGTGGCAGGGAAAGATGAAACCTTGGGATGGGCACGGAGTGACAGGGAATGAAATCTTCAGACAGGCACACAGGGATGGGGGATGAAACCTTGGGATGCAGGGAACACGCAGCCAAAACCTTTCAGGTTGAACAGCCCCTGAGGACTCAGGTACCTTTTTCCCCATCAATGCCAACCCCACCTGCTCTGTATGTGTGCATCCCACATGTGTCCCCTCTTCCCATGAGGCACACAGAGGGACTCCAGGTGAGGAGGACACCCCAAATTCCCACTGCTCTCCAAACTCTACTCAGGCAAACGCAGTTGCTGTTTGTTCCTTGCAGCCACAGCACACCAGCCCTCCCTGCACACCTGAGAGCCTCCCCTGGGCTCTGCACACTCCAACCCCACGGGGATCCTTACAGCAAAGCTGAGCTTTTAATGCTTCAGCACCAACCAGAAGCAGCTCATTAGAAAGAATTTGCCTCAGAGCAGGTACCCCCTGAACGGGGCTGATGTCACCAACATGAAAGCAGCCCACCATGACCAGCCTCCACAGTGAGTTTCCATTTCCAAAACCTACCTCAATTCCTGTATTTTGCTCCTTATTACTTCTCATTATCTCTGTGCATTAAACATATTGCCTGGAGAGAGAGCAGGAGGTTCTACCTGTCCTAACACTCACTCTTATTTCCTGCACCTCCCTGTCCACCTCCACACCCCTGCTCTCCTCAGCCTCACTGCAGCAGCCTCCTGCTGTCACTGTTACTTTGAGGCAGAACCTGTGACATGGCAAACAGTTCTCCTCTCCCACTGGAAAAGACAACTATTTCTCAGCATTTCATCACTCCAAGATTTATTTTCCTCCCTCTTTGATCACTCCTTAAGATAATCTTTCCAGCGATGCTCTCTGTAGGACAAAGACTTTCATCATGCAGTTTGGATATGAATAATCAGCCTCTAGGTATGCAACCCCCCCATTTTAATTCCTTCCCTTTTCCTATCTTAAAATTAAACATTTCCAGGACACCAAGATTAATGAGTGTCTGTATGGAAAAGCAGCAAGGCTCAGTTTCCCTTCCAAACTGATGTCTTTGTTGACTAACCACAAACTGCCTCTTGCCAGCCTGAAAATTGGGCCAGAAATAAATGTCTCTCCTGGTACAGCCCTGTCTGGCCAAGGAGCAGCTGCCAGAGAACAAACACCTTGGCTGAGAGTACGAGTTGCATTTGGGAGGGCACTAAATGGGTACATTTGGTCTATGGTTAGCTAAGGAACTGCTTGTAAAATGGCACAAGGAGGAATGGAGAGCTTTTCCTCCAGTTTATAGGAAGTAGTAGCTTGTGATGCCTCTGTGTCAGTGAAGAGGTTGATTCAGAACAATCCCTCTGGCACCAGGTTTCTAAAACTGCAAGAGAGGAAGAAAGCCCTGAACATCAGTAGGCTGTGGCTGCTCCATCCCTGGAAGTGTCCCAGGCCAGGTTGGACGGGGCTTGGAGCACCCTGGGCTGGTGGGAGGTGTCCCTGCCCATGGCAGGGGTGGCTCTGGGTGGGCTTTAAGGTTCCTCCAACCCAAACTACTCTCATTCTGTGATCAGGGGATCAGAGTACAGGACATAATTAAACTGTGCCTGAAATTTTCTACTTTTACAGACAAGATTTCTGCTTTGAGTCTCCCCACGTGCCCAAAACATCCTTTTTACTGCTCTGGCTGTCTCAGGTATTTGGTAGAGGCATTGCTGCAGAGCCAAAGCCCCATTTCCTCTTCCAGAAGACAGACACAAAGGAGAGCAAAACACTCCTTCAGTCACAACAAGCTGTCACCCAGGTGGGCTCCCTGAGCTGCCCCTTTTGCTGGCTGTACAGCAGCTGTTCAGTGCCCATGAGGACATGAAGGATGGCACTGATCCAGGCCTGGGTGCATGGCAGCTGCAGAGCTGGGAGGGTGGCTGGGGCTGATGGCTTCTCTCCTTGGAGGCAGGAGAGGGCTGGGGGATGGTGGTTCTTCAGGAGGAATGAGAAAAGCCTGGCTTGCAGCAGGCAAATAGGAAGGTAATGGGATTCTGTTCGAGTCATGAATTTTAAACACTCCTCTAAGCTCTGCCATTTCCAGCTGGGTCTGAGCTCTTTGATGGAATAGGAATGAGGGAGGCCTTGGAGAGCTGCTCTCTTTGCTTTCCTGGGTCTCTTTCACCACCTCCAGCTCCTCTCCAGATTCTTTTCCAGCTGTGCTGTACAGCCCTTGTGAGACAAGCACAAGCCATCAAGAAGACACCAGTGGAATGGGAAAACTCAAGTCCTAGCTCTAGATGGAGAGAAATTTCCCAACATCTCTGTCACGCTTTACAAGATCAAATTTCATTACTGACAATCAAAAGCAAATTAAGTTATCAAGTTCCTAATGAACACATGATTTTAAACTGCCACAGTGGCTCAGGAATTACAATCCCAGAGTCTTTCAGTTCAGGAGAGCCAAATTACCAAAAATTCTTCCAGAAAACACAGAGCAGAGAAAAATGTTTCTTTAGTCACACGGGTCTATCACCCAAATGATTCCTCTAAGTTACACCACTCTCTTTTCACTGATTTGTGAAAATAAGGGCCCATTTAGAGATTACAAAGGAAATACAGAGACTTCCCCCAGCAATTCCCTGTGCACGTTGCTTTCCCTGGAAAGAGGCTGTTCCAAAAGCCAGGTCCTTCTGCAATGGTGCCTGTGTTGCTGTGCCAAAATGACTTACACTGTTTGAAAAGCTACAGGTAGTTTAAAGCAAAGCTGTTGTTGCAGTCAGACACCACTGGGAAAGTTATCTGAAAAACAAATGGGTTGGAGGAGCTTCACGGAAACATTCCAGTTTGTTCCACAAAAGAAATGCAAATAATCCATTATCCCAGAACAGCCAGGCACTGCACAAATACAGGGACAATTTCCCTTCCTTCTGGGCTACAGCACGTGGCTCTGCAGAGTTCTGCTCATCACCCAGAGACAGAAATTCTTGGCGAGACAGGGGCTGCTGAGTGGTGGTCGTGATGTCAGACTGCTTATCCAGAAGAAACAATGGAGAGGGAGGGCAGGCAGCAGGATCAGCCATGGAACACTCAGTGTTCCATGGAACACTCAGACTTTTTGCTTTTAAGACACGACCTGGGATTTTTTGAGTCCTGGTTTAGCTATGTACATAAAAACCTGCAGAGGAAATAAGCTGGGTCATGCTCCCCTGGAGGAGCAGCACAGCACAGGGGCTCTACAGAAACACAACCCACAAGAAAAAGCCTCAGGGAAGCAGTGAGTGCTGAAGCCCAGCTGCTGCATCCAAGGGATGGGGAGTCCTCGCTTCATTGTCTAATCAGTGAAACTGCAGTGGGTGTGGAATTCCTGTATACCCCACATTTTTGTGCTTAAATTCCTAACAGGACCACTGTCCATTTTAGTGAAGCTGAGAGCTGGAGTCAACAGTTCCCATTCCCAGTCCCTCCTCCCAGACCCAGCCAAACACAAAAATAGCATTTCTAATGTTATGAGAAATTTTCTTGGAGTAAGATCAAGCAGGAGTCAAGATCCCAACCTTCCACACAGCCAAGAGGTGACCCCAAGGGAAGGGCAGGAGAGGCATTGCTCACCTATGAGGGAATTCAGAGAGGAGTAGGAGCTGACTCGTCTCATCTTGTCGATGGTCTCAAAGGACAGGATGTACTCCTCGTTCTCGGGGCTGCCCAAGGTGCTGCTGGCACTGCTGCTCGTGCTCAGGTTCCCCGGGGAAAATGCAACAGAGCTTCCAGCTGCCAAGAGAAAAGAACAGATGCTGGAACAAGGATTTGTGAGAGAATAATTTTTACCCAGACATAACAGTGTTTTTTTAAAATCCTGCCACACTCAGGGAAGGTGTGGGCAAACCCACAACTCCCCTTTTAAATACTGAGTGATTAAACAAAATAAGCAAAAGACAGAGCTAAAAATCCACTTATGCTTGGAAGCTAGAAGGCACGTTTTGGTCCCCAAACTCTCAGAAAAATCAATACTGATGACCAGAAAATTGAAACCAATTACGAAAGAGCTTCTCAGCCAAGGCCCTGGAGCAGGATAATTTGGGCTGCAGTGCCAGTTTCAGGTTGTGGCACGTGGCATCTCCAGGATTGCACGAGGGGCAGGGGGGAAGAAGAGGCAAAAGAAAATGAAAGCACTGTGAAATGTGCCTTACACTCTTCATTGAGGCTGAGGTTCTGCAGGGACTTGTTGAGGTTCCTGGCGGTGGTGACGGCGCGGATGTTGCCGTAGGAGCTGACGGAGCGCAGCCGCGGCGTGCACGGCCCGTCCCGCACGGGCGTCAGGCTCCCACCCTCTGCGGGGCACAAGTCAGCAATCACAGATGTAAGCAAAAACAACCATAGTATTTGGGTTATTTCCCAGCAAATATGTAACTAAATACCACCAACGTGCACAGAATTCAGTCATTTTCCACCAGGGTAAAAGGGAGCGAGGTCTGACAAAGGATCCTCAGAGCACAGAACCAGTGAGGGCTGTGTACCTCTGCTGCCCAAGCTGACATTTGGTTACATCCAGCAAAGCCAGATGAGGCCAGCTTTGCCAGTGCCTGTGGCCTGCCCATGGTACACAGTGACTCTTCTGTGCAGGTGGGTGCTGGGCCACTGCCCGGCCCCTGTGCGAGTCAGAGGAGTGTTGGCCAGCTCCCCTCTGCTGCTGCTCATTAAACACCCCTTAGACTTTCTCATTATAAAGAATTACGAAAATTCTCGTTTACTGACTAAATTCCAGGCCTTGTTTCAACTCCCCCATGACCTGGATGGATTTCTCCAATGCAGCATCTCACAGGGCTGAGCAGACACCTCATCACTCACCATGTCACAACAGTGATGTTTAATAAATCCCCACCAGCAATTTCAGTGTGTTGGGAAAAGTCCTTAAATCAGTTCCCACGTGCCTTCAGGGTCTGCATCTCCTGTCCACCCAAAACCCCCACCTGTGGCAGCTGGAGAAGGGAGAGGGTAATTCTTCTCCTCTTCTATGAACTGCAAGGCCACGGTGCAGAAATTACTTTCGTACTGAACCACCAGGTGACTCAGGGCCACCACCAGCTCCTGGGAGAGAGCACAAGAAACACCTCATGGTTACACAGGTCACAAACACGGGACTGAAGGGAAACACAGACCAACATGGCCATTATTGCTGGTATTATTAGGCAGCCACCCAGGCTAATAATTCTCCTGTAATTCACAGGGATGAGCTGCAGAGTCCAGACCTAGTTCTTCACAAGCCTTTTCTACCTCAACAGCCTCCCACTACTCCACTACTCCTACCCACTACTAGTACTTGTGAGTAACCTGCTCCAGTGGAAGGTGTGCCTGCCCATGGCAGAGATTGGAACAGGATGAGGTTTAAGGTCCCTCCCCACCCAAACCACTCCATAATTCTGTGACTCTGATTCTGCCCAACATTGTCAAACTGAAGCACTACCACAGAGAGCACTGAAGAGCAAACAGGAGCCAGAGCTGGCTGTGGCTGCTGTCTCTGTTCAGGGACTGATCTCCCAAGGAGAGATTTACGAATCTCACAGAGCATGCAGTGTGACACACAGTTCTCTCTTGAATTAAACTGATTAAATGCTGAAACAAGACAACAGAAACGAATCCTTGCAATGCTGGTGACAAGTGCCAGGGTGTTGATGTTCCAGTTAAGTAAACACAAGCATTAGGACACCTCAGAACAGCCCTCAAGAACAATCCAGAATGGCAAAAACTATTTAATGTACTATTGATGCACGATGGTGCATCAGAAACTGTAATTCTCCAAATCTGAAGAATTACTCTGAAGCCTTCTATGATCCATCCTTGGGGTTCTGAAGTCAGCAAGATCTCACTGAACAGAGCTCTCACACTTCACAGCACTCTGACTCCCCCTCCTCTTCCTCCCCTATGACTGCCACCACTCCATGTTTTTAGCAACACAAAACTATTTAATTTAAAACCTGAGATCCTGTAATGTAAAATATCATAATCAGACCAGTGATCAGCAGAAGTGCATCAGAGAGCAGCCCAGCAAGAACTCTCAGTGTTTTGTGCTCCTAAGAAGACTCCAGCGTAATTGCTCTCCTCTTTATCTCTGCCTGCACATTCTCTTTAAATTAAAAAAACCCCAGGATACAAAAATGATGACGAGATGATCACTCCTCCAGACATTTGGTGGAACACCTGATACTGTTAACTGGCAGAAACATTTTGATTTGAACAACCACCTTGTCCACACCTGGATGTGGACACACTGCACATCACTCCTGTCAAGGGTTCCTGATAGTGCAGGGTAGAGGAAAAGTTGCAGTGTTTGTGCTAGAAGTGTCCGTGGGTACAGCAGTACCCCCAGACACTGCTGGATAGAACTCCTGAATGTGCAGCCTTCAGCCTCAGCACGGATGCTGCTCATCACTTGTGCTGACACCTCTCAGCAGGAGCTGAAGGCAAAGATTCCATGAATTGTGGCTGCCCCATCCCTGGGGGTGTCCAAGGTCAGGTTGGACAAGGGTTGGAGCAACCTGGGCTGCTGGAAGGTGTCCCTGCCCATGGCAGAGAGCGGAATGAGACAAGGTTTAAGGTCCCTCCCAACCCAAACGACTCTGCGATTCGATGTGACTACGATGAACCAGATCCTTCCCAAGGAGTGGGATTCACTGGGCAGCCTGTGAGGAGAAGGCTGCAGGGCCGGGCCCGGGGCAGAGCCAGCCCAGCCATACCTTGCGGACCATGGGGCTGCCGTCGTTGATGAGCTGGGCCAGCATCATGGCCACGTTGTGGTCGATGGTGGTGGAGTGGTCCGTGCGCTCGGCAGAGTTCCCCACGAAGGTCCCCAGCGCAAAGACGGCGGCGCAGCGAACCTGGGCAGGCAAGAGCAGCGCTCAGCTCCTCACTGACACAGCCCCACGAGGGGCTGCAACCTCAGCTGCTCTGCCAGGGGAGCAGGGAGGGTGAGGGGAGCCCACGGGAGGAACAACCCGGGCAGCCTCAGCACAGCGCTGGGGTCTGAGCATTCACACACACAGGGTGTATTGAATTTCCCAGAATACTTGGTGACCTTCCCATGGGGGATTCTTCCAGTTGTTTCCTTGAATATTAATTAACAGGGATAAGGTATACACAGAGTTCCTGTCGGGATGCGAATCTGTAATAGGAGCTCTGAGTACAGTCTTCAGATAAGGGCTTATAGGAACATAGAAGATGATGGAAAAAGGGAGAAAAATCAGGGAACACTTTGGGCAGCCCACCCCACCCCTGCAGAAACACTGCTCTCAATGTGGGGAGAATGGGGCCCAAGCAGGAGGTGGAAGATGCAGGACAGAGCCTGAGTGTGGAGGGGAATCTCATCTTCAATCTCTGCACGTTATCAGAGTGTTTAGCTCAGCTCCCTTCTGTCACCTCACTGGGGTCCGAGGGGCTGTCAGTCACTGCCAGGCTCAGCACAGTCCCTTCTCCCAGGGAGTGTCTCAAAGGCAAAGCACATCCAGCTAGAGATGGATTTGCACACGTGGCAGGGGGAGAATAGTTTTCATACTTGGAAAAAAAGACTAAAGGGTTTTTTGCAACACACAGTGAGTTTTGGGACCAGGTTTTTAACAGCTTCTGATATGCAAGGAAGCAAAAAAGGTGGTGTTTCCCAACTCTGGTTCCCAGATCCCAGGGCAGTGAAGCTGTATGAACTGCCTCTGAATTTCTTTGGATGTTCCTCTTGCAGAATGATTTGTATCACCTTGAAGAAACAGCAACAAGACCTTTCTCTGAACCAGACACAACCAAAGCCCTTGAAGGCCCTCACTGAGAGGAATTTCAGTCCTCTGCCAGAATTCTGCCAATTCAACTGGTGTTTACCAGAAAAGCTGGACTTTTACCTCCGGGATTGGATCCGAGAGGAGACTGTAGAGCTTCTCATGAGCACTGTCTCTCACTCCACACCACCTGGCCGAGTCGAAGTTCTGCCAGATGCGCCCCAGACAAATGGCCACCCACTGCCTGAGGAGCGGGTGGGGATCGTTCAGCTGCTCCAGGCAAATTGCAATCAGGTTTCCTTGAAGGCAAGCTTCCTGCAACACAAGCCAACACCATTTACTTGGGATGACAGTTTCCCACCACATCCCTTCAAAACCAGACTATTGCTGAAAGAGACAGAAAATCAAGAGAAAATAATCCTTCAGTGGTTCTAGACTGATTTTGTTACAAAATCCCATTTGGCAGCAGCGTGAGGGGAAGGGCAGGTACACACTGCTAGAGCTGGTTAAATAGGTGAGCTTTAGAAATGTTGCCTGTAAGGTATAAAGCCTGTTTTTCCCTCATTGGAAGTATTCCGAGCACCTGTCAGAGCCCCAGGGTTTATGGCTCATTCCATAGACCATTCCCAGTCATCAGGTTCCCACTTGACAGGACCAGGCACTATTTCCATCCCAACCTGCCAGTGGCTGCCTGGAGGGATGGCTGTGGACTGACTCGTATCCTTACCCTCCACTGCCAGGTGCTTTGTCACAGCTCCAGGCCAATTTTTATTTTAATCCATGCAGCAATAACATAAAACAATCTCCTAGTTCACTTTCCCAGTTCAGGGTTGGGCTGTAATGCAAACCAGGACACTTCTATCAAAATAAAGGCACAAGGCAGAGAGGGGCAGGAGAGACTGAAGGGAAAGGGCTGTTGGGACTCACCTGCCCAGTGTTGTAGTTGTTCACAATCACAGCCAGGATAAATGCTGTCATGGTCCTGTGTTCAGCCTGAAAACAACACACAGCTGAGGGTTACCTGGAGAACAGGGCAGGGAACAGCTACACCACATCCTGAAACGTGGCATTATTCTAAGTGCAGTTTCTGTCATATTAAAAGAAAGAGAGGAGAAAGAAAACTGGAATTTTCTTGGCATCAGTTTGTCACACCTGAGACACTTGCCCAGCCTGCCCACACAATCCTCCCAGCCAGCCTGGCATCCTCCTCTGGGGAGGGCTCACAAACACCCACCACAGGAACCCAAAAACCTGCTGCAGAGAGAACTGCCAAAGCTATGGGGCAATTCTCTATCTCTGCAGCCATCTCAGAGCCCCAGGCTCCCACCCTCACAAAGTAATCTGCTTATAGAACCTTAAATATGTTTATAAATCCTTGTCTGGTTTGGCTGCCTCTGCCACAGCAGTGACTCTCCCCAGGTACAGCACTGAAGTGGGGGGCAGCCCCACATCAGCACCAGGAGCACCAGAATGGCAGCAGATCAGCTAAAAGAAGGTAAGCAAATGCTACAAGAGTCTGAATAAACATGACTTGTCCTTACTGGCATGTACGGATCTGCCAGAACTGAAAGGAAATACTTGTGTCCATTGTCCTTCACCAGGTCAGCCTGGCACGACTGAAAAAGAAACCAAGAAAACCACAATGAGAATTACAAGTATTTGCTCCTCCAGTGATGTATAAATGTGTCATATCTTAACCATTTTTCTCAAATCTTGGTTTCTTTTGAGAAGCAAAAAAAAGCTCAAACGCTTTCTGGGGGCTGCAACCAAACACCCCCGTGGGAATGGGCAGACAGGGAGGAGGAGGGAACCCTCTGCCATCCCCAAAATGACACAAACAGCAGCAGGAAACATGACCTCCTGCTCTGGGGAAGAGTTAACATCTCTGTCCCACATTAGATCTCCACAGTATTTACCACACACAATCCAAACTGCAGAGTAGCTCCAGTGCCTTTCCAAGTCCCCCAGGAACACCAGGCAGGTTTCCTGGGCTGGAATCAGCAAATGGGTTTGCTGACACACCAGCTCAGGCTTCAGGCTGACATATTGGGGTCACACCAAAAGGATACACACCACAAAGTGGAAATGTAAGGGAGCAAACAGTGACTTGGCAATCAGCCTCCCCGGGGACACGGCTGTGCCGTGTGCGCCGTGCCCGAGACAGGAGCACGCGTTTTTTATCAGGAGGAGAAGGTGAAGGAGGGAACTAGTTGCTGAAAGGGGAGGGGATGGCAAGGCAGAGATGCAAGAGAATATTTTATTGCTGAGGGGAGTGAAGCTGCTGGTTTTGGCAGAGCAAAGAGCAGAGGGCCTGGATTGCTGCCAGGCTGCAGCTACGAGAGGCTTTCCCAACTCCTCTGTCACTGCACTCACCAGGCTTCCTCTTCCCCCTTTTCTTTCTCGATGTCATTACTTTCTGTTCCTTACTCAAAACAAACTCTTGGCTTTAATGCAGGTACACAGACACCAATAGAGCTCAGGAGACTGCCCAGCTCCACACTCATTGTTCATGCTGCCTCTCCAACCCAAATTCTTCAGGCTCAAGGGAACGAAATGATGGCTCTAAAACCAGAACACTCACTCGATCCCTCCCTGCTCAGATCCTGTGAACAATATGGGAATCCAGCACCACTGACACCTCCTCCTCCTCAGAGTAAGCAGCTCCACTGTGAATAATAATACAACACGACCAAAACAGACTGCAGGCTTGGTGTGGATCTTCAGAACTTACAGAAAACACTCTCTTTGCAAGAAACAGGAGCTGCTGCCTGTCCTCTCCCTTGGCAGCACTCTGGGGAAGCTGCCCCCTCCTCCCTTCCCACTCCCCCATGTGCTGGTGGAGCCAGTGAGCAAAACACCAGAAAAACAGCCCAAACACACCATTTCAGAGTATTTTTCTTTGCTGCTGCAAAGCAAAGCCTGCAAATGAGTGAGGGATTTCAGAGCATGGAGGGAGTGTGTGAGTGGGCAGGAGGGACAAGAGCCCCCTCAGGGGGAGAACAGCAGGACACCAGGGGGCAATCACACCTGAGCCTCCTGACACAAACCTGGGGCTGAGGCAGCAGCCTCGGGGGCATCAGAAATGAGCTCTTCAAGAAAAGCTCTAAGATGAATAGTTTTCATTTTCTTTGCTTTCCAAAATCCTCTTAGGATGTTAATGAAAATACAGTTATAAAACTAAATCTGACAATGCTGGATCAACAGTAGGGAAAACTTCAACAAATTTAGTGCTATTCTCCATACTGAAATAGAGAAAATCTGCAAAAATAAACCCCAAATAGAAAAGATCCAACATCCAAAAGCAGCTCAGACATTCTAAATAGGCTTATAATTGTGCCTGAATTAATGTGTGCAACTCAGTAATTTTATTGTGCTCAACTAATTGCACCCACAAACCATAGAGTCATATATACAAATATATAAATGCATCTGCAATTACTTACCTGCTAAAATATTTATTTTAAACCCCACCAATCAGAGCTCTGGCTGAGACCATCTTTACAAAAAAGGCACACTGCTGAAACCCCAAAGAACCAGCCATGTGCAGGAGTACTCACACTGTCCACTGCCAGGATTTTGGCCCAGATGAAGACAAGGAGTGGTCTCAGCTCACGGGCTGAACTCTGAAGTAGCTTCAGCACATATGGGAAAATGCCAACGGAGAGGGCCTGGGAGGCAGAGAGAAGAGAAAACCCCTGTGAACAAACCCTCGTGGGCAAACTCCTGTAACCAAAACCCCTGCTGTGGGACGGGGGAGAGAGGTAAAGAAAACCACTAAAATGTCCCATCATTGAGCTGCTCCATGACCAGCTGGTGCTTTGTCTTCATCACTTTTATCAACAAACAGCTCTATTTACAGGAGTGTTTTAAACTGCTCCTCTGTTAAATTCTTATTTCCGCTCCACACTGTGGTGCCACTTCCCAAACTCCAGATTGTAGCTGTTGCCTGCTCAGAAGAGCTTGTAAAACCCAGAGACCAAACAGATAAAGAAAGAAGAAAGTGATGCAGACAGTAAGCTGAGAGAACAGAAAATGTGTATGCTTTTTTTGGCTATTTATTTTACATGACAAACCTTACTTGTCCCAGTTATTTCCTCCTGGTTTGCCCCTTACATTATTTTACACTAAACTACTCCCAAGGAGCTCCTCTTCACTGTAATGGAAATGAACATGGAAATGAACTCAATTAATACAAACCACTGTTCTTGTAGGGATACTCGCTGCATTTCCCACACACAAACACACAAAACTGCTCATTTGTCAAATCTGTGGATTAGCCTCCGCATCCTCCTTCCCAAAAATCACCATCTGTATTTACCACCCTTCCTGAGATAAACCAGAATTCCCGAGCCCACGTGCAGCAGCCACGCACCAAACTGACAGCCCACGGGCCCAGGTCCAGGAACCTTCCCAGCAGATCCAGAGCTCGCAGCCGATGGACCTGGCTCAGCAGCACCTGCCGGGGAGAGGGAGACAGGACGTTGCACAGAGAACAGGGATCCCTGTGCCCGCAGAGCACGGGGGAGAGGCCCTGGGAGCGTTGCAGCACCTGGCACAGCACGGTCTGAATCAAAAGCTGGAGGACAAACCCTGGCTGTGAGAGCTTGGCCAGTGAGGGGTTACACCCCCAATAACATTCCCTCATGGAGCTGCTCCTGACGCAGGAGGGAAGCGATCCCTGGGGATGCCAACCTGCCCTTCCCAGCAAAGCAGGGGCGTGATGGAACCTCCAGCCTCCCACTGCTCCAAACAGCTCAGGAGCACAAGAAGAGGCTTTGCTTTCCTTGGCAAATCAATATCGGAGACTTAAGAGGGAGCAAAAGGTCATATTAGTCGTTAATAAAAATCTCATTAAAACAGAGTCTGACAACGCTAATGAGGTGCTGGTTTACTGGCTTATACCTACCCTGGTGTGAAATATTAACAGATAGACTTGCAATTCTTAATCTCCTTAACAGATGTAAGATATTGGAATGCAACATTTAATCCTTGGTTTAAATTGAGGAACATCCCTCAGCCTGGATCTCAGGGAAAGAGGCTCCTTGATTTACCCTCCCAGTTCCATCCCCTTCTCAGTGTTTTTCCATACTGCATATTGAAATTAAATGGTTTTTCATGTTTAATATTGAATAACTAAATTACTTGGCTCATGTCTCACACTATGGATAACTGGTACTGGATACTGAAAAGCTGTGCAGGAAAACTCCAGAAGAAACAGGAGGATGTGATAACTACTCTAATGGTTTCACTCTGAGCTCACTATCAGAGTTTCACTATCAGAGCTCAGATCTCCAGATAGGTCATAAGAGAAAGGATTTTGGTCATCCTGCCCTAGTTGGCACCAGCCTACTCCATAAACCAGCCCAGGAGTAACAGGGGCAGCTGTTTGGGATTAAAGCAGTAACAGAAAGCAGGGCAGGTGGAGGTTGGAGCAGGGCTGGGACAGCAGCAGCACCTGGGACAGGGTGCTCAGATCCCACGCTGGTACCCTCTGACCTGCAGAAAAACCAAGAAATCCACAAAGTCTGACACAGCTGGGAAAGAAATGAATGCAATTCCAAATCTTTCCAGATGAAAATCCAAATCCCACAAGAATATTCCATCAAAGCAAGCCATCTCATTTGAAAAGCTCCATTTCGTTCTTGCCCAACTCAAACAAAGGCCTTGGTCTCACAGGATTTCCCATTCCCACTTCCCCAGCTGATCTGCACAACAACCTGCAGCCCCCAAAATGACACAAATTCCAGAGCCTTGTGTGAGGATGTGGGGAGTGAGTGCACAGTTCCTGTGCCCCTGCCTCACACCTGCCCTGACATCTGCCCACGGGCACTCCCAGAACGGGGAAGCAAATCACAGCCACACACACACCTGAGAGATTCACCAGGACACAGGGGGATAACTTAGAAGTGACAGTCCACATTTTGGCAGCAATCTCCCAACAATGGCACAAGAGGAGAAGGGAACTGCAGAGTGATTTCCACAAGCCCTCTGTGGGGGACAAGCTCTCGTCCACGTGCACAGGAGATCACACAGAGGAGGATCCACACACAGGCTGTGTGTGCTCACTGCTCTCTGAGGGCTTCTCTCCTCTCTGCACCAGGACACCTCCTGTGACCCATCTGCCCCACACACAGCAAGAACTGCAAGTGGAAAGCAGCTTCTTGAAGTTAATTAAAAGGTCATTTACCAAGGGCCATTTCCCTGCCCCCGGCAAATCCAGACTCTGCACAGCTTGTGTATCATGGCTCAGGCACTCAAACACCTCCTTCCCTTGGGACACACAGAATCATGGAACGGTTTGGGTTGGAAGGAACCCTCATGTCCACCTCATTCCAGAATCAGCCTTTGTCAGCTGACAGCAGTGGGGTCTGAGCACTCCCACAGGGTCAAAGTAAAAAGACACCAAAATGGGTCTGAAACTCACTCTGTTCCTGCCCTGCCTCAGTGGGTCTCTGACTCTCAGTATCTCAGACTTGTTAACAACCTATCATATTCCACTGTACAATTAATATGCTATAATTGTAACAATAATTACACTGTCCCAGCTTGTTTTTGCTCCAGGCAGGAAAGCAGGATCCTTTGCCAGGTGACCTCTCAATTCCACTGCAGAGTTCTGCAGCCTGCAGAGCCCGCTGGTGCCAAACAATCCACTGGAAAGCAGAGAAGTTGGAGCTGGAGCAGAAGCCTGCCTGCTCCCATCACAGTGACAGAGACAAATCACACACCTCCACATCCACCTCATCTCTCAAGGCTTGGGATGCTCAGGAAATTGAAGTTTGGTCTTGCAGAGATGGATGATGCTGTCAGCCACAGAACCAGCTGGCAGCTGACAGGGAAGGGGAGTCTCCCCACAGAGCCTTTCACAAGGGACCAGGACCACAGTCCCCTAATCAGAAAGACTTTCAGTTCTGCCATTGGTAGAGCAGAGCCCACGGGCACCTGGGCCAGGGTTTGTATTTCTGTCAGTGCAAACTGCAGAGGAGGAGAGCCCAGAGCAGGTGACAGATGACAACTGCAACGTGGGCCTTGCCATAAAACATGGAATGAAATGCTCTATTCTGTTTCCCCTGGATTTACTTCTCCTTTAAACATGTGAACTTTGTTTTGTCTGAGCAAAGCCTACCAGAACTCTACACTCCTCCAGGCACAGTCTTCAGAGACTTGTTTCTATGTTCTTGCAGGAAAATTTCATCCCCACATTAAAGGGAACACTTCCCAGATTGTACCAGATGGATAAAGGAGCTGCTTCCCCCTGTTTACACAGCAGCAACTTCCACTCTCTGAAAACAAGGGGACGATAAAAGTCTCTGCCTGACAGAGCTGAGATACAAAGATGCAACAGGACAGACAACAAAGATGTGCTGGTCTGAGAGAGTTGGTGAGCCCAGAGCAAAGAGGAGGCAGCAGAGCTGACACCGCTGCACGTGGACTGGAGTGGGAGCTTGGCCCAACGAGAGCCAAGGGATGGGGCAGGAGAGGCAGGGACCCCCAGGCCCGGGCAGGGAGGGGCAGGGACCCCCGGGCCAAGCCCTGGTGCTCACCTGCAGCACGATGGGCAGCTGCTCCGGGGGGTTGCGGTTCTCCACGCCCATGGTCAGCCACACCTGGAACGCCGTGAGCTGCTCCGCGAAGAAGGGGCTGTGCTGTCAGAGCAAGAACAGGAATGCAGGTTTCGGGTAAAAAGCAAGGAGTGAAACAAATTGTTTTGGCACCCGTGGACTTCATTGTTTCCAAAACCCACTTTTTGTAATTGACACGTTTGCTCGGTGGTTTTTAAATGCACACAGATTTTCCAATACAATTCCCTCCAAATATGCTGGCGTTCTCTTACGTGTCAGTGTTTGGAAGAAAGGAAAAGGAAAGAGCAGAGAAACAGGAAAAGTTATCACAAAAGGTCTTAGGGAAACGTGGCTGATCTCTCCCCAGGAGAAGCAGATGGAACAGCAGTGGATTTATCTGCTCTGCAGAGGCAGTTTCGCTCCCGCCGCAGCACTCGCGGCTGACTCTGCCCAGGCCACAGAGACACAAGCCAGCAGCAATGAAAATAAACTCCTTGTGCCATCTCTCTCCCTGAATACAGTACAAGGTCTGGATGAGAATGTACTGACCAAAGTACACAGCAGCTTCCTGGCAGGCATCCACAAGGAAACAGAAATCAATGGGGAAGGAAGGAAGGAGTGATGAGATGGAGAAGGGAGAGCAAACCAACCCAAACACACCCCATTACGAGCACCATGACCCCACAGGCCCTTCTCCATCAGGTTATTGTATTTTCCAGGTCTGACCAGCCAAGATCACCTCGGGTACAGGCAGGAGTCAGCCACACGTGGTTTGTGATGTGCTGCTGAGACAGAACAGCCTGAAGAGGCTGTCAGTGGATTTATCCAGGTCAGGCTGGACTCTCAGCCCCCAGAAGCAAGGGAATGGAGGGCAGCAGGAACCCTGTGCCTCACCTGGCCCAGACACCCATCCCAGCTCTGCCAGGGGGTTGTGACCAGGCTGACACTGCCCTCAGTGACTCCTGCCCTTCCCTCCTCCCTGGCCAGCAGGAGCCAACCTCCACTGAGCCACTGCACTCGCCACCCCGCAGAAATCCAGAGGGTTGAGGGCAAAGCACTGATTAGAACACAGGGAGTAGATCCGAGATACAGCACAACTCGCTGTCTGTCCAAACACCTACCAGAGGGCTGAGCCCTCCACTCCCTCCCAAACAACAGCCAGGATCCCCATGGCTGTGGGAGGCACGGGGAGTCACCCCCAGGTGAAAGCCTCCCCTCTGTGCAGAGCAGGCACAAAGCCCACGGTGTTCCTCACACTGGATCTGAAACGGAAGCAGAAGGAAGGGCTCAGAGGAGCCCTGAGCCTGCCTTTATGGCCAGAGCCAGGGCTGGCTCAGAACCTGGCTGCACTCCAGCCCCAGCTGCACACTGATGGCTCAGCCCACCCCAACTCCAGCCAAAATACACAATAAACTACACTTGTCAGGCTTGAAAACCTGCTTGTAAATCATCCCCACCGTGCCCTGAATCGATGGCCAGTTGAGAATGACCACTCGTATCTGCCGATCTCACGCCTGATCCCCAGCAAGTCTGTGCCTCCTGCCACCCCAAAATACCCAGAATTTCACCTCATCTGACAGAGCATGCCCACATGAGGGTTAGCACTAATATCAAAGCCCCCACTGACATTATTAAGAGACCTAAAATAAAAATGAACATAACCCAGCAGAAGAAAATTCATATTTTTTACGTTTTAAACCACAACACATACAGCGAGGAAAGCAAGGGGTGGGAGGATAAAGGCCTCAGGGCATCCTGATCAACCCCCAGCCTGGCAGGAGCCCACAGTTCTCCTGCACTCGAGGCTTTGGAGACAATCTGCAATTACAGCCAGAAAAACTTTGGAAGTTTGGTAACACAAATAAAATGCAAGAATGGTACTGAAAATTAGAAAGACAACAGGGTGGATAAAACAGGTACCTGAGGTTGTACAGTAATCATCATTTGAAGGTTTCAGTACAAGAAATGTCAAAGGAATATCAAGAAAACCCCATTCTGAATAGAGGAATTTAAGGTAAACATAATATTAAAAATTTTACTTTTCTGCTCTCTCAGTTAAATAAAGTGAAAAAACCCCAGCGAGTCCCATCAATGACACTGAGCTTGGCAGAACCCTCTGAACATACCCTCAACCTCTATTTCATGTTGATTTGAAAGGAACCCTACTAAGAGATAATTTTCATATTTAAGCCTTTCATATGAAAAGTTGTGCTGCATGTTGGGACTTTTTCCTAAAAATATAAACCCTTAAACTGTGACAATTCAAGGCTCAACAAGCAGAAGTGACACTCTGAATGGATGTGTTGGATAATGGATTAAACTGGGCCCACAACATGCCAGGATAGTCCCCAACTTACCCTGAAGGCAGTTCCCTCCTCGATAATTGTAGGTAACTGGGAAAGGCAGATGTCCACAGCCAGGTCCCAGGCTTGCCTGGAGGAAGGGGGGACAGAGGGAAGAGAAGGAATTACAAGTTATCTGTAAGGAATAGCAAGGGAAATTTAAATTCTGATCACACGAGAATGTGGATAAAGTAGTATTGTGACTGGCTTAGAAGTGCCTGGTATTTTTCAAAAAGCAGGTATAACGTGGAAACAATTCAGAAAAGCAGTGAAAAGGTCCAGACCAGCACTGGGTGAGTTCACAGAGGGTCACAGAAATCGATCCTCTCTGCACTGGAGAAAGGAGCCAGAGCGAGCTGAAGCTTTACTACTCACCTGTCCTCATCCCAAACTGGATGTACTTCTTTTTTAAATCAAAAACTGAACTTAATCCTGGATTAGCTCCAATCCAGGATTAAGTTCACACCTCCACCTGCAGCCCAGCCCTCACCTGCTCTGCACTGCAGTGGCACAGAGTGCTGGGGAAGCTCCATCCCTGCTGACCAGCCCTTCACCTCCCTGACACACCACCTCACTCCTGCTCCTTCCCCACCTCCTGGGCACAGACACTGTCCCTGCATGTCCCTGCACTGCTGGGAAGGGAACTCAGCCCTCTTAATCTCACTCTGTGCCTGGCTTATGTTGCAGCCTTGCTGACAAGGACCAGCCTTATCCAGGCAATTGAGACGTACAATATCTCAGTGCTACAGACACAACTGTGTGTAAGTCACGTGTGGTGGCCAAGGAACCTGCTGGGGATGATTCAGTGCAAAGGGAAGCTCTCAACAGGCTGCTTCACCATGCTCATGGACTGAAATACATGCATTTGGTCTCCAAAGTTCCCCAAACAGTGAAACAGCTACCCTTCACTCCAGGAACAACTACCCCTACTCTACCTATAAACATTCCACACACTTTCCATTCAGTATACGTATTTATGCATTCTGAAGGGCTGAGTTAAATTCCCAGTCTCATTCCACAAAAGAACCTGATTTCCCCTTCAGACACATTTGCTCTTCCTTGGCTCATGGCATCCTGTGTTAACATCAACAGCCAAAGCCATTTTTCTTCTCCTCAGAACACCTGCAGACACAAGGCCATGGGTGATAATCAATACTGTGTATTTTAGTTACCAGCTCTAATAACTTCTTAAATCACCCTGTTTTGAGTCAAACAAACCTTCCATCAGACCCACTGCTGAGCAGATCTATCCCATCAGCACCACTGGGAGCTGTTCTCAACCAGAAACAGTCTCTCCAATTAATGGAAAAATAAACTCTAAGGCTTTTGTGGTTTGTTTTTTTTCCCCCATGGACTCAGGAGCTGCAGTTTGGTTTAGCTGTCCCAGTCCTTGTTTCTCACCTTCCCACACTCACCTTCTACTTGACAACGTGCTGCCAATATAATTAAGAGCTAATCAAGAGCTAATCAAAGCACGGGCAACAAATGCTTCCCACGAGCTCCATACAGAACCCAGGCTGGGGACAAAACACTTACACAGAGAGCAGGAGAGGTGTTTAGTCCTGGCTGAGGCAAAGACAATTAGTGCAAATACATACTTCTACATTAGGCAAAGAACTATTTCTGAGGTTCAGGATTCTTGGAGAAATGGGCAAAACACCTAAAGAAAATTCTCTTCAGCACTAGAAAATGTCAATCCACAGAGCCTTTGAGATCAGTTTTACTACGCAGGAAGAAAATGGTTTAGAGATCAGAGACAACTGGTCTGGTTTTGGCTGCCTGTAAGAGACTCTGTGCAGGTCATTACACTGCAGAGGCACAGCACTAAGATGCTGAGCTCCTCACAGTAATTTTAGGTAAGCAGCATTAATACTGCTACAAAAAAGTCCAAAGCAGCCCCACGAGGTCAAATCTCAGAGGTTTTAAGTGTTATCAGAGAGAACAAACAAAAAATTTAAAAAGAGATTTTGGCAGATTAAAACCAAATCTCTTTCCTACGCCTCTGAAAACAGGCTGTTACAAACCAACAGAGACACACAGCCAAGCTCACCCAGACCTTCCAAACCTCTACCAGACCTGGCCAATGTCACTCAAACCTACTCAGCCTTCCAAAAGAGAAGCCTTCAACATGTAATCTGAATGTCACTGCTCGCCACATTGAGAGCTGTTGATTAACATCAACTGTGGAAGAGATTCTACTCAAATGAAATACTTGCAATGATTCTCCAACCCCTCCAGATTTCCCTAACATGCTGCTTCTGTTCTCTTTGTGGGAAACACAAATCCTCCCACTCAACAAGACACTGGCAAAACAGGCTTGCCAGAAGTAAAACTCCTCTATTTCCAACCACTGGAACAACTACTCCTTCCACAGCAGACTTGAGGTTACACACAAGTTGCACACAGGTAACTCACTGCACAGGCAAAGCAGATGATGGCATTAAACAGGTGTTACAATAATTAAGATTCAAACCAAGCCATAAATGAATGGGAAAGGACTAAACCACAGAGGTGGGGAGAGAAAGGGAAGGGAAAACACTCATTACAGTCCCAGTGACAGTAAGTGCTGTGGTGGGGAGGAGGAGCAGTGATTGACAGCTTTAATATGCCAAAGGGAACTGGAAAGGTGGGCCCACAGTAGATGTGCTGCCTGAACTGCTATCACAGCTTAGCACACAAACAGGAGATAAATTAGGGAGCAGCAGGGAACCAGGATGGGGGTG
Source organism: Formicarius rufipectus (assembly GCA_013399695.1). NCBI lineage: Eukaryota > Metazoa > Chordata > Aves > Passeriformes > Formicariidae > Formicarius > Formicarius rufipectus. The sequence continues at coordinate 195,640 of VXAU01005350.1, forward strand.
TTGCATCCCACAAGAGATTTATGGCCACCAACCCAGAGATCTCTGCATTCCCCTTTGCACAGATTGCTGTCTGGAAAGGGCTCGGGAAGATTTGTTGGCACTACATTTGGTACAAGAAGAGCTCGGTGATCCCTCAGCATCATTCTTCCTTCCCTCCCTCCTCACTGTGCTCTGCCAGTAACTCCAGACCCTCCACTGTGATAAGGCAACACAATGGAGACCACAAGGTGAAAACACTCCAGGGTTTCAACTTCCCTACTTGTGCCATGAAATAATGTGTTTATGAGGGTTTTATCCTACCTTGTCCCAGTTGCTCTGTAGGTACAAAAAGTTAAAATCTCCCCCTAGCCAGAAGATGGACTCAGTTAAAAAAACAAGCAAGAAAGGGACTTTGTTTACCCTGATGAAGCAAAGCCAGGCAGCACATCAACAGAAGCAGCCTGGGAAGGACACTGACCCAGCAGCTCAACAAGGGACCCCAGGTGGGGGAGCCAAGCCCTCCTCCTGCCATGGGATCCTGCAGCTCAGAGCACGGGAACAGTAACAGTGCAAAGGCATCACTCCATCACTGCACAATCAAAACCAAACTGGGCCAGCACTCCCTGAGTCCTGTCATTAACACTCCTCTCCCTTGCCAGACACACTCGTGTATTTGCCTCTGTATTTTAGTTCAAATTTTTCTTGTCCCTTCAGCCGAGGTCCCTTTCCTCAAGCCCCCCAGATCTGTCTCTAGGTAGATAAACCTCTCTCTCTCTCAATCCATCCCCCCTACTCAGTCCAATTCCCTTTCCACTACAGCAGGACTGTTTAAACCTTTAATAATTTAACATGAACTCATCAGATGCCTCTTCACTTTGTGTCCCAGAGGTGCTGCAAAGTTTGGCCTTTCAAGCAGAGAACAGAAGGCAGAGTCCCAGCCCTGCTCAGGGACTGGTTCAGTGCCCAAACCCACGACCTGCTGGGCAATGGAAACCCCAGAAACACTGGAACAGCAGAAACTCAGCCCCACCAGAGCCCAGTGTGTCTGTCTGTGCCCACGGTACCCCTGAGCTCGTGGAGGCACATTTGCTTACACTCACATTTTCTGGGCTGAGTCAATGTCTAATGCTTTTAACTCTCATGTCCCTTTTTTTTTTTTTTAATAATGTATTCTTGACATCTTTTTACACTTTCTTTTCCTGTGGGAATCGTGTGTATTATTCTGCACTGCCCACAGTATCAGGGAAGAGGAGTGTTTCTGACTGGGACAGCCAAGCTGAGGAGCAGCTGAAAGAAGCTGAGGTCAGTCCTGGGGTAGCTCCTTGTTCTGAACTCTCTTACTGGAAGCATTAAGTACTGCAGACTTCAGGAGGTCTGTTGGACAAGACATTTCATGTTTGTTCTTCGTGCCAGTTCCAGGACATGTCCTGTTTGATTGAATGTCCAGATCCCAGCCTGAGTTCACCTGCATTGCAGTGACCCTGTGACTTCCCTAAGCTGCTTTAGGGCACAGCTGGGAAGCTGCTCAGACACAGCTATTTTTAAAAACCAGTTATTGCTATGAATATTTGGCACAACTCTGAAATCCTTTTCTTCTCCCAGCACATGCCTCTGCTCCAGACACAACTCAGAGCTCAGGCTTTACTATTTTTGTCTTCTATTTCTCTCTATCAAACTCTCTGTGGTCCAATAATGGGACTTAGAGATGTTAAAACTAACACATAGACACAAAAAAATCTGGTTACAGTGTAATCTGAATTAGTCTAATCCTTCAAACGTCAAACAGTTCCAAATACCTCTTCAAACAATCACTTTCTTCTTGCTGAGAGAGACACTGAGTGCCTTGGTGCAGCTCAAGGAGCCTCATTTCCCTGAGGGATGGCTGAGCAGCCCTGCATCCATCCTGCACACTCCACAGTGCTCCACAACTCCTCTCACACCTGTAATTGGGTTGCTGTATTATGGTTTTCTTTTCAGCCAGAACTCCAGCTTATTTTATTTGCTTTATTACGACTCCCTTTCAACCCCAATTTCATGGCCTGTGTACACACCATCAGTATTTCTATTAGGGACGAATTGCAGCATTTCCAAAGCATAATTAAGGTACTTGGGGTTTAATATATGACCCGTGTTAGGAAATATTTCCAAGGGCATTATTAGGTCTTTTCAAAGGCTGTGAATAAAACCAGCTGGCAACAGCAGCAATGCACAAACCCTGATCCATCACCGTGGAGACCAAGGTGCTGACAGAGCATCAGGGCTCTGCTCTTGTGCACAACAGACAGAATGACTCCCAGCTCAACAGCACGGCCAGGCAATCAATAGATATTAATATTAGTCCTGTATTAGAGCAGTGCCTGCAGCAGCCAAGAACCTGCAGTGTGAAGCACCACACAAACACAACCATCCCATGCCCCAAGGCTTGTGCAGGAGCAGGGAAAGCTCAGAAAGTCAATAAAAGTAGGAAAAGCAGAAGCAACATGTCAGATCCCACCAAAGGGCACGGTCACAGAGCTCAGTTCTCCTGATCCTGAAATACAGTGCCCTCTTGGTGAAAGGAAGACTGGCAGCCTGTGGGTCAAACATTCCCTCAAAAAAATTAAAGTTCTCACTTTTCCTCAACTTTTCAGGTAAAAAGGATAATTAACAGTAGAGGCAAGAGTGGTCTCCCAAATGAGCTGATCAGAACAATTTAATAGGTTAACATTTTTAAAAGCTGTTTGAGGAGGACTACACCCAAAAGCAGAGCAGCTCATTGCTCCAGCAGCCTCAGTGCTCCTGATACAGCTGTGCCAGATCCCAGATCAGGAGACACCTCAGTGTGACTTGGGGGAAGTTACCCAACGGGCAGGGACAAGGGTAAGTAAACAAGAAAAAGAGCAAATGGTTGAGATGTAACTCCTGAAAAGGGGCAGTTGGAATTATTCAGGGGGTAAACTGATGCTCAAGTCTCAGGAATTCTTTCCAGCATTGCTCCCATCACTTACACATCTTGGCATGGCAGCCAGGACTCAACATGATCATCACATCATCCTGTAGGAAGTTTCCATCTTTTCCAACACTCCTGTGCCCACCTCCCCTGCCCTCATCACATCACCCAGTTCATCCAAACAGCAAAATGGGTTTGGAGGTTTCAGATTGGTGATCCATTAGAAAATTCCTGAATGGAAGGTGATTATTTTTAGAAAACATTTAAGCAAGCCCTAAATTAGTTTCTAAATCTGTCCTTACTAAAAGTTCCTAATAACGCACTGAGCCACCTCTGACGAGCATGGAATTTTCCCCTTTGCTGGATTTGTTTCAAACTGCATGTTTTTTAGAGGACACAGAATAAAGTGTGTCAATCCTCTGCTCCCTTGTTGTTACTTCACCAGTGTTTGGGATTCACAATGAAAAGAACCCTGTGTGTGACTGTTCTTAAGGAATTTCTTCCTAAAACTCAGCACCAATGCCATTATCCCATGGCCTGCTCTGAGAGGCTTCACAAAGGTGTTTCCAGCACCATCCTGCACCTTCACAAAGGAATTCCCAGCACCATTCTGCTCCTGGAGAACTACAGTATGAACAAAGCAAATGTGTTTCTAGACTCCATCGTGCTGCCACGCAGCTCTGTGAGAGATACAGAGCAGGATCCAGGTGTTCTCAGCTTCACTCCTGTGGTTCAGCTCATGGATGGCAACACTAACTCCAAGTCAAGTCACATTCCCACAGGAAAGCAGAAATACAGGATTTTAATAGGTTGGCAATAAGAATGAATTATATTCCTATAAGGGACACAAAATATAGAATACACTGGCAATAAGCAAGATGTAAACAATGCCAGAAATTTACTGAATTAATTTTCAAATTCCTGCAACACCATGTTCTACCCTCCCCCACCTGCACAAACTGCAGCTGATGGCTCGACCTCTGCTACATCCAGCAGCACCAGCAGCACAAAGACAGCACGGGAACTCAGGTGGCTTGTCCTACTCTTCAGTTTTAAGTGTCCCAGTCCCTCATGTGACACTGATAAAACAGCTCACCCCATTCACAAATGACAAAAGCAATTTTCCTCAGAAGCTCCTGGTCCAAAGCACTCAGGAACACTGTCTGCCACGTACCAGCACACGGAACACTCAGCTGCCCAACTGCTGACAACTCCAGCCAAAGGCACCCTGAGTACCTCCAGGATTTTCAATAATTAAAGCAGCTTTGTGGTACCAGCAAATGCCTCCTCAGTGGCTGCCTGCACCTGCAAAGGCTCCTGGGGCTCCCTGCTGCCAGCCTGCCTCCATTCCCTGCAGAAACCATGCAATGGTTTGGTTTGAAAGGGACCTCATGTCATTCTACCCTGCCATGGGCAAGGACACCTCCCACTAGGTCAGGTTGCTCAGAGAACTGGAATCCCATGTCACACTTCATCCCTCCTCTACATTAATTTTCCTCACATTTTTATGGGGGAAACTTATTAAAAGGATTCTGCGAAATGCAGGCAGGTTAAACCCCCTCAGCTATCTTTACCTGTCACTTTATCAGCCTTTAGCAAGACTCTGTTCTCTCCCCCAGGGACCTCATCATCCTCACTGCACCAGTTTGTGCTTTGCCCAATTTGGTGCTGCTCTATTAATCACACTGAGTAAGAAAATAAAAATGAGCATTTTTGTTATTACTGTTATTATTATTATTTTTATTATGATTGTTCATGGGACATTTGTTTGATCGTCAGAACTACATTTAAGAGCATTTTGATAACTGTGCCACCTCCATTTCTATTAATCATCTTAAAAGCAACAGTAAAAGTAGATGAACTCTGCAGCAAAAATTTCTTCTACTTCAGCAACACGAGCTAAGGATCTTCCCCTCAGGCCCTTGGCTCTCCCTACCCTGCACAATCCCAGGGGGGCAGCTTTACTTTGGCAAAATAAAGGCAGCAGGTGACCCATTTCTTTGGCATTTGGAGTGAAAGATGACATGGCTGGACTGAAGGTTCTGCAGCACAGAATTACAGGATAATTATGAATGCACAGAGCAGAAGCAGCTTTGGAGATGGGTATTAGGCTGCCACAAGCTGTTCCACTCCTGATCCACCGACTGACTCACGGAAGCTCTGTGCGGATTTCAGCAGAACCATGGAATGGTTTGGAAGGGACCTTAAAGCTCATCCAGTGCCACCCTCTGCCACGGGCAGGGACACCTCCCACCAGCCCAGGGGGCTCCAAGCCTCACCCAACCTGGCGCAGGGCTGGGGCACCACAGCTGCTCGGGCAGCCACAGCTGCTCTGCCCACCCTGCCCGGCCGGAATTCCTTCCCAAGAAGCCCAGCAGGTCCCCTCACTCACCACATGGCATGCATGTAGGTGGGGGGCAGCCGAGGGCTGCTCACAGGGGTGCAGTTGTACGACCTCATGATCCTCTCCGCCAGCAGGAAGTTACGGAACAAACTGGCCACCAGCAGGTCCTGCCGGAAGAGCTTCTGGAACAGATCTGCCAAGAGATTGCAGGAATTACCAGACACATCTCTCCAGCACCTCAGGTGATATGCAAAAATGGGTTAAAACACAAAAACATGTTCATATTTCATTTGAAGAACAAGGAATCTACAACAGTTTTGCAGTGAATGATAAAACTGTTGAATTCTGCCTTTGGAGCTCCCTCAAAGCATTGCAGCTCCTCTCAATTTCACATTAACACAATTGAACCCTTTCTACATTAGGTTCTTTTTTGCCTTTTTTGGATAAAACCCTCGTTTTGCTGTTTCACTTCAGCTCAGCCTAAGTTTTTGGAAAATTACTGAGGGAGAACAGGACCTCTGTGTACTGTTTAATCAAGAACTATCCATCTGTTAACTGGCAGTTTGATGTGCTTATGAGAAGCCAAAATGAATCCTAAAAGATAGCAAATGTGCTCTCTTCTACAGGGCAGAAAAGAATGGATGCTGTGTGAGCATTAGGAAGAGCAGAGTAGGAGAACTGTTTACAAATTTGGTTGCCTGGGCTCCAGAAGTACCAATTCGGAGCACAACAGGGGTAGAGAAATGGGATGAAGTTACTCATGGGAAACACCACTGCCTACCAGCAAAGACAAAAAAACCCGCTTTATTTATGATAAAGCTGGAAGAAAACAGATTGCTCTTTGCAAATACAGTAAGAAAGAGAATTATTCAAGCTAAAACAATTGTACTAGCACAGAAAAACCCTTTCTGGATTCTAACAATCAGGTTGCTGCAATGCCATGTGGAAGAAGAAATAAAAAATTAACCAGCTCTAAGATCCAGCCTGATCTGTTCTTCCAATAGGAGGGTTTAATTTTCTCCTTATTTCAGTGTCTCATTTCTGCCTGAGTCCCCAGCCCTCTGCTGTGCCTCAGCCTGTCACTGCTGCCCCAGCCTCACCCCTGGGCAGGACGTTCCACGCGATGGTGTCTGTGATCGCTGTGAAGATCCAGTTCAGCTCTCCCAGGGGAGTTCTCCTGTCGTTCAGCCTTCCAGGAATCCTACAAGGGGGGAGAAAACCCAAATTACTTTCCTATTAAGCACCTTATTTTTGAGATAGGCACAAGTGAGATCTAAAGGGTAACATTTGCTTGTTACATGAAGATTCATCAAATGGTAAATACAGAAACAAAGGCCAAGCTCTCCAAAGAAACCCCAGTTTATCTGGGAGAGTCCTGGGCATTCAGGAATGGTAACGGACAGGGAACTGGGTATGGATCTGTGTCACAAGGGAGTGAACAATGTGAATGCTGTTGGTGCCAACAAATACCTTATGCGAGTGGAGGAAGAGAGAAAGAAAGAGCACTTGACCACGACAGGGAAGTGATTCAGCCCTCATGTCTCAAAGGGCTGAGGCACAGACACCTCAGAGGAGCAGAGTGGTGTGACCCAGTAACACTGCGCAGCCCCAGACACACAGAAGGGCAGAGGATGAACCACTGGTTTCCTCTGGGCTTCACTCTTCCCAGCATCAACACCAGGGACATCAGAGACAACAGCCTGGCCAAAGCACTCAGTAAAGGACAACAGTAATGTTCCACCAGCAATCCTGCTCTTCCAGAGGCCACGATTTTGTTTTTGCAGGCTGAAAAAAGTGATTTGAATTTTTCTCATCCTGGAGATGAACAAACTCCTCATACAACAACAAACCAGAGGACCAACAGGCACCCCCACAGCTGTGATGGAAGAGCCCAAGTGACAGCCTGCTGTGACTCAGGATCAACACACACCCCCCATTACCTAAATGAACACAAGTGGCTGTGAACTGCTATTCACTATCCCGAGTTTCTTTCTTCATCCTGATCAGCTTTCCTAAATAAGCTTTTGAATGTTTATTTGCTTCTCATAAAAACAAAGACCAGAAAAAAGGAAGAAAAAAACCCCCAATCACCCAGCAAATCAAGGCCAGTAGACTCAGTCCTGGGCTGCCTTACCAATAATCAGATACACAGTACAAAATACACAGCCTGGCACTCCCCAGCACAGTTTTTCTCCTTGTGAGAAAGTATCAGGAATAGGAAGTTTCAGAAACCATCACCAACACAGTAAGACATTCTATGGATTTAATCCTAATTTAACTAAACTTCTCTTCTGTAACAAGTTTTTAAATATTTAAAATTTCAAGACAAACACAGGAAGTTTCTCTACAGCCACTCACTCCTGACCTACAGCAGCACCATTCCCTTGTATAAACACAGTTTCAAACCAGCTCGAAATTAACATCATCTAAAAAATTCCTGTCTCTGTATCAGAGGGAAAATCTCCATCTCTGTAGCAGTGTTTGCTGACGGCTCCCCCGGAGCCACAAAGTGCTCTGGTGAGGATTCCCCCCCAACATTGGCATTGCCCAACACCCTCTGCAGCAAAGCAGAGCTCCCCAAGCCACAGGGTGTGACCTGCAAACCAAAGGGATCCTCGCTGAGCTTCCCTGGGAAGCCCAACACTCGGCTTACACCACGTGGGGGCAACTTCCAGGGCAGTTTGCAGACACCAGGAGGAATTTCCCTATGGAAAGGGTGAGCAGGCACTGAAAGGGGCTGCCCAGGGAGGTTTGGAGTGCCCATCCCTGAAGGTGGCAAGGCAGGACTGGCCGTGGCACTCAGTGCTCTGGGTTGGGGCACAGGGTGGATTCCATGACCTCAATCGTTTTTTCCACCCTCAATGATTCTGTGTGAAATGCCCTGAACTGGCAAGAGCTGCCTAGAGAGCATCACCACGGTTACTGTGCTCAAAGACAAGCCCTTCCCATCACAAAATCACAGGGATGATCCAGGTGTGCTGTGCCCAGGCTGCTGAAACCTTGGCCAACTACCTGAGAAAGAAGAAGCCTTTGAGGTTCTTCCCTGGTTTGTGGAGAGCTGCAAAGCCTCGTGTGCTGCTGTGTAATCCCAGCAGCTCCTGCCTGAGGGCATCAAAGCAGGGTTGCCATGAAAACCATCCATCCCTCCGAGCAGGACCTGCCCTCTGCACGCACAGCAGGCTCTGCTGCGGCAGGCTGAGACCCAGAACAACGCTGAGGAACTCCACTGCAATCAAACCTCACTGACTGCTGAAGAGAAACTTTGTGCAGAGGAACATCTTCAAAAGCAAAGTTCCTCCTCAACTCAGGTCCCACTGAGGGATGTGCCCCAAGGGCAGGGTGGCACAGCAGCCCTGCTCCACCAGAGCCAACAGCACTTACTGAAACACACTGAAATAAGCTCTGGCATCTTATTCTGAGTTTTCTAGAAGAAAATCAAGGGGCTGAACTTAATCAAGGCCTGGAGGCAAACTAGGAATTATTGTCTTACTACTAAAAATAATAAATATTTTTAAAAAGGGCTGCAGTATTTCAGAGTTTGGACCAGCACATGGTTGATTAAATATCTGCAAAGACACCTCCATGTGACATTCCAGCCCTGCTATGGTCCGGTCACAGCACAGCTGTCCCTCTGCCTTCCACCACCATCAGTCACTTGCCCAAAGGACAGCAGGATTGTCCCTGTCTAGTCCTGCTGAAAATAACATCTCTGTTCTTTTCATAAAATGCTGTACTCCATCTAGTTATAGATCTTGGCAGGTACTGCCAAGTCACAGACTGTCTGCTAAGTGCCCCCACCAGAAAGAGGAACAGCTCTCAGGACTCTTTTGTCTTCATCCCCCTTCTCAAGATTTTTGTCTTGAGAACTGCCTCCTTCTGCACAATGGACCCCACTTCAAAAACCCCAGGAAAGCAATATGCCACTCCTGGTCCCCTGAGAACAGGACTTCAGGAGAGGCAGTCCAGTGCAGCAAGAGAGGTTAAAGCATCCTTGCACATTCCCAGTTCCTGGCACCCAGCTTTGTATTCCCATTACCAGTGCATTCATAAACCATTCTTTAGGGTTTTTCCAAATTGTTTGAAAAGCAGAACAAAGCCCAGTTCATGTCACTCAGCAGCCACACCCCCAGCACAGATGATCTGAAGTCTCAGGATCAAACAGAAAAGTCCACCCAAGGCAGCAGGAACACAGACATGGCACTGCCAGCCAAGAACCTGATGAAGCAGCAGCCAAAGGGTCCCAAATTCCCCATCCTCCACCAGCATCATTTTCTTTCCTTTTTCCTTCACGTTTTGCTGTCTGGCTCCAGCAAAGATCTTTATTTCTAAGCTAGGGATTATTTTGGCTCCATCTCAGAAGATCTGTGATATAAATGCACATCAGGATCCACCACACGTTCCTTTGTCAGGACGTGGGCTGAGCCTGAATTATTGGAAACCAGAGCCCTTCAGAGAAGGTGCAACTCAATTTAGCCTCAAAATCTGCAGCTTAATTGCAATATAAACTCTTCTCCCAGTTTTAAAGACAACAATTATAAATTACAATATACACATAGGCAATCCAGGAATTATTCCAGGTTTACTGAGAGACTGCAACAAAAATTTGTGTTTTCCATAATTGATATATGGAGAAGATTAAGATGATGAGGTTTAAATACTTGATAGCCACAGAAACCTACTCCTGGCATGCTTTTCCTGAAGACAGCCTGTAACACACACACACACACGTGTGCTGTGGCACCAACCAACACAGACCAAGAGCATTGAAGAAAAGTCTATCCGTGCCAGTAAACCTTCAAATAAAGATTATTTAACCCTCAGCAGCACATCTTTTCCTCAACTGACATGTCTCTGTAAACCACTCTGACACTTCCTCTGAGAGACAGGGACTGTCTCTATTTTAGCTGTAAACTGAAATTTTTTATATTTTGGTCTCATGAGGGTCTCTGAAATACAGCTTTACACAAATCCTCCCCTACCCTCCCCAGCTGAGAGGAGATCATCAAGCTTTCCCATAAAAAAATCAGTGTGACTGAACACAACCCTCCTGAAGAGCCTGGATGGTCCAACACACTGAGAGGCATTTGCTACCCCAATTCCTGTTCTCCTGAGCCCTGTCAGGACATCCCTTAATGCTACAGTTTGATCTTAGCCAAAAACATAACCACACTCTGGACACCCACGTGTGACAAGAGTTCTAATTCACCTCAACAACAGTGTTTCTAGAGTCAGAATTTCTCAGAATTGAATAATGATCTTTAATTAATCACTGCCAGTTTGTGTGTGTATCGATGTTCCAAGAACAGGGCATTCAAACACAGTCCTAATCCTCAGGGAGCACTGGACTCCTGCATCCAAGTGGCTGCACACCCCCTGATTACCCGCCTTTAAAAGAAACTAAAAAAATCTTCAAAACTAGAAAAGACTACAGAGAACAATTAGTATTAGTATATCAAAATCTGCCTTGCTTGTATAAACTGGAGTAGAGTTTGAGGAACAGTTGTCCTGGATAATCACTTCGCCTCAGCTGCCTGACAACCACGAATTATGCTCCAATATTGCCTGGAAAAAAGGATTACAATGTGTTTCAGTGGTGTTAAATCTGAAATACAACACCCCTGGCAGATAGAGAACAGGGGGACAGCACAGTGACCAATGATTTCTGGTTGTTTTGCTGTCCCTCAGCTGGGCTTGGGGACGTGGATGCAGAGCTCAACCCTCCCATGGGCAAACCCTCACCCACACCAGCTGTCCACAGGAACAATCCCAGCCTGTGCCTGCAGTGGCCATTTCCTGCCTGGTCTGGGTGGCAGCACATTCCAGGGCATGGAATGAGCCCAGCTGAGCCCTGCACAGCTGCATCACCCCAGCAGCTCCTCACTTCCATGGCCACTGCTTGTCTCAGCACCACATGGTGAGGCAAGAAAGGACAACTACTGCAGGTGCAGACTCTGAACAGCTTTCCGAAGAAATTTCCTCACAAACAAGAGGAATGCAAGAAATAATGAGGAAATTAAGACCCACAGGGAAAAGAAAGAAAATATATCTAAAATTTGGCTTACTTCTCTATTAAATCCAGTGTGACTCCTGGCACCAGCCTGACACTCTTCTGCATGCAGAACCTGGAGAGAGAGAATAAAATAAAACACACTAATTGACTGTTTAATGATAAGGTTCTGTGGAGAGAACACGGAAGGGGGTTTCTTTATTGCACTATTCCTGCTTTCAAAATGGTGTTTGGGTAGGAAACTTTGGCACAGCATAATCAGCCCCAAACCAGGCCCTCAGCGTTTGTCACACTCGCGATTATGCGGCGGCTTCACCGTCAGGTGTCAAAGCTGGGGTATTGTCACTGCCACGCTGACAAGTTTTCCAACACAGAGCGGGGGAAAAGGGCTCCCAGGCATCCAGCAGAGTCTCCTGGGAGCAGCACAAGAGCCAGGGAGGACTGTGCTGCTGGAATAATGATCAGCACGGGCTGGGCTTCCCTGAAGAGCCGTGGCACCGCAGGCAGGGGAGGCAGAGGGAGGGAACGGGAGGGATGCGTCAGGTTCAGACACCTCCGGTATTTAGTTAAAAAACTGCTGACTCCATTTCCTCAGCCTCACAAATCCCACTACTCCAGGAACACCGGCCCTGGAAAACGCCGAGTGCTGTCAGTACCGCGCTCTGTGCCTGGAAAATCCCACAAGCTGCCGAAGCCCAGCGCGTGTGGGCAGAGCAGACGGCTGCTGGCCCAGATTCGGGGTGCCCGTCCCCTCCTCCAGAGCTCCTGGGAACACGCCTGGTGCTGCAGGGGCAGCAGTGGGAACAACAGCGCCGGGATGGAAACCCAGAGAACCGAACCCCAGAAATGACAGCACCACATTCCCTGCCCATCGTCCCAGGCTTTCAGAAATCCAGTCTCTGTTGTTCAAGGCGGAATTTACCCCTCAGTGTAACCTCAGCTGACACTCAGCCCAACGCCTTCCTCGACACAGAGTTCTGTGGGCAGTGAGGGACGGCGAGGGCTCCATGGGCAGCCCATGGAACAACCCCATCTCCTGCCTCCAGCTGCTGTAGCAGAAGCCCCTCCTCACCAGAGCCACTTCACCCACATCCAAAGGGCTCCTCCCCAGGTAAAGGAGAGAACAAACACTTATTAAAGACAAGATGTGCAGAGCCCATTTCTGAAACCTTGAGGCCCCTCCAGTTCTTGTGTGGCATGCCCTGCCTGCAGGGCACCCCTTGCTGCCAGGGCAGGGGCAGGGTGGGCTCTGGAAGGCCCCGTGGTGCCCAGGCTGCTGCCCTGCTGTGTGTGTCATCCAGCCATAAAGAACACGTCAGCCTGCAGTGGGGGCCCTGTGCAACCTGCTGAGATATAACATTCTTATGACAGTGCTTTACAGAACCAGGCAGGGAAATCCCCTCCCAAACACAGCCACAGGCAGAACTGGGTCACTGGGATCAGCCCGCAGCCTCCCTGCATGCTGGGGATGCTGGAACACTTCAACTACTGCACTCGGTGCCTCCACATCACAGTGTGTCTGAAGGGCCAGAAGAGCAGCACAACTCTGCCCTGACACATATTTGCTGTCTCTAAAGAAGTGTGTCCCTGGAAGTGTCCCAGGCCAGGTTGGACGGGGCTTGGAGCAACCCGGGCTAGTGGAAGGTGTCCCTGCCCACGGCAGGGGGTTGGAATGGGGTGAGTGTTATGGACCCTTCCAACCCAAACCATTCCATGATTCTATATCCCTGTTACAGCCAAAGCTGTCCCCACCACCCTGGATATTCAGAAAGGGATCAGCCCACGAAGCCCCCACTGAAGCAGGAGCAGCCTCTGCACCGCCTCTCCGGCAACCACTGACTGCCAAGAAAATGTACTTGTAAACAAAATGTTCCATAGCCTGTGTCTGCACCCCCTTCATCGCTGCAAGGCTCCAAACGTGGTGTCTCGACTGGGGGCTGGTGTTATTGTCACAAACAGCAGGTAAAAGACACTGCACAGAAACAGGCCAGGGAGTGGCAGCAGAGAAGGAAACCCAGAAACAAAGGTAACAGTGCTCAGGTATCAAAGGAATGTTTTGAAACTCAGTGCAGTTTGCCTGAATCAGTGTGGCACAAAGGATTGGCTGAGTTAACTCCCAAAATCTCAAGCCAAAACACAAAATAAATACATTAGAAAAATAAAGCAAACCACTTTAAACATTTGTTTGAACTGACCCATCAGAACATCAGCTGCCACAGCTCCCTGCCCTTCCAGTCTGCCGTACGAGTGCTCGGGAGTACAAACTGCACATGTCAAATTCCCAGGCTAAGCAACTCCCAAACTTTGTTTTCTTGTTGTTTGGGGGATTTCCAGCTCTTTTCAGGAGCCCTGTCACTGTTTATAAGTGGGATTTCAAAGCCACAAGGCCCTTAAGCCAATACAGCCTTCGTCCCAACATGTGGAATTCTGAATCTGGAAGTGCATCTTGTTTTCACCTTCCAGGACTGATGGAAGCACAAGCACATGAGTCACCACCGAGCACGACTTCCAATAGAGCAGTTTTTGCCTTAGACACCGTGAAACACTCAGACCTGCGTAAAACAGGGCACCAAACACACTGATCCCTGCCTGTTTCCTCAATATCCGTGTTCACTTCCCCACAGGGCCATCCGTCAGGATTAACAATCCATGCAGCTCAGCCCCAGGCTCTCCTCATCCAGAGCTTTTTATAGTCACAAGATATATCTGGAATACGTCAGCTCACAGCAGTCCCCACACACAGGACAACCAGCATCCGGGTAGCCACGACTCACACTCCAGGTTCCTGGAACTGCACTTTCACACTCCACAGCTGACCTGCCTTTCTCTTCCCAGCATCAGTTTTGCTTTCCCTGAAATGAGACTGAAGTGGCTGCAGCTGTAACCCCAGTTGATCAAGGATTTTGTCCATCAGTTACCACAGAGAACAAAACGGGATGGCTAAACATTTATTCACCAAATTTTCATTTGCCCATAAATTCGGTATGGGCAACATACAGAAACACCATCAGTGCATCAGTCCAGAATTGCAAAAAAATTATATTTCAAAAGCAATTCCTTTCAGGAAAAGGGCTGGACTGAAGGAAAAGGGAAGCTTTAATGGCAAAGATTCCCATGTTTGTTTTTGATTAATGGCTTTAGGACACAAACATACAATTTGGATCAAACTCTTGGAACGCAGCAGAGGATCTGGTTTTGCATATATCATGTTTAACATCAGTGAAAAACAATGTTGCACAAGCAGCACTTATTATTTACAGGATTGCCTGGATAAACCCAGACCTGCAAGAGTGACAATCAACAGGGAATGCAAAAAGAGCACAATCCTCATCAGAGAATAGAGGAGGAATTTCTGTTTGTGCAGTCACACAGTCATTGGATTAGAGGTGGGAGGAAATGCTTCCCTATCCAGGAGCTGACATGGCACCTTCCAGCATCAGCCCCTGACCAGCTGAGGGCCAAGTTTGAAATCCTTCCCTCAGCCACAGCTTTATCAACATGTTCCCTGTCAAACCCCAACGAGACACAACTCAGACTCTGCCATGCTCACACCAGGTGTAGGTGTGCTGAGAACCTGCCCTGCTCACCCCCTCCACCACGTTCCCATGGAGATGAAGGAACAGAAAATTCCTGAACAGATCATAATACCCAAAAAAACCTTTCTTAGTATATCTAAAAAACAAAACCCACCAAAACAATTTCTCTTTCAGAGACTCGGCATTTTCACTTTACATCGGACAAGAATTGTCAACTGAAGGGAAGGAGAACCCTGAAACCAATCACTTCTGAAGCCCCACTTTGTCATAAACCAGTTCATTTCCAACAGGCACCAAAGCCCATGCAAGGGATCATCACAAAATCTAACAAGTATAAGTAGTGCACTGAAGCCACATTTTCCTGGTCACAAAACAGTATTTCTCAGTGTTCCCCTAGGGAATTTTGCCAAGTGAGAAAACATCCTGGGAGGGAGTTCATGACATCAAAAACAGGACAAAAAACTCAACAGATTTTATGCTGCCCTTCACAGGAGCAAAGGGTGTCAAAGGCACCACATGTCCAAACCAGAACCCAGTCAAATCAGCTCATTCACTTCACTGCTAATAGGAAATAAAAAGACTAGAAAGAATTGTAATTTACTACAAACATCTCCAAAAGGCAGCCAATAACCCTTTGAGCTGTGGTGACAATTCCTCCCCATCAAGTGCAGTGTCCAAAGACTTCTGGCTGTTCTAACCCCATTCAGCAAATGCCCTGAAGTTTTTCCTTTCTGGACAAGACACAGCCTTGAGGATGAGGTGAGATGTGCCAAAGGGAAGGGACACCAGAGCTCTGCACTGGACTCCACCCCTGGCACCACAAGGCTTCACGGCCCCTGTTGTTGGGTAAAATATTGCTCATGGAGAGCTCTCTGTCTTTTCTAACTTTCTGCCTAATTAACTTGGTTTGTCATTCCAGAATGTCTTTCCCTGGTTTATTGCTCCCCTCCTTCCACTCCAGCACTATTTAATGTTGCTGCATTATTTACAGCAACTGCAATATTTGGAATATGATTTGCGCAAAGGACAGTTTACAACAAGTTGTGTTGCACTATGTACTATTCCTGCTCTCTGAGGAAGCAGATATTTAATTCCCAGAACAGTAAATCCCTTAATCTGAGCAAACCCAGATATTGAGCTGGAAAGTAAAATGTAATAAGTAGAAGATAACAATATTTTCACCTTTCTAGTCCTGATTAATAAGCCGCTGTCCCAAATGCATAGCTCAAATCCTGCAATTCAACACCACAAGGAAACTTCAGGTCAGAGGAAGCACCTGGATTCCCACGGCCCCCCCTGCCCCAGAGCAGCCCCCCAGCAGCCCCTCACTCACCATCTCAGGGCGATCTTGATGGGGGTGGTGAGGCAGGAGGTGAACAGGTCTGCAGGCAGGTCGGGGATCATGGGCAGCAGCTCACTGGCCTCGCAGGCTGCCAGCTGGATGCAGTTCTTCATGGAGGGAGGCAGGGGCATCTGGGCAAGGGGGTGGTTGGGGTTAATGGCAGCCACCTGCAGGACCAAGGACATGCCCCGGGGGGAGTCAGGGAAGGGCACTGCCACGTCAGGAGGAAGAGCTGCCAATATTCCATGGAGCTCTGGGGTCAGAGAAGTTAAGGACTAAGGTAGCACCAGACACAGCTGTAGCTCATATAATTAACAATATTTGACTGTCAAGTATTTAATCTGTCCAAATATCAGTTTATAAAGTAGAAATACCTTACATACCAATACTCTCAGTTTCCAAAACCAGTGATGCTCCTGTTTAGAATTTTGACCAAGAATATGATTTTTTAGGCTAAAAATTCACAGAACAAAAACATAATCAATCATTCCAGCATCTTTCTGAGCCAGGTAAGCAAAGTAAACACTTCAGCCACCCAAAGTTTTGCTCTCTGGCACTCAAAGGTTCCTAAAACGGAAGAGGGGACTGCCCTTGCCTGTAGGAGCCAGAAAGCAGAGCCCCACCACAGTGACCCATGTGCTGTGTTAGCAAAGCTGGCAGAAGCACATTCTTCCAAAGACCAACACTTCAGCCAGCTCAGTACAGCTGATGAACTCCCTTTGCCATCCTTACACATGAAGGATTCTGCCTGTGTGAAGAGGGAATAAATTTGGTGCCTCAGAGGGTCAAAAGGGAACAGAACATTGTGTGACAGTCCCAGGGCCTGGCACAGACACCTCCCACCTGGCAAAGCAACCTGACAAGCCAGGGAGAAGTTTCTGCAACCTATTAAGTTTTTTTGATTCTTTAAATATAATTTTTTCCATTCTAATCCCAAGGGCAGCACTGACACACTTCAGCTTTTTCCAGTCATCTAAATTATCTGGGACCTGTCCCTGCTCCCAGCTGAGCTGAGCTGCTTCCAGCAGAGACCCACACATATCTGGGGGGAATGAAGGCACCCCCAAGCCATCACCTGTCCTCTGGTGATATCTACTCTCAATAAAACTTAAGCTCTATCATCGAATTATAGAATGTTTTGGGTTGGAAAGGACCCTAGAGATCACCTCATTCCAAACCCCTGTATTCCAATAACTAAACAAAAGGTAATTGAAACACTGAAAAGCTCTTTTATTTGAGGAGATAGACATGAGAGTCAGTGTGGGAAAGTATAATCTCTTCACAGATTTATAAATACAAAGCAGTCAAATTGCTCAGCTGTGGCTGTTCACTCCCTAAGAAGGCTCTGCCCTTGGGGCATCCCCAGGAAGGGCTCTGGAGGAGAAAGCACATTTTGAGGGATTTTCAGCTCTCTGAGCACTGTGAAACACTCAGGACTTGATATCTGTCACAATCTGGTGGTGCTCCTCAGGTCTGAAGGGGAACAGCTCAGACTCCAGGACCTGCTCAACTGCAGCTTCTCCCCAGCACAGAAGCTGTGACCCACACAGTGGAAATGTTTGGAGATGGTTTAACAACCTATTAACAACCACAAATGAACATGTAAGAGCAGCCAGGATTACAAACTTGTCAAGCTGTTCAGGACAGTGATGGGGCACAGCTTTCTTGTACAGGTCAGAGAAAGGAAGGGGGAAAAAAGAGGGTTGAGTAAAGCCCACAACTAATATTTATTTTTGCATCCCTAGAGCATCCACTGGAGTCAGACTTTTTACACTGCTTGGTTCTCTCACAAACACAACTTTTTATTAGGGCAAGATATGGATCAAAAGATCAGAATCCCTCTGGCAGATTAAGAGAACAGCAAACTCCTTTGATCTCCTTGCAGGAAGATGGGGAACAATTATCCAGATCACTCTGGCAGCCCCTCTGGAGCACCAGTTCCAGCTTCACTTCACTTTTCATGAATTTGAACAATTAGATAATTTATAATTTTCCAAATGAATTCCCATCCATGCTCTGCAGGACACCCTGAGCACTCTGCTCTCTCCGGTACCACATCTCTGCTTTCTATTAATCACACCCATGTACCTCAGTCATCACAGTTAATGAACTCTAAAGACAGAATGAAAAGCTGCCACTCTAGCCTGAAAGTATTTTCATAATCAAATTAATTGGTAGTTTTAACCTGTGCTGCAAGGGCAGAAATACTAAAGTGCCAAATTTAGTCACCACAAAACCACCTCCAAGAACTGGAACTCAGAATGAAAGGAGTCATAGCCAGGGATACTGTTAACATCTGTTTGGAGGTGGTATTTGTGGCAGTCAGTTGCCTGCTTAGTTAACATTCCTCCCTTGAAGTTTTGCATTTTTTTTAATAGTGTTTTGGAGCTGTGAGAGTGTAAGAAGTGAACCTTTACAAATGCCCTTTCCCTGGCAGCTGAAGGCAGCAGGGGGGTCTGGCAGGGGGGAGTCTGCACAAAAATCCAACTTCTTCCCTTCCACTTCACATTTCAGATTTACCTCAATAAATTACCAATTCCATTTGTAACCCAAGACAGCTTTTCACTGGACCACATTCACCTTCAGCACCCTGTAGAACTGGAACCACCAAGACAATCCCTCTGATGAAGTTTTTGCCATTTCACATTTTCTCCTTCACTTTAACAGTACAAAGCCATAACTGCACCAAAATACAGCTTCAAAGACCAGACTTTTGTAACCAGAAAAAATGTCTTTTTCACCTCAGCAGAAAAGACCATTAAGGCCCAAATTAATTCTATTAACATTAACATTTAATTAGTGCTTGTATTAAAAATCATTCCAAGTTTAATAGGATAGCAAACTGAACCAGAAGGATTGGAGTGGCAAAGTTATTTGCAAATTAATTTGCCTTCCAACATGCTTTTAAACACATTTCTTCTCAATGTATATAGCAAAGGGAGCTTAAAGTTCATTTGTGTTCACTGCACACCACCAAAGCTTTCTCTCACCTCCAGCTCCTGCTCCCTTTGTAGTGCAAATTGCTTGAAGGACTTGACAATAAGGCCGGCGTTGGAGCAGTCGTAGACGAAGATGGAAGGACTCCCCATCCAGGTCTGCAGGTCGTATATGGAGAGTGGGATGTACTGAGTGTAGTTCTGCAGGAGAAAAACACCCCCTCCAGTTACCATGAGGCAGAGAAACAAGAGAGCTTGAACTGGTGAGATAACAAAATACACCCACAAAATCCCAATTCTGAAATCCCAAAGTAAAACCTACACTGACCATATTAATCAACACAAATATCAGTCAATATCTGCCAATAACTTGCACCATGAACCCAAGTCAACCCAAACAACAAACATTTTATTTTAGCATTGTTTGAAACACTCAACTCTAAAGGAAAAGCCCAAAACTCCACCAGGAGTTTTCAGTATTAGATATTTAGAGCTGTGATTTGTGCTAATAACTCCAACCAGCATTTAATAGCCCAATTTTAACCCAAATTTCTGCAACACTGATAAAGGATGCAAACCAGATGTCTTTAATTTAACATCAAACATCCTAAACTGAAAAGCCCATCAATAAATCAAGAAGGATAATTAAGCCCCTGCAGCCCATCAGCACTACCCTGCCTGAGCTTAACGAGATGCTTCATAATTTTATTACAGCTTTAACTTCTGTGCAACTTTCAGAACTATCCAATAAAATTAAAACCAACAAAGCTGCCTTCAACAGAGTGAAGTACCCACAGTTCCCTTTCTGTAAATAGGAAGGATTTTGTTCCTTGTCTTCCATCTTAATGCCCCCAAATAACTAGAGGCAAGAGCATAAAAATCAAGACATTTAAAACCAGCTATGAAGGGTCAACCCTGCACTAACTGAGCTGAAAATATAAACCAAAGCAGATTTCTGCCTGCAAAGAGTCACCACTGAACACCCAGCAAGATCCTTCCCAGCTGCAGGCACAGGACAACCTGATGTTCCCACAGCCCTGAGCTCAGCCCAGAATCCTCAGAAAGAGCTGTGAAGTTCCTATTAACATTAGCAGAATGATGGATGGGATCATAACTCCCATTTAAATTCAAAAGACTTAAAATAGGTGTAATAAAACCAGTAAACTTTTACAAAAATCCAATTTTCAAGGACATGTATCAGCGTTGATAAAGACAGAAGGGATCATAAACCAGATGTTACATAAGGTAGGGAAGGGTAAGGCATTTCCAAATCCAGTTTTGCCCATATATAACAGTTTTGGTTGTTCCATTACAATTAATAGGAAAAACTGTTTGCAAAAGCCAGTTTTTGGGAGTTGGGAGCTCTGCAAACCACTGCAGGATGGAAATGATGCATGAAGAGCTCCTCCCCAGCAGAGACCTTTCTTAAGGTCACCACTCCCGTGAAGCACATTCCAATCACAGGAACTTACATATAAAATGACCTGCTCTGACACATCTAATCAATGACGTTTTATGGGATGAATTGTTTTAACTTTGTATTTCTAATGCATCTTGGTGCAGTTAAGATTAGATTATAGCTCTGATTAATACTGTGGTATTTCCAACCAGAAGAATTTTATGTTCCAACTCTACCGTGAGGGTCACATAAAACATCAACATTTGCTAATGATATGTAAATGAGCTAATTTGAAGAAAAAAGGAGCGTTAAGTAAGTTTTGGAGCGTGGTTGTTCAGGGTGATGCTTTGATGCCACCTCATCGCACGACTGCCACCTGGGCCGGGGGGAGCTCGGCCGGGGGGTTTGTTCTCTGCCTTTGGTTTGCAGGAGAAGCTCCTGCTCTGCTCACACCGACCCCTCTATTCCCTGAGCCTCTTCAGGGCAATGACACAACTCTCAGCTCCACTGGGAACGAGTGGTTATGGACTCTGGAGTGCAGCCCCTGGCAGAGCAGTGCAGCCCCTGGCAGAGCAGGGGGCAGAGGCTGCAGCCCCTGGCAGAGCAGGGGGCAGAGGCTGCAGCCCCCCAGCACACACCTTGTTGAAGACCCAGATCTCTCCGTTGACGGTGGGCCGGGGCACGCCGTGCCCGTTGTAGTGGAACAGCACCCGCTCCTCTTTGGCGTTGCGGCGCAGGGACGTGCACAGCTTCTTCACCTCGTCCACCGTGGGATCCAGGCTCTGCTTGTACCTGGCCTGGGGACACAAGGGCAGAGAACCACATCAGCTGGGAGAAGCAGCCAGGGCAGGAGCGGGTGGCCGGGGGGCACAGGAGCAGGGGTGTAAACCAGCTGCTCTGGGGAGAGAACACACCAAACGTTTTTACAATGGAGCTGAAGAAACGAAGCACCTCTGTGACGGGGTGTGGGGCTGTGCCCACACAGACATCAGCAACACGAGTTTGAGGGTTTATCACAGCTCCCAGCCCTGACCCGTTCGCTCAGAATCGTTAACGTTCAAAAAGCCCTGGGAAGAAGAAATCTGTTTCAACATTATCCAGACTCAAACACAACTCCTCACGATGACTGGTGACCAGCGACAGGACCGGAGCACTGTACAAAACCTGCTTTGGGAGCCTGTTTGTAAATCAAACTAAAGCCTCAGAAATTGGGCTTTTTGGGTTTTCCTCTATGGCAGGCAAAGATAAGAAAGTCTTAAAATATCACAGTAAAAGAGGATGAAGCACTTTAATGGAGAAATGGTTTGATTATCTATGAAACTTGACAAGTATATATGGTGCTGCTCAATTAACAGTTTTTAAAGGAATCCAGAGGAAATCCAAAGCAGGCTGAGCTCTGTGCTGGGCACTTGGTCAGAATAACAATAAACAAACAGAACAATGAACAAACACCTCAGGGAAGAGCCCATTCAGCATCTCTAATGAGGAGTCAGACTTTTAAAATCAAACTCTTATCTTGCAGAATTTTTTAAAGAAATCAAAGAGTGTGGAGATGAGAGAAAGCATCTTTTTTATATAACTCCATTTGGATTCCCAGAGGATATTTAGCAAGATCTCAACACAGAATTGGGAGGAAAAGTCCATGTATAAAGACTTGCTTATGAAACAGGAAGATGGGGGGAGAATCCTTCATTTCATTCATGGAGAGAAGTCACTGTGAACTTTCAAGAGGATCAGTTTTGTAGCCTGACTCATCCAACGCTAATAAACACTATGGAAAAGGAATATGACAGCGTGGTGAATGCAGAGGGTGATCCTGGGGAGCCACAGGGACAGGCTCAGCAGCTCTTTGGAAGAGGATTTTCACTACCAAGAGTTTTATACTCATGAGTTTCCTTCCCATTAACTCCATTACTATGGACTTCTCCCCAAGCTCAGTCTCCCTGTCCGATGCCAGGCTGGCTGGTTCCAGCCCTACTCCCAGCCCTTCTGAGGGGGAATCTCTTCTAGTGAAAAACTACAAACTGTACTAATAAACAAAAATACTTTGTTCTTTGGTTCATTCAAAATGGTGATTAACATCTCAGTCCTGAGATTCACCATTATTTAATTTTAATACTGATTAAACCACAGTTTTTTTCCTGCATCAAAGATTTAGGACCCTGCATTTACACTTGCTTTGGAGACACATCAAAGAACAGTCAAATTTGGAACTGTACACAAACACTCCCATTTTTGCACAATAGCACAATAAATGAACCATCACAGACCAGAACTCTTTCAGGAGCAGTAGAATTCAGACAAATTTTCTGCTCATTTTTGGGTGTTTTGTCACCTCTCAGCTTCTTCCTGAAGGTTTGGATGTTTTCACTAATTGTTTAGGACAAATATAAATCCTGACTTCTCAACCCTTTACACAATGGCACGCGCTGTGTTGAGGTTGCTGGGATGAGCAGTTGGGTGCACAATGCAGTCCCACACTGCACGGTGGAACAGTCTGGCTTCCTCAGGAAACCAGTCAGAGGCAGAGTCAATCTTTGGAATTCACATAAGAACACGTTCTGCTTTACCCCAGAACAAGCCTTGGTTTAAAATAACCCTTAAGTGCATCCCTAAAAACCTTACTGCATCCTGCCAGGGCAGGGCTGTCCCACTCCAGGGTGGGCAGCAGACACACAAGCAGCAGCACCAGCCTCTTGTGTGGCAACTTCAGATAACTCAGCCCTGTAAGAAGTGACTGCAATTTACCCCTGCTATCCATCAATCATAAACTCTATTGCCTTAAGCCCAAACTGATATGGCCACAATAACTCTCAGGTTAGATACATCATGCAAATACAAATTATTCTGAACCACATCCATAGACTCCAGGCATTTTAATTTTTACTTTTTTTAAACCATCTTTTAGGTGTTTTAATTTTAGGTTGTGGGCACACGAAATTACCCTGATGTAAATTCATGAGGATTAGTCCAAGATAATAAAAACTGCATATTTAAGTACAAGGGAGTGTGCTGGAAATCCCAAATTGACGTTGCAAGCTGCAGCTTAACCTGGTTAACACAGGCCATGTGTAACATTACTGATACAATTATTAGTCATTGCTAACTTGAAAAGTATTAATTACAGTGAAGACATACTATAACTTAGAGCTGCTTAAGTTTAAATGCTGAACTAAGCCAAAGGAAGACTCTTGTGAGTCCTAGGCCAGTCTTCTGCAGGTAGTTGGTTGCATTTCAAATCCAGCTCCATCTCCTGTATGCCAACTCCCTCCCGAGGCTCCCACGGGTGGATTTGCTGATGTCCAGAGTGGGATGCACTGTTGGAGCTGAGCTCTGCGTGTGGCACATTTCCTCTCCTGCCTGGAGTCAGCACTGTGGTGACTTTACCTTCCCTCTGCAGTCTCTGACCTTGCTTTTCAGTCCAACGTGAAATGAATTCTGAAGTACCTGATCCTTATTGTGCAGACTTGGGATTCAATAATACTTCCAAAAAAAACACCTTTGAGCAGTTTGTTCAAGAGAACTGATGTTGACAGAGAAGACAAAAATCAGGACTAGTAACCTTGAGTGTGTGCTCCAATACATCCAGGAGACAGGTGTGTATCTCAGCAGTTACAAGCTGCTTCACACTGCAGGTCTGTGCCAAGATTTACAGAAATCCCACCCACCTGACCTGTTTGGTACAAATCCCTCCCTCTCTGCTCAAATAAACACTCTGAGAGGGCTATGTAAATAATTTTTCATTTTTAAACCAAGGGAATTGTAAAAGAACTCAATCTGCTTCTCATATGCCAGATCTGCATCCTCAGCCTGGACACAGCTCGGTGGGTCACATCACAAAAAGCCCTAACAGGATTTCAGGTATACCCCAGGACACATTTTTATAACCTGCCTGGTCAAACAAACCAACTCCCAAGTATCAGTGTCATTTTAGTCCCAATCCGTCTCTAGGACCTCTGTTTTAAGAGCTCATTAGAGTTTCAGGCTCCGCATCTTTTTGCTTCTTACATATTACTGGGAGCCCAGTTTAGGCTGCAGGACCACAAACTGGTGCATCCTCAAACAGAATGTCTTTATATTCTGGCCCAAGCACATCCTGCTCCCAGGAAGGAGCTGAGAGGATGGATTCATGCAGAGCAGGAAGTTCATCTGCTCAACATTAAATAATTATTCAGCAATTTCAAGTTTTTCTCTGATTGCAAAGTAATTGTTTAATGAAGCAATATGCTGATTAAAAACACCTTAATGAGTTAGCAGAAGGAAAACCAATTGTTCTCAGGTTTATGCTTTGTTAAGCTCCACAGGAAAGGAGTTAAGCCCAAAGCATCTCAGACTTTTCTCATTCTGCCTTTAGAGATGAGCAGGAATATAAATAAAAATGCCAACAGTTTTCTCTGTTAATGCTCTAAGTTTTGCACAAAACTGGTGTGTGTCAGAGAGAAGCTCCAGTTGTCTAATACAGCATCCTTTGCGTGTCCAGGTCAGCAAGCACTGAATCCTTGTCCAGTGGATCCGTGCGGTACTTAGCAGATAAAGAGCACCAGGGATGCTGCCAGGGGACCTGCAGGAGGCTCCTCCCTGTCTCTCACCACCAGGGATTCACCACCCACCACAGAACACAAAGACAAGGTGTTTTTAAATAGGTCACCCAGAGCTGGTAATTACAGAAACACAATAATCAGCTTTGCAAGGCAGAGCTGCTTTTCTCTTCAAGGAGCCTTTTAATATCAGCTCTGTCTTCTCATCTCAGGACAAACTGACATCAATGGTCAGAGGTAAACACCCTCAAATACACAAATCTTGCTCATCTGCCAATTCTGGTCCTATTTTGATGACAAAGCACAAACCAAAAGCCAGGTGCAGTATAAAACATGTGAATGAATGTTCCTGTCAGGAGAGTGTGGAAAGAAAGGCAAGAGTAAGCACAGTCACCGAGGGGCTGCCCTCACCAGGATCTCCAAAGGAACAGAATTCAGATGCTGAGTGAGGAAGCCAAGGGAAAGCAGTTCAGAGGCAGCCACGAGAACTCCACCTTGGCCAGCAGCAGCTCCCAACCCTCCAAGGAGCCCACCTGAGGCAGGTGGCATCAGCCAGGGGCAGCTCAGTGACACTGACGCCTGGCACTGCTCAGAGCTGCCCCACAGTTCCACTGCTGTGCTACTTTGTTCATGAAATGGGAAGAAATTTTCTTTTCTTACAAGTGAAATATCCTTTTCATTCTAGTTCAGACTTATTTTTCTGGACTTCAGCTGCTGCATCTCCTTTTCCCATCTCTTCCCTTTGAAGGAATCCTGCCCACAGTGTTCCAGGCTTGCAGCAGGATGCCGAGACCCATAGGATTTTCCCATAAAATTATTTTCCAAGTTTGTTGACTTAGTTTCAGAATGCCAGGCCCTGCTACCTGCTGTACATCAACAGTTCAGTTCACAAAGCAGTTTAATGCCACTTCCTTGTCTTTACAGCTTCTGAACACACTTCCACACTGCAGTTCACGCCTGCAACTGATTTTTTCCTTTCTATGACTCATTTTTACAAGAGAATCTCAGAGACATCAGTATTAAGTACATTACTGCTGCAGTTTCACTGTTTCCACTTTCAGTGGTGTGTTAAAGATTTATCAGATTTCTTTTTCTCACTATCAAAAGCATTAAAACATGAGTTCTACCTAGCCTGAGCCCTGGGATTGCAGCAGGGAGCCTCCCCCTTGGCTAGCCGATTCCCAAATCCTTCAGTGGCCACTGCTGTAGGAGCTCCTCCAGGCACAGCTGCTCCCAGCTGAGGGCAGTGCCTCCAGGTGCAGCGCAGGCTACAGAACTCCAGGAGTCTCTGTCATGGGTTAGGATGCAGCCTGGAGTGAAGGGCCTGACAGCAGCAGGAAAGAGGTGGCCCAGGTCAGACCTTCCAGCACAAAAAGAGCAGCTTCAGTGCAAGGTGTCTTTGGGATGGTTTGAACTCAGGCTCTGGACTCATGCTCTCCCCAGCCAGGCCATGCTGTGGATGAGGGAGGATTGTGATGTGGATCACTCAGAGGCCACCAAAAGAAAAACTACAATGGCTGTTTCGTTTGTCCTAATCTTCTACATACTCACAAGACAAAAAAAACCTGGGTTTCATCCTTTCCCATACTTAAAATCTGTGCTTTTCTGACCAAAGTGCTTCTAGAGGGGTATCTTGTGAAACAGCCACTGGCTGACAGTGACACTCTGAATGGCACCACGACAGG
Organism: Formicarius rufipectus; assembly: GCA_013399695.1. Classification (NCBI taxonomy): domain Eukaryota; kingdom Metazoa; phylum Chordata; class Aves; order Passeriformes; family Formicariidae; genus Formicarius; species Formicarius rufipectus. The sequence continues at coordinate 222,335 of VXAU01005350.1, forward strand.
TTTTCAGACGGAAGGAGAATGGCAATACTGGGTTGGCAATTGGACTTGTTGACTCCTCTCCTACAACAGACTCTTTTTTTGTTCTGGAAAAAAAAAAAAGTGCTGGTTTATGCTGAACACAGTTGATCTTTAACAAGACAGCAAAGGATTGATACAGCAGAATTTTGCAGAGCCTGAAAGAGCTGCCAAATTCAAGAGGCTGTTGGGAAATAAAAACCAACAAATACAGTCCTCTAAGGAAAACCTGGTTTTGTTAAACAAGGTCACACAGTCTTTTTGTTGTTCCTTTCCTTCTTATTCATTTTTCCTTACATGTTCCTACATCTGCAGAGTAGGGAGACCAAGTACCAGTTTTCCCATGCTCCCCTTTGGAATTCTACAGCATTTCTTCTGCAGAAGCAATTAGTATTTGCTGTTGTTTTAAAAGAAAAACCCTACAGAAATAAAGAAAAAGTATGACTCACTGAGAGACCAATAATTAGGTCATGTGTTCAATTAGTTTTCATGCTTAAGTAGTTACTCTTCAGGAAACGCTCCCCCTTTGATGTGCAGCAGCAACTTCTCAATTAATTAGGCAGAAAGAAGCAATGAAGGAATGAAACCTCAGAAACCTTATCAAAGCCCAGAGATCTCTAATGAGGGGAACAACAGCATCAACAGCAGACAACATGCACTGAAAGGTAGAGGCTTTCAGTGATCCATTTCAAGTATCTTGGCTGTACTTCCTTTGAAACTAAGAGAAAACTGTTGGGAAGCAGACTAGAAGAGAGGGAGACGCAGCCTGTTTGATCAGAAAATCACTGTTTCCTTGAAGACCTGCCACAAAAGAGATAATCTATCCATACTGTAGATGTGTTCTCAGAGACCATCACTCACTGGTGGAGGCAAGAGGCATCACACAATGGGCGAGCTCAGATTAGAGAAAAACAGGAAAACTCTTCATTGAAAATCTGCAGAGTTAAAAACCTGTGTAGAGTTAAGCACAAGAGGATACAGTGCTGGGAGTCCCAACCTGGCACCAAGCACCTGGGGGAAAGGATCACATACAGCCATTGCTTAACTAACTACTAACTAACTAACTAACCAACCAACACTCCATCTGTGCCCACAGAGGAGCAGCAGCTATGCCTGGTTGGGATCAGGAGCCAGTTCCTCAGTTCCCTTTGGTCCCCTGCTGCAGTCCTGCTCCTTGATGATGTCATCCCTCTGAACTGAGGGAAAAATGGGCACAACCACGTCCACTAAATGGGTTGGAAAGACCTAAAACGTGCCCAGATCTGCCAGACCAGTAAGTGCAGACATGTCATTGTCTGTCTCTTAACAACTGACATGAATGTGAGTAAAGGAGCACCACAGAGAGGACTGCTCAAGGAACAGCTGCCAAACTGCTGTGTGAGTGTCACCTCACCCTCGGTGACCAGGGATGTGCCAGGAGCAGGCATTCCCAAACACCAACACTTGCTTTCAACCCACCCTTCCCAAAGGCTTTCTAAAAGTTTATTTAATCTTGCCTTCTAGGTTTCCCCAGTCCTTCCCCCATCCAGGATCTTCCCCCTCCCTTCACAGCTCACAGTCCTCCACCCCAGGGATGCCCATTCAGGTGGAGCTATAATGAAATGAATTAATTCCATTAAAGAATTAGAACGGTCAAATTTACTCCCTTCGTGAAAAAGGAGGAAATTGAGAGAAGGAAAAGGGAGACAACAAAGTAGCACTTGAACTAAAAGATCAATATGTAACTGACTTTGTTTTATTTAGGCAAGTGCCTGTAAGGGGGAAGAATTCTTTGGGATGGGATGTTTCAAACTCTGGCCTTGCTGGTGCTGGATGTTGCACAGAGGGTGCAGCAGCCCCAGAGCTCCTGACCTGGAAGGGCAGGAGGGGAGTGGTGATACCAAATTACAGACTCGCTGTGGGTAAATCTTACAGAGGCACAAACCTCTCACACTCCATTAAGCTACTTACCAGAGGATGTAAAAAATCCCAAATTCCATAGAAGAACTGACCTTCAACTTGAAGTAAAGGTCTCATGACAACTGCAAGATCCCACTACAACAGTAGGATCTCAGAAGAGCTGGGAGCAATGGAGGGGTGTGTGTGTCTGACATTCTCCTTAGCTCACCTCTGCTCAGGAAGGGTTTCCAACTGCAGGTTTTGGCCTTCCTGGCAGGACTGGGAAAGGTCACCAGAGAGTAAGGAACAGGACTGCAAAAAGCATCTGGTGCAGGAGTGACACTGAGATTCACAGGGACCGGTAAAATCACACCAGAGGTTTCAAAATGATGGAGCAAAGGAAGGAAACGTTCTGTGAATGTTCTGATCAGTTTAAAGAGAGAAGCTGGTCAAAAGCCACTGCCAACAAAGAAAAAACAAATCTATAATTTCATGCAAATTTAATAAGCATATGCTCCAGCTTACTTCATACCAGGTCCTGAATTATGTAAACTTGCATCATCCAACCCACAGCTCTGCCTCTGGCTGCACAGCCCCTTCTCAGAGGCTCAGACACACGGAGGGAAACCCAGGGAACTTGACTGTCTGGGGAAGGCTGGGAGCCAAGGAAGGAGATACCCCTCCAGAGACAGAGGGGTAAGGAAGTCTGACACCCTTCTACGAAGGCAGCCAGCAATCCCAGCCCAACCCACAGGGTCTGTACGAGGATCAGTGCTCACGGCGTCGCTGATGCTTTTATACAAAGTGCTGGGGCTCAGCTCCGAGAATTCCAGCCAGGAGGATGCAGAAAGCACATCCCCTCAGTCCAGTCCCCGAGCACAGGAGCAGCAAAATGCTGCAGAACACCTTCAGTCTCCCCAGCAGCCCCTCTGCTCAGCCCTGCAGTGCCCCAGAGCCAGGTCCCAGGTTCCACTGATAAAGGGAGGCAAACTGGGACTTACAGAGCAGTAACTCCTGCTCATAAAAATCCCCCCGAGCTACTGCATCTCCATAAACCATCTCCCTGCAGCAGCACTCGCAATTCGCACTCCATTAGTCCTATTTTCAAAGTCTGTTGACTCTTAAACTGAGGCAAGTTCCTGCCTTTGGAATAGCACAACAAGCAGTGCTGCCAAGAAAACTGAATTTACACCTCCACAACAGGGAAATTATTTGCTACTCACTGCCAGCACAAGCAAAGCCATGCTCTGGCTGGGCACTTACTCCAGGGCTGCACCTAACACAGGCAGAATTCTGCAGGGGGTAATACATGAAGGTCAGAAGCAGAGAAATCCCACTTCAATACGATCAATTCCTTATCTAAATATTTTAAATGCAGAGCATGCAAGGAATCTCCAAAAGAAAATCCAAATATTTTATTCTGGGCAATGAAAGCTGTACGAAGTGCTGTCTCAGCCAAAGGCTGCCCTTTCCCACGGTGATGATTTCTCAGGATGCTCCCTGCCAAAGCCTCTGCTCCCCTGAGCATCTCCAGCCATTCCCCACCCAACCCAGGGCAGCAGTCCCAGGGAAGGGTTTCTCCTCCAGCAGGCACTACAGGGTCCTCTGCTTTTCACTTTCACTCCCTTTTCTCCTTCCATTCTCAGCGGCTTAAGCAGCCCCTTGGAACCTGTAATTGAGTCTCTTTCCAGATTACTCTCAGGTTTAACCCCTTCCCTGCCCAGTGAAACTCAAATCCCGTGACCCAAGGGAGGGTCAGTGAACAGCTATCTTTGTTTTCTTTCCACTTTTACACCACACCTCAATTATCTCTGCACTGAGGTGCAAGGACTCTTGACTTGTTCCGGGAATTCTTTGTCAAGACAGACCGAGCCCCCAGCTCAGTCATCTCCTGCTCTGTCCCCCAGTACAATCTTTATTTGAGAATTGCATGAAATGTCTGAATATTTGCTAAACTGCAGAATTTTGCAGATGAAACAACAGCTGAAGTGGTTTTACTCCCACAGCACACAAATTTATGTAGCTACACAACAATAAAGCAAAGTCTTAAATTTAATCAGAACAAGTACTTCAAGCAATGGCAAGCTGATAAATTATTTAGAAAGGGACTCAATAAGACCTGGAAGGAAATATCCATCAGCTGTTCAGCCTGGGAGCTTCCAGAAACAAGGAATTTTAATGCTTTATCCCTTTACAGCTTTTTTCACCTAAGCTGTTCGTATTTAACAAAAAGGGAGATGTTTGAACAACCTCATGCAGGCAGAAGTAGCCAAGGATTGGCAGCAATGCCACAGGACTGGTCACAGTGGCCATCACTGCCACGATCCATCACCAGGAATTAGCACCATTTGTGGTGCTACAACAAGGTATTCATGACAGGCAGCTCCTGGTGTAAGGAACTGGCAGCCTGGGAATACTGGTTATTTCAGAAGATTTTCATTGTTTGGTCTTTTTTTCAGACTGACTCATTTTCCCCAAACTGTCTTCCTTCCATCCATTCTGCCACCTCTCCTCAACCACTCCAAACCACTGAGAAACACACAAAACTAGATGTATTAGTATTTATATGAAAGCTCTAGGAAATTCAATAATGTTCCTATTGTTTTATTGCACATAGCACATCAACTTCTCTTTATTACTGCAGAAAACTCAAGAGCCCTGTGGAGTGCAATAAAGCAGGACGTGTTTGGCTTTGCAATGTTTCAGGGGCTGTGATTTCCTGCAGGAACCAGGAACTCAGAGCCATCCCAGCTCTGGGACTGCCTCCCCCAGCCCCACGCAGGGAACCCGCTCCTTCTCACCTGCCCCCCATCCCTCAGCACCAGGGACTCCACTACAGAGCACCTCTGCATCAAGATGTTTTACTCTCCTTTTGGATTTCAGGCACTATTTGAGTTTTCTGCCAAATTCTTGGGCTGGTAGATAAAGATTTAAAAACTGTCAATGTACCACGAGAAAAAATGCCAAAGTAAATTCTCTTGTCTTAAATATATAATAATATCTACCATAAATGCCTCAAGACAAGTCCTTCTGATAGAAATATACTTTAAAACACTTCAGAAACAAGCATTTAACAGACCATGCTGCACAGATTCAGACAGGTAAAGGTTTGCCCATGAGAAGAGCCCAGAACACTCACCCTTGGCTGCCAGTTCTCATACTGCTTCTGCAGGTTTGCCCCAATGGTCTCCAGAGCCTTCTGAGGCCCCATGGACAGAGGATCTGGGAACAGAACACAAAGGAGCATTTCTGACCCCAGCTGAACCCCTCAGATCATTGATATTTTCATGCAGGTTCCTTCCATGGCCAATTTCAAACTCGTAAATGTGACATTCCTCATGGAATTTACTTGGGGGCAACACCCAAAAGTTATGCCCAAATTCTTCACTCCAGTACAAATCCAGTTCCATTACAGACTGTCAGAGCTGGAAGATTTCTCTCACCAAGGTACTAAACACAATTTTGCTTTGAAGGACAGGAGAGGCTTTACATCTGTTTATTTTAATACTGAAAAAAGGTTTCTATTGTAAACAATGACAACAATTCAAATTGGTTAAATATTTGATGATAAACATTTTCTCTTGATGGATGAAAATCCTGCTTCATTTACTTCCTTTGCTTCCTGCTTCACAGATTATGTGCCATTTGTAATATTTTAGAAGTTAATTTTATCACTAGATAATTACCACCATCCATACATAGCAATACAATTCCAGCCTATGTGCTTTATTCAAACACCATGAACATATAATTACACTATTAATAAGCTTAAAAAAACCAACTTAGCAGCTACCATTTCACTATTTAATGTAAATGATCTTAAAAGCATTTAACCAAATCAATTAAGGGATTTTTTGTTTATTTTTACAAATATTCTCTTCTGTTAGAAACAAAATACAATAAAGTAGAATGAAAGCAGGACTGTATGAGTTATTTTTCTTTAGTGAATAAAAGCTGTGATCTTATTTAACCTCTAGTAGTAAACTGTGTGCTCAGACTGCCTCCAGGAGCACCCACTCCCCTCGGGGACCCTGCAGGGGCAGCACCCACTGTTAGAAACACTGTACATTGCAGGGGTCTTTTCTGTGCTGCTTAAGGGGAGTTTTGGGCTGATCCCTTGAGCTGCCAACCCCCCGAACACACCCACCCACTCTGCCTCACATCTTCTGGTGGTCACCTGCTATTGCTGAAACGTAAAGAAAAGCAAACAAGAAGATAGCATAGACAAATCAGATGTGTTTACTTGAGTCCTTTGAAAGGACCAAACCGAACTTGGAAAAAGACATCAGGAACGATTCCTGTGCTGGGCCAGCAGAGGAACCCGAGTGCAGGCTCTGAGCACCACTGCCAGTGCCCTGCACACCAACCCTACCTGCACTGGGGCCATCCCAGAGCCAAACTGGGAACTCCTCCTTTTCCCACATGGAGCTCATGGCACACAGTCCCTCCAGAGCTGCCGGCCCCCCTGGCACTGCAGCACAGGTGCCACCTCCAGCTTCACTCTGGGGACACACAGCCCACCCCAGGAGTGCCCAGGGCCACTGCAGGACTCTGGGCTGAGGCTGTGATGGCCATTTGTCCCCAGGGGCCAAGGGCAGGTGACCCCAGCTCAGGGGTGGGCAGCAGGGACTGGAACAGTTCCACAGCACCCTGCACATCTGCAGAGACATTAGTACACACCCCACTCGCTTCTCCTGAGACTGTTGTGAGGAAAAACATCCCATAATTCTGCAATTACCTTTTTCAGAAATTTCAAGTTGGCTGGAAATGGAAGGAGCAGTTGTGTACATACACACACTGAAAATTTCATTACAAAAGTGCATTCCACATTCTCTTTGCTAATGATAGGCACTAATGACTTTATTTAAATGATTCTGCAATGCTCCTCATTCTCTTTGCTCTCTGCTTCTGTACCAATGAGACATCAGAGCTGTTCTCTCTCCTGCACTGATGCATCTCTTTGTGCCTGCTCAGGGCTTTTCAACTGCTTTAAAGTCATCAGCGTTTTTAGGTTAAAAACCTGAGATGCTGTGATTCATAAAAGCAGGTAAAGCAAGGTTAGAAACAAGAACTCCTGAAAGTTTATTTAAGAGATTCAGTTTGTGCAGTGATTAATTTGCTCCTGGGGCCTGTCTAAGCCCTGGAGTTGAGGATTACAGTGCCCAGCATGGTATGTGCCGGAGGCTGAACATTCTCAATTCCTACATAAAAACCAGATCCAAGAAACCTTTTGTACACAAGGTATTTCCTTCTAATATTGCTTCAGATTTGTCTCATCTTCATAATCAGACTTCTTTCTCCAAAATCAAGGGAACTTTTCATTTCTTCACAAAAAGACTAGGAATTTAGTCCAACAGTGCCTCAAACTAGCAAGCCCAGGTGTTGGAACTGCTGGCAAGACATCCTTGGGAATAATTCCAGATCTTCTGAATTCATGTTTCCAATTAAAGCAGCCCCGGAGCGGCCATCTCAACACGCTGCAAAGTCCTTGCATTTTACAAACTTCCCTGCTCTGCTGTGTGAGGCAGCAAAGGGGGATTTAAAGCTTTGCAGATCCCAGCACTCTGATGATGGAACTGCTCAGAGACTTCCTCAGGAATTTATAAATCTACACCAATTAAAAGGAAGCAAAGCAGCTCATTAACAGCTGGTTTTATCCATGGTATCCCATTTCAGACCAAAGCAGGACATGACCTATGGCAGCAGTTGGGACTGGACTCTCCAGTAACCCAGAGGGAGAGGAATCCCAGATTTCCTTTTGCTCACCCCAGTTTTAAGCTTAGGAAATTCACAACTCTAGGATGACCTTCTATGCTGTGACTCAGTATTTATAAGATTCAGAGTCAGCTGGAGCCTGGAAGCCCTGGAGACTCACCGATCCAGCATTCCAGGCGGGCACAGGGAGTTGTTTTCACCACATCAGGAGGGTCCACGCCGACATTTAGGCACAAAACTAAGGCAACACTTACAGTCTTCATCTGCAAAGACAGGCAAAAACACACCACTCAGTGCAGAAACAACAGCAATTTTAACCTGGGTTTAAATTCTGCCACTCCCAGAACTTTTGAAGGGTTTCAACCAACCTCATTTACCAGCTCTTTCACACAGATTATTTTAAGCAAAACCTGACTGATTAAATTTTTCATCTTTTTTATTAGAACAGTACTTAGACCCTATGTTACTATTTTTATTATTATTTCCAGACCCTATTCTTCTCTTTCTGAGCATGGAAATAGATATCAGTGAACTTCTGCTACTCATCTTAAATTAGCCATTGTCCAGCTGAAACACATTATTAAAACATGAGGAAATGCTATTCAGGGTCCCTGATCAATATTCTAATGTAGTGCATGATCTCTAATATTAAAACTAAGAGTACTGCAATGGAGAAACTCCCAAGTGATGAACTAAACCTCAAAAATCCCCAAACAAACAAACACACATCAAAACAAACACATTCGGTCAATTTTTATTTTGTTTTCTGCACCTTAGTAGTCTTGGAGAGTCTTCTTAGGAGAAATCCTGGCTTGGCTCCCTCCCTGGGCATGCTCCAGCATCACCCTGGCACTGCCCAGGCAGCACATGGGGTGGTGCCACATGGGCACCTCCAACATACCAAACCCAAACCCACCAAACCTCAGCTGGGACTGAAAACCTGCACTAAACCAAGGTCTGAGCACTGCAGCCAGATAAAAACACTGCTTGAAAATGACTATTTCACATCTTTACGGTCTTTCCTACATTCCCCTGTCCCGACACCTAAACCAGAGAGGGAAAACAAAGGCAGTGATGTGGCTCCCAGCAATGCCAGCAGGCAGTCAGTGCCAGTCTGCTGCAAGGCCACCCACATCCCCACCTCCCCTGGGTGCTCACTGCAATTCACAACAGGAGGGAAGAAAACTTCAAAATTTCACACTCAGAGAAACCCTAGAGACACACAAACGTATAATTTATGAGGAAACTGGAGCAGCCAGACCCTGTTCACACCACAGAGAGGGGACAGGCTCTACATCAGGACAGAACTCCTGCAGCCCTTCCTCACTCCCATGGCCACGATGGGGAATATAGAGTAAAAAATTAGCAGGAAATGTGGTCAATGGCTCCATCCCAAACTATGTTCTTGCTAACAAACCCTGCAATCGTGCAGGAGTTCCTCGTGCCCAGGAGTTACCAAGGAGGAAGCAGCACTTTGCAGCACAGTGAGAACAAGAGTCTGAACAGGGATCCCCTAAGCAGGATGTCAGGAGGGTTCCCAGAGAGCTGCACAGGGATGGGGTGGAAATGGCACTAAGGACATGTGCACTTAGGGGACCTCAGCAAAATCCAGAACAGTCTGCAGTAAAGGCAGAGTTCCTGGCAACACGAGGGTCAGCTGCAAGACACAGCTTGGTCCTGCAGACCCTTCACTCCCAGAGGGTTACAGACCACCCAAACTGTCCCCCTCCCAAAACACCCGACCACTACACAACTTCTGGCACTGCCCTGTGCACAGGGACACCTTTCCAGCACGCTCCATCCACGGCCAGCTCACACAGCTCAGGAAACACACAGAGCTGCAGGGTGTGGAAAGGCACAGGCACTGCCAGCAGTCAGCACACGCTGGCAAATGTGCTGAGAACCCTGGAGGAAACACAGAAAACTACAGACAAAATAACTTACGAGGCACGGAAACATATAAATCATTCTTCCAAGAGAAAGTATCCTGCCAAACAATCTTCTCCATCTCATGTATTTATTGTTTCCCATTTGCAGTCTAATACGGACTTATTTTTCAATATTTTGCTGGTAATGTCTGATCGGTGACTTATGCTGAACAGGCTGATATTTATCTTCCATTCCCAAGTTCAGGGTTTTAAATAAGCACCTCTCCCAGAAAACTGACAGCAAACCCCTAATGAAAGGAACAGGAACTGATCCCAGAGACAAATGGGGTGATTTCCCCTCTGCCACCTGCCCCCAAGGAGGTAGTCTCCAGCTCCACCACGACTCATTCAGCAAACAACAAGCACATCCTCAGGGAGAATTACAGCTCACTGCTCTCCCCCCACACTGCTCCTCCACATGAGGGGGAACCACAGAACGGTCTGCATTGGAAGGGACCCAAAAGACCATCTGGTTCCACTCCCTGCCACGGGCAGGAACAGCCTCCACTCCACGAAGCCCCATCCAGCCTGGCCTTGGACACCTGCAGGGATGGGGCAGCCACACCTTCTTCTCTGGGTAGCCTGTGCCAGGGCCTGCCCACCCTCACATGGGAGAATTTAATCCCAATATCCCACCTGCCCCTGCCCTCTGCCAGTTTGAAGCCATTCCCCTTGTCCTGCCACTCCAGGCCCTTGTAAACAGCCTCTCCCTCCGTCTTGCAGGTTCCCTTCGGGTCCTGCACGGCCACACTGAGGTCCCCCCAAAGCCTCCCCTTCTCCAGCCGGACCATCCCAGCTCTCCCAGCCCTCCCTCCCAGCAGAGCTGCTCCATCCCCTGCCCATCCTGGTGCCTCCTCTGGCCTCTCCAGCAGCTCCGTGTCCCTCCTGTGCTGCCCCTGGGGCTGGGGCAGCTCTGCAGGTGGGGTCTCACCTGGGGGGCAGAGGGGCAGAATCCCACACTGTGGGACCAGCCCCAGGCACGGGGGCAGGTTCTGGGTGACAGGACACATGGCAGACAAAATCCCAAGTCCAAAAGCCCCAATAATGCTTTTCACATTTCCGAACTCTTTTGGAACACACCAGAAACTTCACTGCATATTTAAATCTTCTTAATACAGAAGTATGAGGATCTTCTCACCTGTCACCAAGAGAGTGGAAATGTTCTTTTCCCTGTTTCCAGAGTATATCTGCCAGAATACATTTCAATGCATTTTTGCTAGAATTAAAAAATGAAGCAGAAGAATGTTTGGGAAGCTGGTAAGAAAACCAATATCCAACATGCTTCCTTAGCAAAGGCTCAAGATGAGACCACAGCAGCTCTTACTATGGGCTGTGCTGGGGACTGTTGTTTGTAGGGGAAAAAAAGGGATACAATTCCCAAGTTTGTACTGCATCCAATTTAAAATGGTTTAATAACTCTGGGTCAGAACCTGCAATACCTAAATGGCAAGATCCACTCAGTCAAAATGCACTTCCTGAGATGCAATGGCATTGAATTCATCCCCAAACCCATGGGAAATGGGAGTCAGAGAGCAGAGGGAGTTCTGCATCTGCTCAGAAAAGCAGACATTTATTAAAGCATTTGACATTAAAATTTGCATCTTATACTAAAGATAAGACACCTTGCAAAATATTCCTAACTCCTCTCTTATTCCATTTAGGGACCAAACAGATCTGCAGGTGAGTACAGTGCAATTTCTGCTGTTATTTTCAGCTACAAAAACCCATTACATTATCTTCCTAAAAACAGGTTTGACTGAAAAGGTGATGTTTTATCATCACAGGGAGCCCACCTGATCCCATTGGAGCATCCCTGAAAGTGATTCCAGTCCAGGCTGAAACCAAAACACCCAATTTCAGCAGTGCTGGATTTGTTACAGCCTGAATAAGAACAGTTTACTAACTTCTAGTTCAAGTAATAACAAGAACCAGTCAATGCATTTATGAGAAATTTTGCATTTTGTGGTACATTTCAGAGTGGCCATTTAAAAACCCATAAATATTTGATTTCTTCGCTGCAATTTGTCAAGCTGAAAACTTTCTCTTAAACATTACCCGAAGAACATTCAAGTGTTAGAAACCTGTCTGGGTTTACGCCAGTAAATTCAAATTGCTTCTGCAAGTTAATATAAACACAAGATTAAGTCAGCATTAAAGATGAAATATGTGCTGCCACATTATTTAAAGAGTTGAGGGTGAAGTTATCAACATTAAATACAAATACTGGGACAGATTTCCAGATTCCAAATTCTCCTATCAGGCTCACTTGGAAATCTCCACTGGCCAGGAGGCTCAATTCCCTGCTTGTGCAGGGAGTTCATTCCCTTCCTAAAGACTTTTTTGGGACATTAATACAAGCCTCTCGACCAACAGGCAAAGCCAGAGAGGTGTCCCACAGGTAATCCCAGGATGGTGGCTCCTCTGGAGACCCGCTCCACGTCGAGCAGTAACAGCAGCATTTGGCAACACAGAACAAGGCTCTTCCTTTGGAGCTCCAGCTCCAGGTCACTCTGCAGCACCAGAAAATCGTGTTTTCCCTTCCCCAATGCTTCCCCTTGTGGGCTCCCAGCCCAGAGGTGACAAGTGAGGACAATGTGTGCAGGCACCGTTCCCAGGGCTCTGGCACCACACACTGCAGGGCTGTGAATCAGCCAGGGGAAAGGCTGACAGGATTGACCAGGCACACAAAGCCCTCACCCTCCTGCTCCACTCAGCCACAGAACTGCACACAAACCCAGAGGAGCTGTGCTGAAGGAGTGACTCAGAACATACCCCTCATGGACACAACCTATCCCAGTGAAATGGCAACAGGAACAGATTCCAGCTGCCCCTTCAGCTCACCTCTACCATTTGCGAGGTAAAATGGCTAAAAAGGAAGAGCTTTTGGTTTCAATGAGATTTTTTTAATGTAAAGTTTAAGATAAATTGTTATGGAAAATATCTCTGTGTACTTCTCCACAGCATTAAAAACAGTAGAATGCAAAGAAATCCTTCAAGATAACATTAATAATTCAAAGGCTCTGCAGGTTGTCTTCAGCCATCTGGAGCCCAAACAGTGGGTCCCTGGTGTGCCAGCCTGCACTAGATTCCTAGATCGACTCCTCCCGAGGGTTTGTTTTCCTTCTCTAACCTCTGTGTTCAGCACTAACACTCTGAATTTTCTTCAGAGGTTTATTGTGTCCAGCATGTTCACTTGCCCAGTGAATGCTGCTCCTACACGTGGTTTCTGTGCCAGCAGTGGCACAGCTCCTCAGGAAACACTCCCTGAGCTGCTGCCTTCACTGTTTGCTTTGTAAGCACTCCTTAAGCTCGGGGCTCCTGTCAGTCACTACCCCAGACACCCACAGACACTCCCTGCTTCCTTGCTCTGGGAACAGTGTGCATCCCCTCCGTCTGACAGGGAGTGACATCCATGGACACGCTGTGGCACAGCCACCTCAGCTCCAAAGGGGTCCCAGAAATGAAAGGTGACTGTGCGTGACCAACTGCTCTTAAGAATAAAAACTGCAGACTCGAGCAGTTGATACCCTGCCACAGCAAAGCAGCCACTGCCTTCAAACCACCCTCAGATGTAGAGAAACAAATTGGTGCTTCCTTGTCCCTGTCAATCACTTCTTAAAAATAATAGAAAGCAAATCTTTTACTTCTATCATCTTTCTTTATACGTGCAAAAGAATCAGTAGGCATTTTCTAGATGTTATTCTCCATTTGATCTCTGAGGACGTGTTTCCTCCTCAACCCAGCCCAGCTCTGCTTTGCATTTGTACCAGCTCCTCTCCAACGTTCCCACTCCTGTCTAGCACTGCCTTGAGAAGGTGTTGGTCTTCCCAGGCACTCACTGACTCCAGCTTCAGATCTTCCTTGCAAAGTATTCTTTCCAATCATTCCTAGACGGCACTCTCAGATCTTCAGGGAGTCAATAACACCGGATGCACACGGAGTGTTTGATCAGGAGTCGCTGTCTGCTTCCAGTGGAATCCCTGAGCCACGGCCAGCTGCTCCACATTCCAATAACTTCTGAAAAGAGGAAATTTCCTGAGCTTACAGGAACAAGTAGCAGAAAATGATCAGGGCAAGACCAAGGCAATAAATTCAAGAGAAGTGTCAGGAACACAAAGATGGAGATTGTTGTGTTTGAGAAGCACACAGTACTGAAAGCTGTCCCCCTGCTTCCCAAGGCTCAACCACATGATCCCTCCAGGGGCTTTAAATTCCTTCCCACTGCTATGCCAGGGAGAAAAGGGAGAGGTCCCTGAGGGAACAAACAATGGTGCAGTCTGTGCTTCTGCCTGAGGCTTCATCAGGCCACAGGGAAGTCAAGCAGAGGGCCATCGAGGAACAAAAGGCTCCATCCAGACATGCAGAGGGGTGCCCTGACCCAACCCACGGCTGTTCCCACATTAACTACACTCATTACACCTCCACTGCCAGCTCCTAACAGAGCTGCTCTGGCTGTAGGTCACCCTGCCACACCACAGCAAGGATAAATCAATAAATACAAATACAGAAATAAAAATACTAGTGAGGGTGCCACCGGCAGAACCACCGGGACAGTAAGATAAAAAGGAGTTCTTCAGAGCCCGACACCATGTCCCTTATTGCACCTACCCCACATCATGGCTTTGCATTAAACGATGTCATTAACACACATCTGGGTTTCACTGAAAGAGGCATCTACAGTGCATTCTTTGGAGAACAGAGGAACAAGACACATGTCAGGGGTTTATCAAAGTCACTGGCAATGCCAGTTATAGCTGCGAGTCACGGAAGGATCAATAACCCCCCAGTCACCCCCGGCCTCTCCACACCATCAGTCCCCCCTGGAAACAGCCCAGGGTGAGGACGAGCACAGCAGTGAGCCAACAACACAACCCCTCAGAGACACAAACACAGCCAGCCCCCTCCACCTCCCAGAAAGCCAACACAACCCACCGAAGCTCTGAGGAAGCTGCTGCCTTCACGTTTCTCTGACCACTCACAGGCAGAGGGAAGAAACAGAGGAACCAGAGAAGCATTACTGAAACATTTCTGAAACATCCACACAACCTTCAGTGCCCCAGCTACCAAAATACCTGCCAGGATGAGCAGGGGTGGCTGGCAGCAGAGATGTTTCCCAGCTGTCACCACGACTGACCCTCGGTGACATCTGCCACGCTTGAGGAAGGAGAGGAAAAGCCTCACAGAGTGACACATATTTAATTAAAGCATGTAATCTGCAACACATCCATGTTTATCTTTCAAGGGGTATTTTTTTCACTACTATTCACGGGCCTTTCAAATTTCTCCAGACATGCTGGGGGACAGGGGTAACTACCCACCACAAGACAGATGTTGATTTTTCAGTACCAATAATTGTCTGACTCCTCGGCAAATCCCAAGTGCTGAGCAGCACCAGCCCCCCAGACTGCCCCAGCCTTCGAGACAAAAAAAGAAGGTTATATATAGGTAAATTTCTCTCACTGCATTTTCCAAAGGAGAAATACAGATATAGCTATTTTCTGACATTCCACTTGCTAACAGAGTTCATTTTACAGAACTCAGCTGAGGGGAGAATATTCATAGGATGAGAAAGAGAATGACTGAGCTGAAGATATCAGTGTTTCCTGCTGGTGTATAAAGGTCAGATATTTCTCTTTCGAAGCCTGTGCCCAGTTGTACACTCAGAGCTGTTAATCAAAGTCCCCTCTGCTCAGACACAAAACGTTTGTGGACACAGTGCAGCCTCCCAGCCCATCCAATCAATACCCAACACTTCAGCTCAAAGCCCTGTCCGAGGCAAGACACAGACGCAGGAGTGAGGGGACACTGCTCCTCAGTGACAGCTGGAGGAGAGGCCGGGGTTGGGTTGGGTTTACAGACTACTGGGGAGGCAGCAGGAGCCTCTGCTCCCACCCAACCCCACACCCCACCGGGCTGCAGTCACCACTGGTAGGAACCAGGATGGGCTTCAGCCACTGAGCCACGAAAGGCATCCACACCATCACCAGCTCTCAGGGGCAGCTGAGGGAGGGGGGAAGGCCCAGCCTGCAGAAAAGGAGGCTCAGGGGGGACCTCCCACTCTGCAACTCCCTGCCAGGAGGGGAGAGCCAGGTGGGGGTCGGGCTCTGCCCCAGGGAACAGGCACAGGAGAGGGAATGGCCTCAGGCTTGCTAAGGGATGCTTAGATTGGGTATCACCAAAGAGTTTTCGCAGAGTTGTAAAGCACTGGCAGAGGCTGCCCAGGACGGGGGTGGACTCACCATCCCTGCAAGTGTTCAGAAAACACATGGATGTGGCACTTGAGGACATGGTTTAGTGATGTACATGGTGGTGGTGCTGGTTGATGGGTGGACTTAAGGAGCTTAAAGGTCTTTTCCAACCTTAGTGATTCCATGAGTCTGTGATTTCAGCTGATAAGACACACTGAACCAGCCTTAGAAGAGAGGGGGAGATGAACCTCCACTGCTCCAGAATCAACTAGCAGCCCAGCCATGTCCTTTCAGTGCCTGGGAAGCTTCTGTACATTGAAACAACGATCTTGAGCTGAAATGATGTGCATAAACCTCCACCACCATCCTTCAGTAATTCCCTTCCACACATGGAACCTGAGAATTACAGAATCTCAGACTGGTTTGAGTTGGAAGGGACCTTAAAGCTCATCCCATTCCACGCCCTGCCATAGGCAGGGACACCTTCCAGCAGCCCAGGTTGCCCCATCCAACCTGGCCTTGGACACTTCCAGGGATTTACTGTGCAGGAAGGTAAATTCTGCTTGCCTGAATTATTTGTATGCAGTCCTACTTTAATCTGCATTTCCAGAGAAACCTAATTGTGTATTCCTCTTCTCATAAAAACACGATTTAATTCTCACTCAGCAAGTTATGAGGCAGCAGGAAAAAAAAATGTTGAAGAAAACTATTACAATCAGCTTTGTTGCTCTCTGCTTATCTTAGAAATCAATATAAATACAGTAATTCTTAATTTAAATATTCTGAATTTAATAGCAACTTGTCTGTAAAACCTGGTGTACTTGGGAGTCTTTTCATTTAAATCAAGTTACATGCTTTGGTTGCTACCGAGGCTGAGATTTAATTCAATACACAAAGCATAATTCCAACCCTCTTGTGTTAAAAATATTCTTTAAATAAATAATAGATCAAAGCAGTGTCACTTTGATGGCATATGCAGCCCATGGAAGGGGGAGAGGAAGGATTAAATGTTTTCAGAGCAGCCCTCATGGAGAAGGGGCGGGGGATACCAGTGAATGCTCAGTTCTTTTCTCCAGATTTACCACTCATTACTCTGCTGATTCGATTCTCCCACTTACCAGAGTTCTGCCTTCTAAAGAACCTTGAACTTCAGAAAAACTCTGGGGTTTTTAGAGCAACAAAGCAGGATGAAGAGTCATTCCATTCCCAAATCTTAGTGAATCACCTCCTATAACTACAGCAGAGCTCGGATCACTCCACAGGACTCCTGATGAATAAAGCAAAATCTGCCACTGCTCATGGTTTTCATGATTCACAGGGAAATGACAGACTCACCTGTAACCTGGACATGCAGAGACTTGGTTTGGCTGACCTTTGAGAACTTCTTCCTTTAGAGACAGGCTAAACAGAGGATGGTTCCCAGCCTACACTGTGACAAGTTCATTTATCAAAGTCAAAACAACGGAAGGTTCTCCACACTCAGCCCACAGCCCGAGGTACATCCTCTTCCAACAGCATCCCAAAGAAAAGGGCACACCTAACATCCATCAGCCCTGGCTTGGGGAAAAGTGGGGAAGAGCCAAAGGAACTGGGGAATGGGACAGAGCCTCAGCCACGCTGGGACTGGAGGGAAGGGGCTGCTCATTGGGTTTGGGTGGATGAGCAGCTCCAGACAAACATCAGGGGCTGTGGGCACTGACAGGGCTGCACAACGTTTGCATCACTGGGGATCAGTGCCCGAAGGCAAAAGAAGGGAAAGAGAGGAAACACTCTGAGGACAGCTAAAACAAGGAATAATGAAGTTATGATGCCTCAGAGCATAACAAAGCAATTCAGTGAGGTCAGAAACAGAAACAAAACAGGGAAAAATCACCAGCGGGTCAGTTTCCAGCCTGACAGCACAGGCTGCCACGTTACTGTGTGTCTGCCCTCACCCCACTATTCCAAGGGGCTTCACAATAAAACTCCCACAAACTCCAAGGTCCTGGGGTTTTATCCAGGTGCCTCATTCCCTGGACACTCCAACTGCCATTCCCAACTGGGCTGTGGGAAAATAGCAGCGTGAGCCAGCTGCCTTCCACCTCCTGCTCATGGACCACGAGTCAGAGCAGATCACATTTTATGAACTACTTTGCAGGATTCACCAAACTCAAGTTGTCTGGGGGGAAATACTTAACACACATCCCCATCCTCAGAGCCCTTCCTGGAGGAGGTTCTGTGTTTGTTATCTCACATCAGATGCTCACCAGACAGCCACTGACAGCTGAGGAGGGGAATAAAAGACAAGACACATAAAATAACTGCTAAGATTTAAAAGTAATGAGGTTGAGCATTCTCAAATCAGCTGCTTCTCCTCTCACGTGTCTTTATGTACTTTCTGTACCTTCCTATGCACCTGTTCCTAAACAAAAAGTAATTACACACAACAGCAAGTTTGTCCAAACGATCCCTGATCCAGCTGCTCAGATACAAATGACACCTGAACAGCACCACTGAGCCCACTGTCAAGTTATTTGGCTAAAGCTGACAGTGAAAACAGAAGGACTAAAGAGGAAACTCTGAATTTGCTTCTATTTTCTTCTTTGACAAGACTGAGTGCCTCGGGGGGTGTCCCAGGGCCTGCCCTGGCTGAGCCCCCCCCCAGCAGCAGCAGTGTCACAGCACAGCAGTGAGGAGGGAACTGCAGGTCCACAGGAGGCAGAAGCTGGGCTGGGATCCCCAACCACTGCTGTGCTCTCTTCATCCAAGCAAACCTCTCTGGCCATAACAAGCAGTGAAATGTTTAACATCAGCCATGGAGAAGCTGCTGATCATCCACCCTGCACTTGTGCTGCTGCTGCACAACCTATTGATCACCTCAACCAGGCAAAGTCATGCCCAAATTAGAAAGAGACAACTTTGCAGATCAGGAAATAAGTGTACAGGAAGCTTCCCAGGAAGGCAGAGGGATCACTAAAATAGACAAGCAAGCTCATCACACCTCCACAGTCTCCTAGAGAAAATCTCTTCTTTGCCAAAACCCTTTAGAGCAGAAAGAGCACAAACGTGGTGCCTGTGCCTTTCTTAAATCACACACTGAACGCTCAAGTCAGCCCGAGAATGATCTGCCAAATCACATTTGCAGTACATGATTCTCCTCAGGGAGACAACTCTGGTACAGCCAGAACCTTTCCACAACTTGTGAGAACTACAAACAGCCCTCTGGGAACACTGAGACAGGGACAGCGGCCCGTGCCTGGTCATAATGCCTTGGCCAGAAACTACAGCATGGATTTCAACAAGTTATTCCACAGCATTACAAGAGGCATCACAAACAGGATGGGAACTGGGTCACCGGAAACATTAAAAAATATCCATAAACACAAAGTTATGTGAAGAACAGCTTTGGGACACAGGGCATCTGCAACCCAAAGCAGATTTCAAGAGCTGGCTGAGTAGAAATGACGATCCACGACGTTTCTGAGGTGCTTTGTCTGCTTTTTACTTAAACGTTGAAGTTGGGACACAGATGCAACGGAAGATTCCAGATCCCTGGCTGAGGTCTGTGCCACTCCTGATGTTGTCAGCTTAACACACAGGGAAGCTCCCACTACAATACAAGAGCTTCATCTAATAACAATTTCCTGCCTCCAAGTTCCCATCATCTCAGTTTGCACACCCTCATTTTACATTCCACACAACATGTTGGTGGCAGCCCCAAACCCACCAAGTTTCCCTGCACCTCCACAGAGCTGTAACTCCTCCACCTCCTGCACATGGAGCCTCCCCATCCCCCCTGAGCTCCTGCACACCTCCTTAACTTTACTGACTTTCCAAAGAAACCGCAAAGTACCCAAATTTCCTTGGAAGAGCTCAAACGACACAGCTGTTCTAAGAGTGCAGCACCAAGAGCGCTCATTTCATACTTTTGACTCATCTGTTGACCTCCCCCGACTCCACACGACTGGGACACAAGCGATGGGCTCAACAGCCACTGCTGCACGTGCAAACAGAGCAGTGCTGCCCCCGCGGCCCTCCGAGCTCCTCCCGCTGCCCTCCCAGCCCGCTCCTCCTCCTGCAACCCCCCGTGCCCGAGAGCTTTACCCGGTCCTTCATCCTCCAGCTCTGAGCCAAGGACTTGGAGCCTTCGATCTTCTCGCAGTGCCTTTTCTTCATAAAGGCCAGGGGCAGGTTCCAGTCCGTCAGGTCGGACTCGTCCTCCTCGCCGAGCCCCAGGAGAGGCGACTGCAGCATCTCCGCCTCCATCGGCGGGGCAGCTCTGCCCGAGCCGTGCGCGGCGATGTCCAGCCCGGCACCCAGCGGGGCCGAGGGCGGCGGGAGGCGGCGCTCC